>OX463855.1:18026538-18318760 GCA_949825065.1 Odontocerum albicorne
TCACAAATATATAGAACAACACTGAAAGAAATAGAAATCAAATAATAATAAAAAACAAATGACGTAAAATAAAATGAAACAACCAGTTTCCCAGTTAGGAACTAAGATTGAATAAATGTCGTAAAAGGACACACCTGAACTAGACCACATCTATTGTACATTACAAATATCCCTCGAACCAGATATGGTGTTACCCAATTGTTGAGTTCTCATGATTGATAACTTACAACGTAAAATTATTATAAGCAAATTGCTATTGCTACATTTGAATTATAAAGCCATGTATTTTAGAATTATTGAAAGAACATTAAAAATAAACACACAACTTTTTTCAGTTCCTTTCAAAAAAAAATTAAGTAAATCATTACATGAATAGGAAATTCTTTAATAGAAATTTATTCTTTGAAACCATCTGAGATTTCTCGTTGACAAAATATTCTATTTTCTCGCAACATTTTCTGGTGGGTATTTCATAAATTGACATTAAGATATTTGTATCTTAACATGGGAAAGCCACACCATATTTCGTAAGCTACGACTTTTTTTGATAACTTTTACTTGTCAGTTTAAAATTTTTTGCGTCTAAACTGTAACAATTATAACAAAATAACCTAAAATTGACCCAAAATATTTTTCGCGATCCAAAATTAAATATCCGCAAATTATTCACACCATTTAAAAAATATTGTATCTTTGAAAATTTAAACCATAAAGTTCTAGATAAATATTACTTTACCACAATATTCTCTTCGTTTTAAAACACCCCATAACAAAATAGATAGTTTTTGACTTATAAACAAATTAATAAATTAAATGTAACAATACTTTTCGATTAGTTTAAAAAATATATTTTGAATGAAGTCTAAATGTTAACAAATAACTTAAAATTATTATGATCATGATCAATAGAATGATACATGAAATGATTGAATACAAGTTGGTCCGTATGCCAAAACCTTGTTTGAAAATGTAGTATCATTTTTGTCTATTTTATCATCTATTTTAAAGTGGGGAGTTTTACTGTGCAGAATTTAACATTAAAGGAGTAGTTGAATTGGGGAAATTACGTTTCGGTAATCATATGTTGAATATGACGACCTATATGGCCTAGTTGATAAGACGCCTAATATATCAACCCCGGGGGTTATGTGCTCAATTTCTGTTTCACACAATGTTATTGACGCATAGAACAGTAATTTGTATGTCTGCAACTTTGTACTATTTCACAACTCGTTATTGCAACATTATCCATTATCCAACTTCCTAATTTTAATGTCATCTCATATTGATGGTTGGCCTCCATCACATCATTCTTTATTTTATTTACTGCATCCTGGAACAGTTTATTTGAACTACACCTTACCTGTTGACTCTTTATGAAAACTTTCTCTACTACTTTTGTTTTATTATCCTTGGATGATCAGTTGTGTTGCCTTGAATCTTGGTCTCTCATTGTGAGATTGATTGTCGCAGCTTACAAATTTCTAGTTTCAAACAATTTTTGGTCTTAGATAATGTGTGCAAGTACTTCCTCTTTTTTAAAACGTCCAATAAATCTTGAAGAATCAACGTAAAAAAAATATTTTTCAAAACTCAAGTTTGATAATTAATTATCGGACTAAATTGGCTTTTTACCACTGGCCTAAAGGTAAAATGTAAAATACTTAATACAACGTTAAAATATTAAAACATTTCGACGGGCAATATTTCATTATCCGCCGATAATTTATTTCCCGATTGTGTGGGGGATCCATTCACGAACTCACACCACCTGCTTGGTGTAGTTCTACCGCCCCTCCCTTTTCTACCATCTCTTTGTTTTTCTCTCTCTTCCCACCCTTCTTTGTCTCCGCTTTTGGGATTTTTTCAATTATGCGAAAAAAGTTTATTAATTACCGTTCTCTCTATTGGGCGGGCGTACTCAGAAAAAAACAAAGGCCCCACTCTCTGTTGTTGGGCTTTTTTTGCTATAGAAATCCTTTAGGAAATCGGAGAATGGATTGACTGAATGCTTTTCATTTCAGAGTTTTCTCTGCGGAGAATTTTGGTATCGTTGCGGCCATATTTTTACCAAGTTCCGTTTTCATTCACACATTTATTAAGCAAAGGTTTATTTACGAGTTTGGGTTGTTTCGAGTTATTATTCATAATTAAACGTAAATTCTGAAATTGTTATCGGAACATTGAAGTTGAAGAGAAATTTCGAAAACCTGTAAATACTGCTATTGTGTTGTTTTTATACTTTTTTGTAAACAATATGACCTGGCAGCATTATCGGCACACGACAATATCTTCTAACTATCTGGGAAAGTGTGAAACAAGCCTTACGGGTTAACCAGGCTAGAACTCTTTTAGAAAAATCTGAGTACCAACGGGAATTGAACCTACTACCACTAACTCGAAAGACAGGCATCTTACATCTAGACCACGAAAGTATTCTATAGATTTTATTTAAATATGTATGCAATTTTGAAGAACCTTTTGCGCAAAACAATCTGGAAGACGAATACGAAACATATTTTACAACAATGTCGACTTGGTGAGAACTAGAGAGGAATCATAGAGGCCCTCAATTGGTCAGAACTAGAGAGGAATCATAGAGAGGTACTCAATTGGTCAGAACTAGAGAAGAATCATAGAGAGGCACTCAGTTAAATAACTTACTCTTTTACACGCTTCACACATTTTCAACTTATTAATTATTGTGGCGTATTCATTAAAAGCACATTGAAGAGGTTCTTGAACAAAAAACATGACCTTCTTTTAAGAATCAAAAAGATAAACAATACAAAAAACTATTCTTAACTTCCGATTTATTATCTACAATATTATATTTCCGTTGGTATCTATTTTTATTAAAAAGGGTTCCCGTTTGGTTTGCCCTTAAGATCTCTTTACCACATTTCTGGCTGATGAGAAGAGACTGCTACATGCAAATAAATCCGCCAGTTTGTATTGTACACAACGAAAGTATAGTTATAAATAATGAACAGATTGAAAAACTACAACGTGTAACCGAGATAAACCATTTTGAATCGAAAATCAATATTTTGATACTTCAAATTAGACAATTCGAAGTTGAGTATTTGCTTTTTAACTCGTAAAGTGTACTTTACGAGTCAGTAACAAATATTGATTTCTACTGATTTTCAATGCAAACTGTCATTATATTTATATTATGAGTTCTTTATGAATTTTCAAGCCATAGCTGGGTCATGAATTTTTTTTTCATATGTAACATCAGTACAGATTGTTTCTTATTATCTTATTCCATCATACAAGAAAGGGCAATTTGGTAAAAGATTCCGCAGTATCCATACATTTGTAATATGTATTCATACTCCTCGGCAAATAAGATGAGCATGTTTATATTATACAACTTGTATATAATATTTATGCTAATAAAATCGAGCCCCTTTGTACAATACTTCCCATTATAATGAATAAACAATAGTGAAAGAATGTTTTGTTTGCTTTTAATATATGTTACGTTCCTTTTGCAGTACCGGACTAACGTGCATAGAATAGAACAAAACATTCTTTGTTGAAGCGTTTACTTTGATGATGATATAATTTGATAGTTTTGGTCCTCATTCAGGGGAAGGAAAGGGAGGGAAAGAGGAGAGAGACGGGTAGGTAGAAAAGGGCGGATAGGCAGAAGGTAAGGGAAAGGGAGATAGTGTGATGGAAAAGGAGAAAGAGAAGAAGAGAAAGGTGAGGAAGAAGCAAAGGAAGGAGGAGACCAAGAAGGAGATGAAGGAGATTATGAAGGAGAGAGAGAAAAGAGGGATTCGGAGATGGAATATGAGAGAGAGAAGGAGAGGAAGAAGGAAAAGAAGTACATAAATATTGAGAGGAAGAATGTGGTGAAGGAGAAGGAAAAGGAGATGAATAAAAAGAGGGATCAATAGAGGGATAAGGAGAGGGAGTAGAAGACGGGGTAGGAAAGGGAGATGAAAGAGAAAGAGAAGAAAAATACTTAAATTCATATGTGATTCATGCGTTATACTCGTAACTTGACCACAAATGAATGACATCTTATGATCAACTCAATTGCTTGGCAAAAAGTTTATTTTTTTACCAATAAAGATAATGCTAATGCTATCTATCACTCGTGATCGTGATCGAGTATTATTGTCAGACATCCTTTGGTTAGAAAACGCTTGCGTTTATATTAGTTAATTTATATGCATACTGTTACGCTTCAGCCGGCACAAATTCTTGGCAGATCAAACCCTTAATTTCGATGGTAAAGAGATAAAGTTCGAAGAAGATCGATTGGTTTGATCTGCTGCAGTCTTTCGTTGGGCGGTTTTATAAAGCCCTTTTTTTGCTTTGTTTAAAAACACTATATGAATTTATGATAAGTAGCTTATAAGCCACAGAAAAACATAAATTCACAAGTTAAATATTTTAAGAGTAAAACCAGACCGCAAATGAATCTTCCAGGAATCGAACCTGGGGTGCCAACTTATTAAAAAATAAGACGGTTTGAGAGCTAAACGAGGTTCTAGTACCACTGCGAACGTTCCCTTATTATTTCGTCCAAAACATGTTGGCACTGAGACAATAAAATATCTTATTCACCTATAACCGGCCCATATTTCTCGTTTATTCCCCAGAATCTGGGGGAATTATATTATTAGCGTTGGATAAATTGTCGACCATTGGGGGCAAAACTATATTTACTGCCTAGTTATTTTCTGATTTCTGCTTGCTATTGTGGTTTGGAGGATGGAAATTTTCGTTTTCATAAGGTTGTATTTTCGAGTTCATTTGAGTCAAAACCAAGTTAAGTAAACGAATAAATATTTTCATATGGAGTAGAATTATTATGTTATATCATTTAATTAATACAGAAAAAAAATGTTTTTCCTGGAAAAAAACATTTGAATCGATTTGGGATTAATTGAGTTTATCATATATCATGATTTATACAAATATTTATTTTTGGATTTCCTTCTAATAAATATATCGTTTATTTCAGAATGGGAACAATACAAGGGACGACCATTACCTAGTTTTTAACAAGACTGTCTTCCGTTTGATTTTCGTTGATTTATTAGAAGATCCCATTTTGATTACCCTTAAAGCCTATTAAACATACTCCTGTTGCATTCCAAAATAATTTTTCTCTGGACATGCGAACTTAAATGGCTTTCTTTTTAACTTCAATTTTGTTCTTTATTCTTTCACCCTGTTGCAATTTTTGCGGCCATCTAGATCAATCAATTTTTGAGGTGTGGAACTGCGATGATAATTGAGGTAATTTTCTAAGGTATCTCCACGTAACCTTACATTGACTCATCTTCGGACCAATTGTCTATTAAATAGTTCATTTTGAGGCTTATTGATAAAATGGTGTCAAAAAATAGTTAAAAGTACTGGCAACTTGCTTGACTATTTGAACCATATAGTACTACGCTTTAAGCCGCTTTGTTTGTGCATTCACTGCGCTACAAATATGTAATTCATTATGTGCGTTGTCGTTACTCTTCTTTTTACATCAGGTGTGCCGCCATAAAAACAAAGAAGTTTCCGATCTTATTTTTTAGATGGCGCTGGATGAGGACTTATTTTGTCCCTCTAATAGATTGTATGGTGAGGGATCGAACTAAACTACATCTCTACGTGCAGTAGTATTATTAACTCACACGATAATAAACTGCGAGTTCCGTGCCAACTACAGTGGTACTAAAGCCCAAAGGCTCGATTATTGGTACTTAAGAGAATATTGTCTCTCAACCATCGTTGTCGAATGCCAGTTTATATGTATTAAAGAGTATCATACAAATTATACAATGACTTTTTTAAGATAAAGTAAAATGACACTGTAATTTGTTTTATCAAACACTAAGTAAAATGAGATAGAACTAATTACGTTATATTATATTTTAGTGTATACAGCACAAGCTTTAGGGCACATTGCATTATATATTTTTCTTATACAATACTTACCCAAAGGTGATTAAAAGCCATATGTGGAAAAAAACCAAACTGGGAACGTTTTTAGTATTCTATGTAGATGCAAATCCGAAATTCTCGGATAGGAAGTCAAGCGGTCTTCAAACTGGACCATCAGATTAAAAAAAAAGTTGAATTAGAATTTTGCTATAGAAGATTTAGTGTTGAATTAAAAAAGTGTGTGGATTTAAATAATTAATAGGCATATATTTTTTAAGCATCTGCTCCTTGACACAATTTAACCATACCGTGGTTAAAAAATGCTTATTAAAAGTCAACCAATTTCCACATTATTTATATGTTGTCTAGAAAATTATATATCTGGATGACTGTCCACTCGCCTCAATCAGCGTGATTGACCAGGTCGACGGATAGGCGACAAGCCAAATAATAAATAACTACACATGCTATAATTGACAGTTGCTACATTTTATTCTAGTTAGTACAAGTGAATCTAAAAAGTGCCTGTAATTTTATTTCATTCTAGTTAGTGCCAGTAAATATTTTTTTGGTACACTGGCACCAACTTATATTATTATTAATAATTCTTTATATTATCAACTTATATTATTATTAATAGTTCTTCAATGAACTTTTTTAATTTTTATTAATTTAAGTTGATCGTTAAAAGATTCGTTAATAAGTTTCACATGTTCAACATTAATGTAAGCTTAATACCTCAAAGAGACTTAGATATTCTGAAACGTTATTAGTTTATCTTAAATAAATTCGTTAATAGGTTTAACATATTCAACATTAATGTGAGCTTAATACCTCAAGTGGATTTTGATATTCTGAAACGTTATTAGTTAATAAATTCGTTAATAAGTTTAACATATTCAACATTAATGTGAGCTTAATGCCTCAAGCGGACTTTGATATTCTGAAACGAGTCTTCCAATTTTGAATTAGTTTCTTTCTGAATTTGCACCTTTCTGATTAACGTGTTTTTTTTGTACCTATCTACCACGTTTGTCAAGATATGGGTGTAAATGAAAAAATAAACTACGAAAAGTATGTGTAACCTATTTTTCTTCAGAGGTTTGCTGTGTTTATTTCTATAATTAATTTAATTTTGTGTTTACTTTCATAAATAATAAGTGTTAATTATTAAGGATGTTAAAAAAGTTTATTATTTATTCTATCAAGAAATTATTTGAATTTATAACGTAAATTAAAATACCGTTAATCTTTTAATTATATTCAACAGTAATTTTAATTTTCATACATATTTCCCAAATAATAAATCAACGTTAAATATTCTAACTGTGTTATTTATGATTATAATATTTGCCTTTTTATTTGCAAATTAAATTTTCTCATTAATATTAATGTATAAGCAAATAATTTAATAAGTTATTAGAAATTTACACAGTTGTACATACTAATATTTATAAAAGGACAATTAATGGAGCACTGTTTAGAGAGCAGACTTTCCTTAACAACGCTCTGATTCTGGATTCGAACCCACTATTACTGTCAGATTAAAAGTATTACAAAAATCTATCTATATAAATAAAAATGTAAATGTTCGTATATTAAAAATCTCTAATCTCCGAAAGTTCTTCACCGATTGCTTTGAAATTTTGACATAAGTTTGCATTCATATAAAAGCATGTTTGTATTTTTTTTATATACGGTTGTATATAAAACAGACGAAATAACGAGAGCGCCCCCTGCAGCGACACACGCAAACTAAATAATTCTCATTTACAGTTATGTCGCATTGCATTTTCGGCGTTTCGAAATTAATATTAAATATTAAATAATTAATATTAAATATCTATATAAATAAAAATATAAATGTTCGTTAATTAAAAAATCTCCAATCTCCGAAAGTTCTTCACGGATTGCTTTGAAATTTTGACCGTTTCATTTTGATTTTGAATATTAAATAATAAATATTAAATAATAAATATTAAATAATAAATATAAAAAAGTATATAAAACGGACGAAATAACGGGAGCGCCCCCTGCAGCGGCACATGGAAACTAAACAATTTTCATTGACAGTTATGTCACATTGCATTTTCGACGTTTCGGAATCAATGTTAAAAATTAAATAATTAAAAATTGAATATCTATATAAATAAGAATGTAAATGTTCGTTAATTAAAAATCTCCAATCTCCGATAGTTCGTCACGGATTGCTTTGAAGTTTTGACAGTTTCATTTTGATTTCGAATATTTAATATTAAATAATAAAATATTACATAATTAAATATTAAATAATAAATATAAAAAAGCATACAAAATATACGAAATAATGGGAGCGCCCCTGTCGAACGTGACGGCAAAATACGCAATATAGATTTCGATTTATTTTTATTTTGATTTCGAATATTAAATAATTAAATATTAAATATCTTTATAAATAAAAATGTAAATGTTCGTTAATATAAAATCTCTAGTTTCCGAAAGCAGTTATGTAGCATTGCATTTTCGGCGTTTCGGAATAAATATCAAATAATTAAATAATTAATATTAAATATCTATATAAATAAAAATATAAATGTTCGTTAATTAAAAAATCTCCAATCTCCGAAAGTTCTTCACCGATTGCTTTGAAATTTCGACAAAAGGTTGCATTTGTATACAAGCATGTTAATATATTTTTTTTATATACAGTTGTATATAAAAAAGTATAAACAACAAACGAAATAATGGGAGCGCCCCCTGCAGCGACACACGCAAACAAAACAATTCTCATTGTCAGGTTATGTGACATTGCATTTTCGACGTTTCAGATTCTTTCATTTCGTTTTTTAACTGTTTTTTAATTTTTCATTGCTTTGAAATTTTGACAGAAGGTTACATTCTAATACGCGCCTGTTTATATATACTTTTTTATACACAGTTGTATATAAAAAAATATATAAAACATACGATATAATGGGAGCGCCCTCTGCAGAAACACACGCCAACTAAACATTTTTCATTGAAAAGTGTGTGTGACATAGCATTTTCGACGTTTTGGATTCTTTCATTTCGGTTTCAACAGTTTTTTCCTTATTTTTCAATGCAATTGGTGGTGGAATTATATCGTGAAACGCATTGGAATTGATCACGAAATACTAAACATTGTTCAATTACAGGTTATGTCGTGTAAGTGAACGAGCGAAACAGACAAATAATGACTCAAATACAGTTGCGAGCACGGCGATCGCGTTCTGCAGCTTCAGAACTGCTTCGTTCTCAACAAAATGAACGCAACAGGGTGAGAGTGTCTGGAAGACGTTAGCAGGAATATCAAAAGTATCTTTTTTATAAAGAATTTAATTTTATCTCTATGTTTATATTTCAAAATCTATCAAATCGTATGTAGAAATGGAGATTTTTTCAGTTCCAATTATCTGTTTGTCTTCTCTTAACATTTAATCAGTTACAAACATCTCTCTGTCTTTCCTTAACATTTAATAAGTTACAATTATCTCATTGTCTTCCCTTACCATTTAATTAGTTACAATTATCTCTGTATCTTTCCTTAACAATACTCCTAGCTGCAAAATTATAGATCAGCTGAGATATTCTCAATCAATTGCTGGAAATTGGGAACGGAAAGGTGCCTATTGATATGACCTCAGGACGAATTTCATTGCCTCACAACTTCTGCAATTTAGTGACGTCAAAAGAAGAATTGGTTGAAAAAATATTTTCCAATATTCAAATTAATTATAAGAATCTCGATTGGCTGAGTGAACGAGCTGTTCTTGCCGCCAAGAACAACGACGTCTACGAACTTAACAATATTATTCAGTTCTTTTTTAATGTTTCGCAATTTTACATGTTTTTGTTTTAACTTTCTTTCTTCTTTTTCGGCGCAATCGATCTGCTTTAGTTCATCAAAATACCGAGGAAGCAGCAGAGCGACGTGCAGCCAGACTTGAGGATGCACGGTTGCGAGCACGGCGATTGCATTCACCAGAATGAACGCGACAGGCTAAGAGTGGCTGAAAGACGTCAAAAATATTGAATAACCCCAATCATTGTGAAATTTAACATATTGGAAACGTGTGCTTTCTCTTTTCTTTCTTTTCCATTTAACCAGACTGAGCCACATCAACGTGTGGCCAGATACAGCTAGTATAAAATAAATTGAGTGGCGTGGATTGATTAATTCGCCATATTAACATATGTTTAGAAAAATATACGTGGTAATAAAACCGCAAGGGAAGACGACCTACAAATATACCTTTGTAGATCAAATATACAAATATACCGATATGTGATAGAAACAAATTCAGCTTTAGATGTAGTATAGAATATGTAAAGAGGTGCATGACCGCACGGTAAGGACTGAACTTTCGTGGTCGTGAGTTTGAATCCCGCGCTGTGCTACTCACCTCAAACGACAAGCATTTTTTCAGCCTAGTCTTTGGAGGTTTAAGGATGTCCATGGCTTACGTCCAATATATTATCTCAAAAAGAGAAAGAAAAAACGTGTGCTCCGATCCGATTCAGTACAGCGGTGTGACCAATGAATTTGCTCGTGTCGGAATGGTGGTGAGGTCCTTGACTACGAGACCCAACAACGACGATAAGTATATCCTGTTGTATAAAGGTATAGATAAAAGATCTTCAGTACTTGACCTATTTTTTTAAAAATTAAAGACACCTCGTATATGAAGAACATTTAATATTTCCCTGCGTACCCCGTGTATACATGTGTTCAAATGTTTAGATATTAGGAGAGCATTAGGTGGAATAATATCAGTTGTAGCTCCCTAAAAAAAATTACGTCACCATCAGGTAGAGAATCAATAAGGCCGAGGCCACACCAAAATGCTTCGTTAGGCGCTAAGATCGATTTTACGTGACTCATATACTAGGTGACTTCATGCATGGCCACACCAAAGTGCTACGCACAAATTCATTTGACAGTCGGGAGAGGTTGAGTCAACACATGATGCCACTCTCAAAACTAACCAATTTCATTACACTTTCTTTATTTACTTTCTATGCAACTTCATTCAAAAGTGATTTTATTACAGGTACATTTTTGTATAATTTGCTCGATGGGTTCCACAAAGGCTTCCTTTTATACACAGCTGTCATTAAAACTTCCGCCATCTTGTAAATTAACCAACACGTCTGTTCACTCGGAGATTCACTCGGTGACTAATCGTCATGCAAAGTGGCGCGAAGCGTGCAATGTGGCCACTGCGATAGTATGCGATACGTTGGTTCGCTAGGATATGTCGCCTAACTCGCAACATAGCTCTAAGCATCAAGCGAAGCTCCTCCCTATGTGGTCACGGCCTAATTGAAAGACATGTGTAAAAAGTATGAACAATAAATTATGTGTCATTGCATTACTTGCGCATGTCAGTTTTGATTTATATTTTATTCATAATTATTCAAAGTTGGTTTCGATCATTTAAAAAAAAAAACATCGTAGGTATTTTGTTTATAACTTGATGTAAACACGCCTTAAAAATAATGTCAACAAACAAAAAAAGACCTAACAAGCATTAGAAGACAAAAAATAGAAAAGCACAAAATGCTTTCATACAAAACAGAGTTGGACATCATTTATTTGAACATTTGACTCCTTCCTCCCATCAAGGCGTCACAGAAAAAGAATGATTTATTAATATAATTTACGCCAGGGGGAATGTAAATGAAAATGGCCTTATATTTAGGATATTCTTGGAAATGTTAAACAAAATACGGAAAAGAATTCAAAGAGATTTCTGAAAAGAAGACTCATTTGTCCATAAATTTATGAATAACAAAATTATGACCTATTAACAGAAAGGTGATTAAGCAAAAAAAAAAGAATTTTTCCATTTCTTTTAAATGTATATACTCGTAGATACATAAACAATACAATAAAGGCCTGGTGATTGATGAAAAATAACTCAGCTATTTGAGATTTGCAGACGATATCATTATATTTTCACAAAATCCGAATGATCTTCAGCGTCAACTGCAAGAATTGGCAGATGTCAGTAAAGACGTTGGTTTAAAAATGAATATATCAAAAACCAAATATATGATGAACAGCTTTGCTAGCCCAAAAATCAATAATTTTACGAGTAGATGGAAATCCACTGAAACTTGTCCAGGAATATGTGTATTTAGGCCAATGTATTTCCTTTGTAGGTGGCATATTGAAGGAAATAGTACGAAGGGCCAAACTAGCATGGAGCTCATTTGGACATTTGAACAACATCTTCAAAAGTAATCTCCCAATATATTTGAAACGAAAAGTTTACAACCAGTGTATTCTTCCAGTATTTAAGTATGGCTGTGAGACATGGACGCTCACACCAAAGAATACACAAAAGATCCAGACTGCACAAAGGAGCATAGAGAGATGCATGTTGGAATATACTGAAAGATACCGTAAACGAAACACCTGGATTTGCAGCCAGACAAACTTGGACACGTTTATTACGTCTTCCAACAAAGGGGGAAGACGTAATAAACGTGTCCAAGAAAATGAAGTTGTAATGGGCAGGACACGTATGCAGAATGTCAGATTTCCGATGGACGTCCGAAATAATCCAATGGTACCCAAGATACATAAAGATACCCAGAAGAAGACCAAAAGTACGCTGGATATATGAAATCAGGAAGCATGACAACATCACATGGCACCAACGAGCAAAAACCGAACTATTTAGTGTCAACTTCGGGAGATCTTCATCCAGCAGTGGATCGACTCTGGTACTCTGAGATTTCAGGTCGTCAATTTTGTCATAAAATGCGGTGATATACCATCAAATACTCTAAAAACAATAAGGCACAGATGAATATCTACACTTATTGGAAATTTAGAGAACCTCCTTCAACAGGAAGTTATACGATCGAATTTGCTTGCGTGCCACTGCACTGAACATTCTTTGCCACTCACAGCTAACAACTTTTTAAGTTCACGTCAATTTGTAAAGCACTTAATTTGGTATATTCTAAAATATATATATATTCTTCTTTTATAGGGTTCCTTTTATCGTTGGATATTTGTAATTATCTAGATCTTTGACCCAGCAGCTCTAAACAAAGATATAGCAACACAAAAAATCGTTTCCATAAGTTCTTGAACAAGGAGATATGTCTCCTTTCCGCACTTTTTCTAAACACCATAGAAAAGTATTCAGAATATGTAGCAAAGCAAAATCACATACGTAAGTGTAGATTGTAATGCTTGATACAGATGAAGAAGCAGCTTTGTGTCAATTCCATTCTTACTTTGATCTCTTCAAACTAGCACCAGTGATTATTTAGCCAGAATCCAAGACATTTAAATTGTAAGACTCACTTAACAATTTAATTAATAATATCAAAAGGTACCCTTGTCTGAATTTTACTTTAACTGACAATCATAAAATTGTATCTTTAAATATACTTGTAGATTATCAAACCCTTTATATTGCCAGTTGCATTTACACTTCCTGGTAATATTTGTATAGTATATAGTAAGTTATCCGCAAGAAGAATAGTGCCATCGGCATAACACATGTTTTTTTTTTAATTCTTCAACCGTTTATGACAATTCGATAATTTATTTCATCCAATGCTCCCTTAAAAATGACTTCAGAATAAACATAAAAAATAACAGAGGATAGTACACGAGTACATCCTTTTCGAACTCCTCGATACCGGATGTTAACTCTTCTATCTCAACTGTATTCTTCTGGTGCCAGTAAAGATTACTGATAATTCCAAGTTATTTTTTGTCTAGATCATTATCAATTAAGGTTTCCATAAAAAATAGTGTTGAAATTCATTGAATGCTTTTTTGAAACCATTAAAATAAGCTCATATTTATGTTTCGACACTTTTCTACAAACATTCGAACTCAACAAGAACTTTTTTGTATCATAATCATTTCTAAAGCTAAACTGCATTCCATTTATGTTTTTTTCCATGTGAATAAAATGCAGTGGGGCTTTAGATACCTAAATTTTACCAGGGATGACTTTTAAAATTATTTTAAGACAAGCTCCATAATATTTTAAGACATGCTCCATAATATTTTAAGACATGCTCCATAATATTTTAAGACATGCTCCATAATATTTTAAGACGTGCTCCATAATATTTGTCGTTCTTTATTCGTATGATTTTCTTTTCTTTTGACAATGTGATGAACGTAGAACTAACAGTTTGTTGTTGAACCCTTTGATCTTCCTGAACATTTTGACGTCGATATTGATGACATAATTAATCATCAATTTGATTAATTCAATGAAAAGCTCACCTGGCCTAGATTACCTATTATATTAGACAACCTATTTATATACAAAAAATATATAAGCCTACCCTGATAATCGTATTTTACTCCGAAATTAAGGTTCATCTCTATTGAAGCCATCAAATACCACACAGAATCTTTTTAAGGGTCTCATCTTCCAATTGATACTAATTTACTTAAACTTCTAATAATCCTTTTACCTTTAATAAAACAAGATGATTCGACAATATTTAATACAAATAGTCCGAAAATATTTTAGTTTAATGTTTATCCAAAATATTGTCGTAACTCGGGTTTTTACTCGTATATTCTATACGGGAACCCTGTATGTTTTTTCCATGCGGTAGTGTTTTCGAACCAACCAGAAACATCTATTAACAAACCATTTAGACAGTCGATCGGAGCGTGGTTGTTATTGCGACAGGATTTTGAGTACTTGGGCTTTCAGGATGAATGACGAGTGGAAAAGATTTGTGTGAGCTCGTGAGTGTGGGTTTCTTCTTGTTGTTTTAATTTTGGTTGTTTTTGTATTTATGTTTCTGTGTATTTTTTGTTTTAATTTTTATTTTTATTCTTATGATTGTGTGCGGTTTATTGTGGGATGAATATTTTTGGTCTTTCTGGAGTGATGATGTGTGAGGATTTGAATTTCGCAAGATGTTTCCAGTTGTAGTTGAGTGTCACTGTTTGTCAGTTTGATGAGAGCGTGCAACGGGGGTTTGTTTTTGTGTAATCAAAAATCGGAAAGAAGTAGCGATTTATTTTTTCATGCTAAATATCTTCAGTGAGATACAGGCAAAACCCTAGTTTACTGAGGATACGAAAAATGAAAGGCAACAAACCCAGATACATAAATAAATAAAATAAAAGTTTAATTGATGGACATTGGATTGGGCCGTATATAACTGGTATAAATAAATAAGGGCTCTAGATATTCATCAATCCAACAATCCGTCCCTTTGAATATTATAAAATTGATTAACATGGAAGTGTCTGTCATTTGTCGTTTGTGGATGGACTACAGCGTGGTGGCTAGTCACTTTTACAGAATGGCTATTGTAGAGAATCCCAGCTGTGAGTGTGGTTGGATGATGAAACTATAGACGATGTTTTTTTTTATTGTTCTTTGTGAGACATATATATTTGATTTACTAAAAACCATATATTTGCCACGTCTCTTCGAGGAACTTGTCTATTTATAGCTCGATTGTTAAATTTTGGAAGCTTAATCAATTGAAACTTTGAATTGTAATTTTTTTAATTGGTTTTATTTTATTGACTCATATGATTTAATAATGTCTTTAATTAAGTGGCACAACTCATCCTAGTTTGGGTAGATAGCTGATTTAAAATAAAAAAACTCGAAATGTATACCAAACCAAAGCTTCTTTTGAAAAACCTGAGTACTAATAGATATTGAAGTGCAACTCACGGATCAAGAGACAGACATCTTGCCAACTAGACTACAAGGTAAAGTTTTATTACTAGCTCTGATTTTGACGTGATGTAAAAAAATAAAAAATATATATAAACAATTAATTATCATTATGTCGGTGAATAATGTAAAATGAGAAAATCTGACAGGTCAGCATTTACAAACTTGTTTAAATTAATGTTTGTCATTTTTTTACACGGAGGTCGTCGTTATTAATGTGAATATAATTTTTATTTCAATTTAGCCCCTTACAACCTTGATATTTTTTGATAATTTACAAAAACACAACATAGTTTTTCTTTTTCCTTGCGTGGAAAAGATTCAAACATTAATTAACTTAAATGGTTGTGAATAAAGATTCAAATATTTTTTTACTGACATCTTGATTTTCTCTTAACAAAAGAAACCCGTTAAACTAATTCCAAACAGCGGTTATCTGGATAACCCATCTAATTTTCAATGGTGACCAAAAGTCACTACTTGATCCTCTGGGTAGATTAAATAGGGTTTGAAATGGTAAATTATAACAACACTAGAAGGGGTTGCTTTCAGAAGCTACTTCCATCGTTTCAAATGTGTGCGTCGCACGTAGGCGTCGAATTTAATTTAGATATTTTCATAATTAAGATTTTCTTAATATTTATAATAACTTTTTACAAAAATAAAATTACAATTTAAAATTTCTTTAAAATGTCTTGAGATATAAAGCAAAGTGTACATTTATACACAACATCACGTCGTTTCCATGTTGGTATAGTCAGAGGGGACAAAGCGCCAGATTTTTATGTCTATACTCACATATATCACGCCTTCCACATCCATACATCTTTTCATGTAACTCCTACAATTCATTTTATCATACTTCTTCATTTTCTATTTATACCTTCCTTGATCTTCTCTACCATGTATTTCACTCAAATATGCACTATTTATTTTATTGTTCTTTCTTTTTTAAATCTTTCCACGTGCCTTAACCATCGCAAAGTAATCGCCCTTAGCAACACATCAGCTTTAAGTTCACATTGATCCCCGTGTATATTTCCGGTGCACGCATTTTTACAGCATTTATTCGGTTAATTTCAGTATTTTCCATGTTCTTGTTTCAGTCCCACACATCAAAAGTGATACTTAAATACTATTATATCTTAGCAGATTTGTGTACTCTTCGGATCGAGTATATGTTTAAGTGCACCATTAACTTTATTTTTTTTCGCTACACGCCCTTCGAAATCCTTCATAACTCTTCCATCATCTTAGAAAATACTACAAAACTAACAGAATTATTTAACTTCCTCTTACATTTTATAACTCACTTATGTATCGCATTTATTTTTTCTTTTACACGTTTCTATCACCATTACTTTGGATATTGCAACATGTATGCTCATATAGCATGTTTATTATAACATAAAATTAGATTATGTAATTCATCCTCATTCTTCGTTATTCCAATTTTAACTTTAAAAAAGAACAATGTACATTTCGCTATTTAAAGAGCAAACTCTTCTGAAGAGTAAAACTTTTGTTTACAATGATCAATGATGGATTTCTCCCTTTGATCATCGACAAAATAGAATACTTCGAGACTGAACGAGTGGAAATGTACTTGCTAAATAATTAGTTGTAGGAATTGTTATCTAGTTATAAGTAGTATGTATGTGTCTATTTCTAAGAAGATTATCAAAAATTAAATTACATCTAGTAAATAAAAATTAAGCTAGTTCATAATTATAAAACATAAATTAGAATAGTTCTTAAGATATGAATTTCTATATAGGTGTAGCCAACATATATCAAATGTGTGTACCATATTACATTGTAAAAAAAATAAAATTTAAATAATTCTCAAAGAACGACACGAGTCGGTGGGCATTTTGAATGCATATGGTATTAAATTAAAAAAGTCCAATGAAAATGAAAAGTTTGAAACGAGATGGTATGAAAACTCCTTTTTTCATACCAGAAATAAACAGTTTTCGTACCATTCAAAGAGACTGATGACGTTTATTTAAGCGAAGAAATATATATGTAATAGAAATATGTATGACGTAAAAAAAGTTTTTGTAATATTTTCTGTTAGTCAATGACAAAATTATTTTCACTTTCTTTATATTGATACTTAATCCATAATCAAAGAGATTTTTCATGTAAACGAGTATTACTGGAAATTCAAAATATTCCCTATTCGAGCATCATTAAGTAAAAAATAATTACTAAGCTGTAAGTCCTTGTAACGGAATGGCAAACTAAGAATATAAAAGTCGATCATTTTACCTGAAGTAGCATATTTGTCCGAAGCGTGGACACTCAAGACTGACAAAAGTTACTGAGCTTCGAAAACTAAATACTATAAAATATACTTGGCCCAAAGTAAGCTGTAGGACAGTGAGAACAGAGATCTGATGATGAAACAAGAAAAATAACGAATTATTAAAACAATAATTAGCAGAGACTTTGGGATATTGGCGTGTTAAGACTATGTAAGCAGACCTCTGTTAACAAATATCAATATGCAAGCCCATCAACTTGGTAAAGGCAACTCGACTGACTATTAGATAACATGTAGCTGGAACTTATAAAGCTATGAGTAAAGGGAAATCGGGAGGAGTCGAAAGCTCGGCATAACGTCCGGTGGATTAACATAGATGTACTCGTATACATATTTAATTGCTTTATTAGTCTTTTTCTCCATATGCCGTGTCCAGTCTCTCTGATGTAAGTGATCACTCTTGAGAAAATATCTGTATATGGCGGCATGGAACAGCTCCTCAACTCTCTGAATAGCTGTCTGTTCGTAAATATTGCGTAACCAAGATAGGCACCATCTAAAATATTGCGTAACCAATATAGACACCATCTAAACATTCTACGTCAAAATTCAATTTCGCTCACCAATGTTAATTTAAGGTAGTAGTATTTTCTCCTCTTAATATATGACCCAAATAATTTTATGGCGTTTTATAGTATTTCAGAGTTTTGCTTCGACACGTGCTTGAGTACCTCACTGTGTGAGATACGATGAAGCCAAGAAATTCGTAGCATTTTCCGATTAATCCATATGTCGAATGCTTCTAGTATATTTAGCATTGTGGTTTTCACGGCCCATATTTCAACTCTTATAAGTCGAATGGCTATACGACAATTTGTTTATCTCTATGGAAATAAACTATGCATTTAAGTGATTTTAAATTACACACTTTGATAAAAAATGTTATATGAATATACGACCACGTTACCAAGTTAGAAAGACACCTGTCTTCCATCTCGGTGGTCTTGGCTTCGATTCCCGTTAAAACTTAATTATTTTTAAAAGAATTTCAGTCTGGTTTTTATTTAAGGTCTTTTAAACATCTTTCTGGTTGTTTGAAAGAAGCCATATAGTAATCACACAAAAATGTAGAGAATGCAATAAAAATATAAAACAATACCATTTTTATTTTAAGTAACATGTATTGGGTACCAATAACTCTATCAATAGCTCTATTCTACAGCATCCCATAGAGTCGTGCTTCGCAAACTTTCGCATCAAGGCACACAATTCAAATTTCGTAGCTTACTATAGAATTATGACACACTTATCGCTTTTTTCATACACATTTCGCCTTTAAAAAACAGTTACAATTAATTGCTGTTTAAGTTCTTTGTAATATCACTATATACTACGAGTATATAGTATTAAACGTATTGTAGTTTTCGCGGCATACGTTAAATTAAATTATCGTTTATTAACTTAAACGTTATTTTTGAAGTGACAAAACGATTTCATCGCACCAAAAAAAACAGATCGTGAGGTTATATATATACGTTTACATTTGACTGTATGTAACAATATCGTACGACACACTTCTCAATTTCTAACCGGTTGGAAAGCTCTGGCATGGAATTCCTCCTTTAGCGTGTAGATGACGGAAACAGTAGTATTCAAATAGCCGTATTGCCCGAGGGTTTGTATTTGGATAAGTACCATTTATTGTCGTTCTGAGTCTAAGAGACAGAGGCTGCAGGCGAGTCTAGCTGTTAGAGATTGCACCCCAGTGAACCGCTAAGACAATCGTTGAGGGGGTGCGCCAGTGTGCGCGACGCAAGAATGGGGTGCCATTAGCGATATGAAAAATCTTTGATAAAGCTGTCGGATGCCATTTTTTTATTCCAGACCCCTGCCATAAAGGGAAATGGTTAAGTGATGAATATTTTTTATGAATCTAGTGTGAATACTATTCTTATTTTTTTTTTATAAAAATACTATTTTAATAAATATTTCATTTGAGTGTCCATGTTGCGATAATGTTTGGGATTTCGAATTGTTAAAGACGTTTGCTGTCGACCCAATAGTAGCGAAGTACCTACATATGTGACCAATATGATATTTAGCTATTAGTGGCTGCGCTGGTAACACTTTATTTATATATAATGCAATTTAAAAAATGCCTACTATCCAGTGAATTTTATTGGTTTAGGGGGACTAATGCATTCACTCCCGCAAAAAAATACATACTGATGAAAGCGTAAAAAACTGTTACAGACAACGCGAGTTAACGTTAAAAAACGTATGTGGTTGTATGAAAAAATACGGCTGCCAAATTTCATTGGGATGTATAACGCCACAAGCTCAAGGAAACGATATTAAAATTTTTGTATTCAATTTTTTTATTTTTTATTATAAGATAAAGAAATAACTATGCGAAAAAATGCCGTTTTCTTCAAGTGATAACTTTATCTGTCAAAGTTATAACGATGGATGTTTGAGATCACTGTAATCTTATTATAACTTGTAGGAAAAATATTCATCATTTTTTAGTAAAAAGAGAAAAAAAATGGGTTTTGATATTATTATAATATATACTGTCCACGAATTCCTGGACTACGCCTGGTAAAAACTGTTTCGCACAATTTACGTGTAGCTGGATATACGAACAAAGTTACTATTATTCTTAGAAATGAATTAAAGACGCAATTTATAATAAGTATATTTACCCCATAATAAAAAAAACTGAAGGTGAAGACAATTGTTGGAGAGTTTTACATATTGATGGAATAATCTCAGCTGTCTGAAGCTTATTAAAAAAGAAAATAAGTATAGGTTAATAGATTCTTAACGCTGAAAACAAGCGGGTTAAATGGAATAAGAGCGGCGTATGTGAAATAGAATGTACTTGGGAAAGTATATACATATCATATATATTAGAATGAATAAACAAACATAAGATTTGGTATACAATACAAGCGCATAAGTGTTGTCTATCAAATAAGTTTTTTTGGAATTTGCAACCATATGATAGGGACAAATAATAATTTAAAAAATAGTAAGGTTAAAGTATTACAAATGTTACAAAATATACATACTTATGAATTTAAAAACACCATAGATACACAAAGCTATAGGCAAAAAATAATAATAAATACCCAATTAATGCAAAAGGTTCAACACCTCTGAAACATTTTCCTCTTTATTAATATTATCGAATTCTAAGAATTATTTACACAAAATATTTTGATTATTTTATCAAAATTTAAATCTTCCATAAATATTCCGCACACAGTTTTATTGCGTGTGGTACACTGTAAAATACTCGTAATATGTCTCACCAGTCTGATATAAAATCACTGATCTCATAATAAACCGGGATCATTCTTATGAAAAAAAAGCCTCGGGATAGGAGGTAGAAACACGTGTCACGGGGATTAAAATGATAAATGCAATAAAAAAGTTATTAACTGTTCAAAAACATCAAAAACTTTGTTACAAAACAAAATACAATAATCAAACAGTAGGTTGAAATCAAGAATTTTGAATAATTTGTTAAAACTTAGAAAAATAATTGAGAACTTAGAAAACGAATCAAATTCCAAAAGAGAGATGAGAGAAAATTCGTTATATTGTACAATATTTTATTGTATAACACTTTTGTTGTATACAAAACAACCTGACAGGAGTATTGCCATATAGCGATATCTTCCAGCCAACCACAAAGATATTTAAGAGGCCTTAAGTGAAAATCTGACTGGAATCTTTTTTTAAATAAATTGGAGATCTAATGGTAACCGAACCCGCAAACACCGAATTGGGAGACAAACTTTCTAAGTAGACCATGAAGGTCATGGAATTTCGTTGTATTCAGTACAAATATATTAAATTTGTTATTAATAAATTATACTACTTGCTTTTAAGCTTTACCTGGTGAAGTGGTTCTCTGTATCCATAAAATGGAGTTTTTTTTACTGAATTTACTTGCACTCAACAGCCAACCTCTTCATTAAAACTATTTAAATTGTAAATATTGTATTTGTGCATAGTAAAAATTTCCCCACGGCGGACTTTATGTTTATTAAGACCTTTATCAGGCATTGTATTAATAATTACTTTGTGATTATATCCTTTCAAAAAAATGTTTTGTTTATGAAGGAATATAATCACAAACTTATTAGAATTTAAGTGAACAGAAGTATAGTATTTTTTTTTATAATCCAGTACAAGTTTAAATTAATTAAGCAATGTTAGTTTAAAATATTACTCATATTGTCTTGGTAAAAACTTACCCATTTTCAAACGTGGTTTAAGTTTTGACAGGCATATCACACACATCTAAAATCCTTCGTCGTTTTAACTGACAGGAATTGTTAAAATCTGAAAGCCTTGAAGTTTTGAAATTTGCTGGAAATGCAATTCTAATTTCTGGCGTAGTTCGTGCACTATCAGCTATAATTGAAACCTTACTAAATTTCTCTCAATATTCATATTAAAGGATTCTGAAGCCTTATCAAAAGATTCGTGTTAGTATCGATTACTGGAAAATTTCACGGAAGGTATTCTGAAACATTTAATATTCAATAATTTTATATTTCACCCGAATAACAAATTAATAACTTTCAAGATTCAAATCCAATAATTATCACAGTGAAAGAAAATTACAAAGGATACCATAAATATAAATCATTAACCTGTTTTCTTATTGGGTAAACAGAGAACAGAACGCCAGACTTTCCTATTACAGCACCCCTCTTCTATATCCAAACACTTTTTAATACAACTTTTAGGATTTTTCAGATTTTTCACATTTCCTTCATTCAAAATTTCAAACACTTGATCCAACCATAATTTCCTTGGTCTTCCTCTGGCACGCCTTATACTTACATTTGCATTTTACATTTAGTATGTCTTCAATCATTCGTTATATATAGCCAAACAATCTCGGATCACTCTTCTTCATCTTACTTAACACATCAGCCTTAAGTTTACATTCACTCTCATTCATTTACTCGAACCATCTTGGTCTTCCTCTAGCACGCCTTCCACTCACATTTGCACTTTATATTTGTTTTGTTAATCTTTTTAATTTTTTTAGTTCTACATACCTAATCCTGAATGTTTTTCTTCATCTTAATCAATACATCAACCTTATAAAAAAATATACTGTGCGGATTATTTTCTACCATACGAATTAAAAGCTTCTTGTTGACAGAATATACTATATATGCCATAATCATATCCTCAGATTTTTTATCGTTTTAGATTATACATTTAATATTTGCATTACAACTTAACAGAACAATCTCTTACATCCAACCCGAAAAAAGGTAGGATGTTTGTAAGACATAAATTTAAAAGTTACCTCTGAATTAGTAGGACAAGAAAACATTTTTTTTTATAAATCCACTATGGAAAAAAAATTAATCATACTTACTTGAATAAAAGTTTTACGTGTTACCTTTAGATTTTATATCCCATTTATCTTAATAATATCTCCGCTGCTGTGTTTTTCAAGAAATTATCGATGCCATGTAGTAATATGTTTCAATCAACCACAAATATATTAAACAGGCTTTAAATAAAAACTAGGATATAATTAAAAAAAGGGGCCTGGCCACTGAGGTCAGTTGTCGTCTGATCAACATGATTTAATAGATAATCGTGTTCTTCTCAGTCCAATGAATATTGGTAGCCTCCTAACAATGATTCCCCATGTTTTTTTTACAGAAGAAAAGTTTTTTTATCATTAACATACTTGTTATCCTTCAAAACATACGTCACTTTTTAAATTTTATGGTACAGATCTAAGTGACTAACTAAGTAAGGAATACACCTGTCTTTTAACCCAGAGATTGTGAGATCTATAAGTACCCTGGTGGGTATTTCCAGTCTGGTTTTCACTTTAGGCCTCAATACCGTATTTCTGGTAGGTTTATTGCAATACGACAACCAACCCGCCAAATGATTTTCTAAACAACAAAAGATGTATGCAATACAAACCATCCTTTTTTGGCAAATTACTTTTAAAATAAAAGCGTTGGTTACTTGTATCGTGTTACCTTAAACGTTTTAAAAGAGGAATTTACTTTATATAGAGTTATTTGAATACTTTTTGCATGCATACGTCCATATAATATCCGGACTATAATTTATTTCAGCATCCCAACGATAAATATACATCATCCGAGGACGAACAAGATAGAACATTTTCTACCGCACGACAATAAGTTAAAGTAAGTTTGGCAAACTATAGATTATTGTCGCCGTAGACTTAACTTGTCAGAGGAAAGTCATTAAGGCTTACTTTCAAGTTTGTTTAGTTCCAAATATACCCCGAAGTAACAAGTTAGTTTTCATACC
This sequence comes from Odontocerum albicorne, assembly GCA_949825065.1. NCBI lineage: Eukaryota > Metazoa > Arthropoda > Insecta > Trichoptera > Odontoceridae > Odontocerum > Odontocerum albicorne. The sequence goes on from OX463855.1 coordinate 18,050,746, forward strand.
GAAAACTATATATACCATATATAGTTATAATTGAAATAAAACGGGAAACCTAATCACTTGCCTATGAAAGTGTAGTACAACATCCCCCTGGCGGCAAAGAGAGGCAAATAATTATACGTAGAATTCAAGTGCAATGCCGTTAGGTAACGTTTAAATTTCTTGTTTGGCTGCATCGCTAGAAGAGCCTAACTATAATATTTTTCGACTAGATTTTGCTAGTAACAGAATATTTATGACTTAAATAATGTATATTTCTTAAAAAAATCAAATCAATAGTAATAAATTGTCATTATTGAGTTGATACGTAAAACTTAATATGCAAGTGTATAGTGATGTATTCATGTCGGCAAGAGGCCAAATACACGCACGAGTAATAAGGTTCCTTATAGTATTATTTTTTGTTCAATTGGAAATATGTTATGAATTGACAATAAATTAATATAACGTGTCAAAGACTTAAGTTTTTTTGTTGTTATTTTACTAGTTTTGATGAGTTACATATTTTAAAAATTCGATTTCTATAATTAATTTCACTTTCATTACACAACCTGGAGGGTCATTTGTAGAATATAGTTAAAAAGGCGATTTGTTATAATCAACCAGAATAATAATGAAAGGTTTTATGTAAACATATCAGATTAGTATTTTTTTATAGCTAATATACAACCGTAAATCGAACCCATGTCGGTTTTTAAGGAGTTGGTTATCTCGTACGGGATTACTAGTTCCTTGGGAAACTATGTAATTTACTGGTCATTGCCACCACAAACATGTGCCGGCTGTCGTCAATTGCTGATTCGGGACATAAGGATCTTACTAAGTTAACATACACAGATAATTGCTGATTCGGGACATAAGGATCTTACTAAGTTAACATACACAGATAATTGCTGATTCGGGACATAAGGATCTTACTAAGTTAACATACACAGATAATTGCTGATTCGGGACATAAGGATCTTACTAAGTTAACATACACTGATAATTGCTGATTCGGGACATAAGGATCTTACTAAGTTAACATACACAGATAATTGCTGATTCGGGACATAAGGATCTTACTAAGTTAACATACACAGATAATTGCTGATTCGGGACATAAGGATCTTACTAAGTTAACATACACAGATAATTGCTGATTCGGGACATAAGGATCTTACTAAGTTAACATACACTGATAATTGCTGATTCGGGACATAAGGATCTTACTAAGTTAACATACACAGATAATTGCTGATTCGGGACATAAGGATCTTACTAAGTTAACATACACAGATAATTGCTGATTCGGGACATAAGGATCTTACTAAGTTAACATACACAGATAATTGCTGATTCGGGACATAAGGATCTTACTAAGTTAACATACACAGATAATCTAAGATTTTTTAAAAGTACTTATTGAATTTTTTTCCAAAGTTTATTCCGATTGTAACTTAACTATTTATTGTAGGTATTATTGTGATATTTTTTTTTGCAATTGGTGAACTCATTTTTTTGTGTCTTTATAACATATAAAAAAGTGGAATTCCTATTAAAACAAGTAATGAGTCGGTGGTTATAAGGAAATTTCATATAATTCCTAAGACTATTATTATTATAATAAAATGTTGGATGCCGCGACTTCGCTAAGTTTTTCGTAATAATGTATATACTCTAGTATTAGTCCGCACTGCTTGTATAATAATATTCGGTGGTAACTTCCTATCCACTAATCATGTTCATGTCCTGATAATATCAAGTTTTAAACTGGTTTCAACATTTTAGAGATGTTTAGATTCAACGATTATGTTCCTGCTGTAAACTGTAATAAATTGTGAGACTTTATTTTTTTTATTGTCTCGTATACAAGTATAAATAAAAAAAATTGGCAGAAAACCATGGGTTTATTTCATAGTTTATAACAACAATTTTGTACTCAATTTTTTATGGTATATTATTGGCTTATAACGAGACCTGGAAATCTGGAAAGCTCGTAACAATAAATCGTTTCTGCATTGGTACGACTTCCTCATTATCACTCAAAAAACGATTTCCGATAATTTATGACTCGATTCAAAATGTATCTTACTGAACAGATGCAACGGTAAAGTTCTTTACTGATTTTATTAGAAACAAATAGTTTCAACCAATATGTAAAAAGTTAAATCGTTCTGTGTTTTATGAAACTACCCTCAATTAAAATGTTTATCTATATGTTTAATTTTAACCGTCTTCTTATGAATTGTTTCCAATAAAATGACGAAATTCGTTCGAGAAAAATGGCACCTACCGGGTATCATAAAACGTGAAATATCTTTTTCTATCATACACTGATGAAATTTATGTGAATCTTGCGATGTCGGAAGGGTATTTAAAATATTCATTAGATTCATTTGGATTTAGAGAAAAACAAAAACTTTTCCCTCGTTAAAATGTTCTCATTTCCACATTAATTATAAATAGAGAAATGCGTATTCGTAGCAAAAACTTCATTTGTAAAATATTGAGTAATTGAGAATTAAAAAAAAATGCAGTTAGCAGGTTTTGTAGTATGTTTGTCATGTGGTACGACACATTTTTATTTTATTCACGAACCATCAAATACTTTTAATTACATTTGTTTCAGCCTGTTGTTACACTTTTCGTACAAAAAGATCGTAACTGTATAATTTTATTGAATATTTTATTCGAGCGTAACTTTTATGAGGTGTGATCATAAAATAAAGCGACTATTTTTTTAAATAATAATTAATCAATTATCGATGGCACTTTTTGTTCGTAAATCTTTTTTTTAATTTTGAGATAGAGCCACGGAAAAAAATCAAATTTTCTTCAATGAAAGGTAATATTTTCAACCTGCCAATAAAAGTGGGTTACAGTGGATTACCGGGTTTAATCCTATAGTGGCAAAAATATTGCCACTATAGGAAATTCTATCATTATCATCACGATCCTGTGTGATAAAATTCTCCTTTAGAGGTTTTTCTATCTGCCACAAGCTCACTCCGTTGGATAGCTCATAAGGTTTCTAGGCCCCTCATCACGCCATCCCAGTCATCCAATGAGTCTCCTGAATCCGATACTTTCATAATTATTCATGATCTAATATAGCCAATTCAGGAAGACAGTGCTCATTGTTTCCGGATCTTCACTCAGTTAAATCTGTGCTCAAGACCAAGGATGTGTTTAATTTCATTGAAGATCTGTCTTCATCATTCCACCAGATATATCTTCAAATTTTCTTAAAATTAAAAAATAATCATCTTACATCATAATTCAAGCCTATTTCTTTAATTATTAAAAAGCATTTCTACATTAATTAACAAATTTAAATACCTACTTGAGAGCGTTTTTTTTTGTTATCCTTATCACCACTAGCACGCCATGTCTCTTTTGGAGTAGGCAGAGGGAACATATCTCCAGTTAATAGGATCTTGGCTTACATATTTTGCTTTTGCCATGTACAAACCTCTTCTGTTGTAAAGTATTTTCAAAATTAAATCACATTAATCATTCTACGTTTCAGAACATCTTCTCAAACTTCTTGAAAACTACAATATATAATATTTTTATTTATTATTAATGTGAATTTTTCCCCATTCATTCTTTCCACGTAGCCGAACCGTTTAAACGTTCCTTATTTTTTCTTTCTGCAATATGCCTTTTCTTGAATATATGTATCATATTCTTTATGAACGGTAATAAATCAGACTGGAAATTAATACTTCTCGGAAATCGTTTAGCTGGAAATCGAGTTCGGTACGTTTTGGTGCGAAGTGAGTACGCCAACCATTAGGCCAAGGAGCTAAGATTATGCGACATTTTCTCAACACTCACTCATGATTCATGTAAATCAAACACAATATGGAAAAATATCCAATTTAAGGTAAATAAGGTCTAATATAGATACCAATTTAAGGTAAATAAGGCCTAACAGAGATACTATTTTGGAATCGGGTATACATCGACTTTGAGTAGATTGTTATTTATATATATTTTATACCGCTTAATAAAAATCTTCCTACTCCGATGTTAACCAATAACAATTAAAAAATATAAAAACTGAAAATCCAATGACTTTGGACTAAACCATAAAAACGTGTTGAAAATCAGCCAGCGTAAAAATAAAAAATCGATTAGGTACAAAAAAGGTATCAAGCATTATTCCCAGTGGAGAGGGAGTGATTTATCTTTAAAAGGCGAATTTCACATTAAATTTGGCATTAGAATTTCGCTAAAAAAGTCTGAAAATATGAGAGGAGAAGCTCAGATATCGACAAACGAAGCAAAGAAAATTTCGGAAAGGTTTTCCATGTTTAATTTTTTTAAGGTATATTTTTTTTTATATAATATAGTTTTCTCTTGAAAAATATGTTGAAAAGCCTTTTTCTCATCGGAATTGTCAAGTCTGATTTATAAAATTCAACATATTTAAAAAAAAAACTTGAGTGAATTATCACGCCCAACGTAATAATGTCTCAAGGTTGTTTTAAAAAAATTTACTTGTTTTTAAAAACTCAAATGAATCAATAATATACATATCGCACCAAATGTATTAATATAAAAATGTAAAAATCAAAGATTTATAAAATTCAACTAATTAAAAAAAACTTGAACAAATTATCACGCCAAACGTAAGAATGTCACAAGGTTGTTTTACAAAATTCAACTTGTTTTTAAAAACTCGAATGAATGAATATTAAACATGTTACGTCAAATGTATTAATATAAAAATATAAAAATCAAAGATTTCTAAAATTCAACTAATTAAAAAAAACTTGAACAAATTATTACGCCAAACGTAAGAATGTCACAAGGTTGTTTTACAAAATTCAACTTGTTTTTAAAAACTCGAATGAATGAATATTAAACATATTGCGCCAAATGTGTTAGTACAAAAATATTAAAAAAAATTGAAAAATTTCTTATGATTATCATTTATTAAAATAAAAGATGAAGTAAGTATTGAAGCGACCTGTCCTTAATATAGTATCTGCGTGAAAAAATTTTTATTTTTCTAAGCGTGGACTTGCCTTATAATCTGGTTATAGCGGAATATTTTGTTGACCAACGCATAACACATAAGTGTATACGTTATTTTTTGCGGTTCTCTCTGCTCGACTTTGGAACGATCTTTCTGACTGATATATGTTACGATATCCTTGTTGGTCTTTAAGAATAAACTTATGAAGCATTATACAATCTCAAAAAATCCTCTTCCTTAACAAGTCACACCCTTATCCTTATTTCCCTTAAGATTTTGTAAGTTTTTCTGAAATATTGTTTTTATTCACTTCGTTAAAGATACGGTCATGAATATTAACTATAATTACTAAACAGAAGCTGCTTGGCTAGAAGACGTTCTTTAAAGCAATTAATCTTTCGGCTGTGTTTATAGTAAAGTGTAAAACGAAGTACAATAAAGTTAAAAATAAATCTAGGCATCGGTAATGGATACGAAGTTCACTACCCATCAGGTTAAGGACCAAGCGACGGAGCCATCGGCGGCTGCAAATATCTACAGTATAAAGATCGTGTCATATAGCAAAAATATTACTCTCTGTTCACTAAAAGGTTTCATCTGGTAACAAAACTCACGCTAGACTGTATGAGTGTTGTTGCCTCTTAACGTGCAGTAATATTGTCAACACGTGCGACGGCGAACTGCGAGTAGCATTTGTAACCCAGTAGTTTTAAGTCTGAAGGAACAATTAATGGAATCAGAGTCAATTTCGTCTCCCGGCCACTCTTTTATTTATGTCCGTATCGACAATTCAGATTATGTCTAAGGGTGATAAAATTATGAATAAGTTCAAAATGATGAATTAATAAGTTTTACTCATTAAAAAGTAAATAAATTAGTCTCAATCATTCGATTGATTGGATTTATCTCACTAATTTATTAACCTCACTCATTGATAAATTAATGAATTGGTCTTACGGGAAAACACTAAAGCTGTTCATATAAGCCGCTGCCTTTAGTTTGCGGCTTAAAACTATCAAATGTGATAACAACAATCTTTATCCTTGAAATTTTTAACCTGTTTAAAAAATCCTTTTAGCATTATACAAAAATTATAATGACTGCTTTATAGTCGTACATTCAGTTATACAAGGGCTGAATTTAAAGCAAGCAGCGCAGCTCTCGTCTTCGCGTGTATAAATATCCATTACGTTTAATTAATGGGATGAATATTTCCTTTAAAATTCCTTACAGCCATCCTGGCAAAATTTTGTTTCTTATGACGTTGTAACAAAGTGCTTATAAATTACCTTAAGCACAAAGGTACCTTTATTATGAGTGCCTATTAATAACACGGGACGAGTTAAAAATACGCGAGAATGAGTTTAAAACAAGATTAAATTATTAAGGTTTAAAAATAATTGTGATACTTTTACTTCTGGCAAGGTCTTGCTTAAAAGAATAATTTAAATTAATTTCTTCATCTTAGCCATATCCTATATCTTGAATTATATAACTATATCCTATATATACGGTTTGATTATTCTTGTCAGAAAGCTGTAGTTTGTTTCTGCTTTTGGTGTCGTTGTAGGACAGTCAGTTAATTTGAAGTATTATTCGCTACAGGGACATCCATATATTTTTAGGTCGTCTCCGTTGATTTGGTAATTGATGGCACAAAACTTGTCTCATGAGTTGGTTTTCAGATACTTCCATTATACGAGTAAACCCACACCATGACAGCTGTTATTATTTTCCTTCAAATATGAACACTTCTCTTTTTAGCTCTGAGTAAAATTTTATCTCAAAACATGACTGCCACAGCAGCTTGATATGATTCACACTTATATGTTATAATATATAAATGCCCCATTTTCCCCTTTGAAAGACATAAATAATGGTATGTCTCTGTTATGTGCTTTGCATTTTTTCACACTCGCAAAGATACTGTTCTTTTATACCCCTTTTCTATGCACAACGAGACTGACAACACCAAACTTGGTTGATGCGGATCAGCAGGTAGCTAAAATCCAGGCTATTGCTTAAAGGAATCCGAGTTTGTTTGTTTATTTGTTTGAGAAATATTTTTTTCTCATGCTGCCATTTTCCCATCCACCTATGCTAGTGATCAAAATTAGAAAAAATACACATTTCTCCCACTATCCATCAGGGTTATCGGTTAACAAGACGAGGTGGAGGAGGCTTTGTGATATGTGAGGCAGTGGTAACTGCCTCGGAATAATGTTTCGTGTTCTCTTCGAATATTAATATTTCTTAAAGTTTTGGAGGGTTCTATGCAAGTGCGGTAAGCTGCTCAGTTTTAATTGTCATACTAATTCCCAGTATCGCAACATTAAGTTGGATGCCCACTTTTCAGCCCAAACTGGGGCACACTACTCAAACTTTAAATACACAGATGCATTGTTGCTGGGCGGAGTGTTTGAAGGATACACCCCCAGGTTATGGCTGTCAACTTGTAAATAATGCAAAGCCGGTTTTTCGTTTCATTTTCTGATATTACGTGTATAATCTTATTGAAAAGAATTGTGTGCCACTTACATTCAAAATATCTTAAACCTTTTCACAATTCAACTGGTATATTATCTGGGTCAAAAGATTTTCCTTTTTACATACAGAATACAGCATATTTTATTTCATCTGTGAAGATTTACTCAATAAGACCTAGTATCAGCGATTCGGATGAATTTGAACTTCTAGGAAATTCTTTGTGTAGCATTGAATAAAAATAATATAATAGAACATATATAGTATAGTATGTACTATATATGGTATGTACGAAAAAAGGTCAAACCAATAACCTACCTGTATATTATATTTGAAAAATAGATATTAGTTAGAATTTGAAAAAAAATCTTTTGCCGTTTTGTGACCATATACCATTATTTAAATAACATATAATGTAACATTTCTAAAATTGTTTGAACTAACTAAACATCTTGATAGCCTTTATGTCATCAGTTCGTCTTCACCCTAGAGAGTATATCTTCCATGCTAGAAGTCACTGGTCAAAAAGTCAGGTCTATTGGCCCGATCTACCCAAATTAGATGTTTTTCACGATTTAAGATTGTCGGTAGACGGGGTTTAACAGTTAGCATTCCCGCTAAGCAATACATCTCCGTAGGTTTGAGTCCTTGCGTATGTACTTTCGGTTTGATTTTACACTTAGACAGTGCTACATTTTTAATTTACGGTGTCTGTTGCACGTTTGCTGCTTATAATAAATAATTGTAACGCTTTACAACAGCACAAATATATCACTTTTTTAAACTCTGTCTAACGAAAGGTTTTAGTAGACTAAATATTGATGGCCCTGGATCTTTGATATTCTTATCATCGGATCTTAGGGTTTGATTTCTCAAGACTGTGCGCTGGCTGAAATGCAACACATCGCATATTTTATCCATAAGATGGCTGACATATTCGATTACGAGAGGCACGCATCGTACGAGTATCACGATTCTAGTGTTTTTAAATTTTAATGCATTACAGGCTTTTTTATTCAAGATCGTGTTTAGCTATGAAAAATAAATTGACCTAGACATATATTTTTTTCCCTACGTAGCATAAGATATGAAAATGCCAGATTCATTCGATTTTCCCAACGAAGCATAAGATATGAAAATGCAAGATTCATTCGATTTTCTAATAAAAAAACAATGTATCTGCGTTGGATATATTTTGCTTTTATATATCAATTATTTCGTTTTCAAGAAATTTTGTTTATTTCGTTTACAATTCATTCAATATTTTAAATTAAGAAATGCAATGTTTTTTTGTGGGATGGTTCTTATTAGATTATCTGCGTTTATTAACGAGTATTAATTAAACGTGTTTTTGATTATGCATTTTTTAAATAACTATTCACCGAAATGTGGGTGTTCTCAGCTAGTGAGTTATGAAAATTAATTGAATAAATAAATACGCGGTTTAATAATCACTATTCTATGGAAATAAATATCCGGAAATAGCTCATATATGTTAAGACAATGGAAAATAAAGTGCTTTTGAGAGAGAAGCTATCAAACGGTCTGAGCTCATCTTAAAACCTCCTCTCAATCAAAATACATCCCCACTAGAGGGGCGAAACTACCCACAAGTACGTCAGATGTTTTTCAGCCCACACCATTGCACATACCATATACAATACAATCAAAGTAACATGATAATGAATAAGACATTAGTACGGTTATAAACTAAACAAATCTGTACAAACATTGCCGAAAACATAAACTTCATTTATAGAGAATATAGAAAAAGCTCTAGAAATGCAATCACACAAAGCGCTCACTATCAAAATTCAGAATAATCAAAAATCAAACTGAACCAAAATGGTATGATTAGCGTTAATACCTAGTCACTGTAGTATCAAAGAGAACTAAAGAGCGGGCTCCTTTGCCAAAGAAGCCTTTCAAAGGACTATAAGTCTTTTTCATAAAGTTCCATGAAGTTCCGATACTCGGGAATAAAATTACATATATCTGATTGGCAAAATAAATGGGACTCTGAATCGAGAACAAAGGGAAAATACGAGTACAATAATACATTAAAACCAAAAGTACAGTCAAGTCCATGGTTTAGTTATATATCCATAGACTAGTATTTAACATCTTTGATATATCGAATTCATAACATATAACAAAAATATAATGTGTTTCGTGTAAAAGTAAACTTGAAGTTTCATTTACTTGGTTTAATCATAGTTTTATCACAAATTCTATTTTTGAGTCAATATTTCGTCATCATCCGTTCAATTTGTCCAAACCACCTCAATATACTCTTGATCAGTTTTTAGCTCATATGCATCCGTAATAATTGACATTTTTTATTCAGTCATACATCGACACACCACATATTCATCTGAATATTTTGGTATAAAGTGATAAAACATATATAATTTGATATTTAAATAGCTTTTTTATACATCATACACATGAATACGATGTCATAATGTAGGTATATATCAAGTTTTAAAGATGCTTGAATCGAATTAAGTTTGGAAATTGCCATTCGAGGAAGTACGGAAGCTGTTTTTGACGGCATTTTAGAAAAAAGCTCGTGCAGCTTATTGAAAGAAAATTACTTTTCAGTTTCTTTAACCAAGGTGGAATGGATAAATAATTAAACCAAAGCAAAAAGTCTGGATGGTACGAAATTATGGAAGAAGATTATTTTAATAAATTATGCAGTTATTTATTTATGCGATTAAATAATGAATTGTAGCCCATCAAAATTAATGATGATCATAAAATGACCCGGAAACCTTTTTACTAATTTTTATAAAATAACAACATGAAGAAGATAAGTCATAGCTTTATTAAATATTGTTGGAAAAGTTGTTGTGAAAAGTGAGACATGAGCTGTGGATAATTTTTTGAATATATTTATTTTAATAAATTTATCATTTCCGAATCGATCGAAAAGGGCAGGGTATTATGACAGGGCTTTTGCTGTTGCTGGTTCTGTGGCGTGGAATGGTCTGCTTTCTTAAGATATATGGCTAGAGTGAGGAGTTTTAGAAAACACTTGAAGACAGCGCTTTTTGGAAGGTCGTATCAAAATACACGGTTTGATAAGACCACTACACTGTACCTAAAGTCGAATAAATTACTACGTGTATCACATATTGGAAGATAGTATAGGTACTATTCTATTACACTTTTGTTGTATAAAGTACAACCTGGTGGGCTTATTGCAATGTGGCAATATCTTCATACCAACCAGAAAGATGGTAAAGAGGTCGTAAGTGAAAAACAGATCTACACAGGTTTATTAGCAGTTTGTCTTCCCTCGGTAAATTTTCTACAGTTTTCTTACCAAATAAGAGTTTTAAAACATGTGCAAATGTGGGAAAGGTCCCAATCTAATGGCTGCAATCCCCAAATCCCCATACTAATACCCCAATGTTTTTTTTAAATATTTTTATCTGTCAATAATAATTAATTAGAATTATGAGTTCGAGTGCCCTTGAAGAGAATCAACTCTAAACGGTGCTTTACAAATTGACAATTTATTATTATAATTATATGGCAAGTATTAAAAAAATACAAAAACAAATTATTTAATTTAGAAACTCTGAAGCATTAATTTATCTACAGAGATATGGAAGATATTCATATTGGAATTTTTTCAATAAACGTGTGTGAGTGGTGACGCTTACACGGCACTAAAAATAATTTTACTTTACATTTAATAAAATATAGTTAGTCAACAAAAGGTTCGCCATTTTTCCTTTTAGTAATTTGCATATGTACAAACAGGTGCGAAGAACACTTCTAACGCGTTAGGAATAATAACCTAGCATACCGACTAAAATGTTGGATAAATCCATGGAGGATTTTCATAATCTTTACAGTTAAGTTATTAGAGAAATATTTTTTAGATTTGCTCAACTATGAATATAAGTTCTGGATTCGTATCGGGTTCCATATGATTGAGACGTACTTTAATCGACTGTGAACCAGTATTTGAGAATTGAAATAAATGTCTCCTTCTTCGTTGTTATCTCAAAGTTCTTGATTGATCCATAAATTGTTGAGAATATTCATGTGGTTTTCTTCGAAGAAATTGAGCTATTGTTTCGCATTGTTTTTTGCACCGCCATAGATGCTTTAAGAATTGTATACATGTTGTATATATTGTGAGCTCTGCTGCCAAAACACACTACTTTGGAGTGTAGTACTAGGTCCTAGATAAAATATGCACTTGTGGGTGTTAGATAGGAGCAAGAGTGTTGTAGAAATGTTTTGAGATAAAAGAATGTGTAGCAACTACAGAAGCAGGAATGAAATCTTATTGTATCCCTCCACTAAGTTTAACCTGCGAGCCCACGCTGTTTCCGGGGTGTATCTACGCATTTATAGCTACTTGAAGCCAAAGACGAGGAATCCGAGATATTAACAGACCGAGCACTGAGTACTTTCACAAGATGATATCGCTTAAGATCTCACTATACCCCAAAATGGATGACCCTCAACTGGTAAGTACTGTTATAAGGTACCATCGCTTAACATCTCGCTACACCTAAAAGTGTAAATCTATGCAGTCAATGCATCCAGGGATAATTTGATAAATATCTTATAAGTTAATTTTGAGGTTTGAGTAAATAAGAAGATTTAGCCCCAACAGTCTTACCGAATCGTTACCTTTATATACGAGTAATTCAAGTATGTAATCAAACTTATCTTAACTTGTAGTTGTTTTTTTTCTAAAAAACTCTCAAATAATAAATTCTGTGTCTCGAGTTACATAATATGAAATATAAATTTTCATGTTCTACCATTGACGTTTTCCCTTGCAATGCATTTTTAATATTTTGCCGACATAACATTGTTAGCCATTTTGTCCCAGTATACCTTTTTCGATGAATATTGAATGGCGTTTGTTATTGGTTAGCGATTTTCGATCAACGTTGCGATTCGGCTATTTTTATTTTCACTGATAGCAACGTGACTTAAGAAGTATTGCTATGGGTGAAAATAAAAATACTTGAATGCTATTATTAAATGTAGTTTGACTAACGCTATGATAAAATAAAAAATGAATAAAAATATAACAAAAATCAATATGTACATCGTTGACATGTCTTCTTATAAGTATGCTTAAAATTGTGAAAATCATTTTTTTTAATCTCAAGGAGAAAGAAATTCAAATATTTTTTATTGTAAGTTTTAGAATTTTAACACTTTTAATGGCGAGATTAATATCATTTATCATACTCGTATATTGTTGAAATTATACTAATAGTTTATGGTATGTAGTGAGTTTGACAAAATTTCATTTGTTATTTAATTTTTCGTATAACAATTATTACTTATTCATTTGATATCCTCCAACATATCTGAATTTGTAATGCGGATATAAATAATAGCGTGGCTAGAAGACAGCTTTATCTCCGGCCAATTGTTTGAGATTTGATGTTAAGAATCACTAGAGTAGATACGGAACTGGCACTTGGATGCCGGACGTTTTAACAATACTACCGTACCTAACTTGCACACATATTGCATACGTAATCTTTGTACCGAACTGGTTCCATTTTTTTCCTAGGGTAATATCGGGAATCGAACCCTAAACCCCCCATTGAAATTAAGTGTCTTTCCAACTGTGCCACGAAGGTTGCCAACTAACATGTAAGCTAGTGAGTTATATAGGAGCAATATGTACCCAGGGAGTGAGTTTTTTTATATTCTTTTATATATTTTTTTTGTGAGGTTGAAGAATTTTGATACATATTTCGTTTTTATTTTTATAAACAGGTAAACGCGAAAACTGCGTTGCGAATTGGAATTAGTTATGACAAATCATCCATAGATATCAATACATTTCACTTTTTTGGTATATCTCTACTTTTCTTGGATGTTAATGTGAAACGCACCGGTGCGTTCGTACTAACTTGATATAAGTTAAGTTAACACGCACCCGCGCATTCATACTCGCTTACAGGTTAAACGTGTGAGTCAAATTTATTGAGGAAGCTCTAGAAAACGTGTTGAGACCAATTTAATATTAGTTTAAAAAATAAGAAAGAGAAAAAAGTATTAAAAATAAAATAAAATTGCAAGGGGTATGGATATGTCAATGTGAAAAATGCATAACTTAAAATCATGAAGTTCACACATGTTCTCTCTGAAAAACATCTCCAATCGATTATCACATTATTTTTAACGTATAAAATGATATTAAAATTAAGCGCAAGGTTGATTGCGTTTTCAGGTTGCGTAACTTTTCCTAATTTGAGGTTCGTTCGATAACTTTGATTAAATTATTTTTATTTTTACCAAACAGAAATATCTTTTTAAATTTGATTTTGACAAAAAAATTTACTCGTAAATTACTCAATAACGTTCTTCATATCACTTAATATTTTTTAACGTTCTATATTTCCTTTAAATGCCAAATTATCATCCAAACGCCATGTCCGTATTAGGATAGGCAAAGAACAGAACTCCTCTTCATTCTATTGAGGCACACATATTTTGTTTCTGCCACGTCCATACACTTCGTCATACATACTCTCATATTCTAACATCTATTAATTCTTTCAAAATTTGATTGATTTGGGCGTTCCACGTTTTTTTAGGTCTTTGCCAATTTCTCGTACCTTTTGCACTACTTTTATATTTTTTCCCGTAAATCTTTCATCGTCCATTCTTTCTACTTGATCGAACCATTTTAGTGTATTTTTATTCATCTTAAGAACTGCATCTTATTTTGTTTAGCCTTCTTTTCTAGTACCCTCACGTTTCATTAAGAGGCCATTCTACTCCAGAGGCGTGAATTTTGGGCGTTTTTCCAGACTAAATAAAGAAAAAACTAATAATATTTTTCGTATACATTTTTTACAGTTTGTTTATTGATGATTTGAGAATGTACAAAAAATATTGAAAATTCAAGATGATATCAGCTGTTATATCTTATCGTAAAAAAAGGGAATAAGCTGGTCGACATGATTGAAACCCTTTTGTAGATTTAAACAATAATCATACACAGTTTCTTGATAACAAAAAATGCCGTTATATCATAGTTGGTACCAAAGAGAAAAAAAATCGTAAAATGGTGGCAAAAAAAAATCAATTTTTTACCCTTTTTTCAAATATTTTTATTTTTTTAAAAAAGTAAAAAAATATAATAGTTTAAAATTTTTCAAAGTAGGGATGATATAAAAATATATATCAAAGTTTTATACCAAATTTGAAGGCAATCGGTTGAATAAAACTTGAGATTTTATGTCGACCAGATCGAAAAAAGTAGTTTCGAGAAAAATGCGTTTAAAATTTTGAGATTATTGTACAAGTCATTCCGGCGCGGCGTAATTGCTGCCTCATTTATAGCTATAACTTCGTAAATATTGAGAATTTTAAATTTCGTTTTGAGAACATATTTTTAAAGGTCTAAACTTTAAGAAAATGAAATAGAAAAAAAAGCTTTTTTCAAATTTCTAGAATAGAATACCCCCCCTTAAGTAAAACATTTTTTTGCATATTCTACGTAAAGCTCTCAATTCTACAGCATGTATCAAACATTCATTGTTTTTAAACGATGCCCAAGTTTCACCTGTGTTTCCTAATGTTGTACTAATCTTCCACTATGAGTCTAGATTGAATCATACTTTTCACAAATTATATTTATTACATTAAAATAAATTTTTGTTCATTTTTTAAAAATTATCTAAAAACAAAACTTTTATTTATAAATAACATAAAAGTTAACGCTTACACTAAAATTGGAAAAGAAAATGTGTGAAAGCGACTTTTTTTTAATAGATAACAAAAAATTCTTTTTGTATTGCATAAACCTTTTATGTCGTTTATACATTGATACGTGTGCTTTGTTTCAGGGAGATATGTTTTCTTTACTTACTGTAAAAGAGGTAAGGCGTGACAGTGATTAATTTTATACTGTTCGCGAACAAAGTAATAAAATGTCGTGCCTAAATATGTAGTGCGACCCACAACGAATTTTATCTTCAAAATGCCAAATATTTTTTTCACGAGAGATTTTTTCACTGATGAATGGCATTGCTGATTCAAATAGAATGTTTGTCATTTAAAACATTAGGGTTTTCTCAGCTTTTTTTATGTCAACAAGAAAATTGATTTGTTTCTGGGAACGTTTGAAAGTAATTGGTTTAAAAAATATCACTTATTTGTATATTTTAAAAGTTTTTAGTAAAAATAGGAATGATTTTGGTATAGGGTTATGCGTTTTTCTTTTTAGTTATACTTTGTATACGTCGATAATAATTGAGATAGGTCTGATTTGAAATAACAAATGTAGCATGACGTTTTTCCTTTTGTTAATAAAATGAGTTTTCTGCTATAATTATTTGATAATAATTTTTATATAATTGATTGTAGCTATGTTCTTATGTACTATGCGTATCCAGAAAGTAAGTGTACTGAGGCTCTCACGACCGGATGGATTATATTTTCGACATGTTGGCTACACTTCCGTTTAGCCTGACCCTTCCCCTCCGCAACGAGACCGGTTCGAGGTCAATACGTTGAGAAATGTCGACGCGACAACACGTTTCGTGAAAAATGTCAATCCAATCTCCCGCCAAGTGCGAAATACGCGGTGTCATCCGTTATCTCGTTTGGAAGGGAAAACCTCCGGTTGAGGTTTATAATGAGGTGAAAACTGCATATGGTGATAAAGCTATGAATTGTACGAGTGTGTACAAGTGGTGTCGCGAGTTTAAAAACGGTCACGTCACACCTCTTCACCCTCCGCCAAAAAGTTCAAAACCACAATTTCAGCCAAGAAAATCATGGCATCCGTGTTTTGAGACTGTCAAGGCATAATTTTAATTGAATATATGCCTCAAGGGGAGACCATCAACTCTGCAAGATACTGTGAGACCCTAAAAAAATTGCGGAGGGCGATTCAGAACAAGAGGAGAATCATGCTGACAAATGGAGTCTGCCTGCTGCACGACAATGCCAGACCACACACGGCCAACGCCACGAAGGAACTGCTCGCCTCGTTTAAATGGGATGTCCTGAACCATCCCGCGCATTCCCCTGACGTAGCACCTTCAGATTACTATCTCTTTACCTCACTGAAGCTGCACATGGGTGGAAAAAGGTTTTCAACCGACGAGGAGGTAAAGGAGGAGGTGGAGAAGTAGGCGGAGGGGTAGGCGGGAAACTATTTCGAGGAAGGCATCAAAAAGTTGATACCCCGCTTCACCACCTGCATTGAGAGGAATGGCGACTATGTCGAAAAATAGCTTACATATTTACTACGGTAACCACGTAATTTTTTTGTTTAAATAAAAAAAAATTGTAACCTACAAAAGTTCAGTACACTTACTTTCTGGATATGCCTCGTAGTATTGAATAAATAAAAGTCGCGAGTGAAGATTTCATAGTTTGGTTTTCCGCTGTCAGTTGATGTGTTGGGGTGAGTATTTACCAAAGGTGCAATGTACCTAATAATATATTTTTTAAATATATATAATAAGTGAACACTTACATCAAAACCAAATAAAAAGATTCAATTGCAATAAAACCAAACAAAAATTCACAAACCTCATAATTCTTACAATATACGAGTACAACATTATGAGTATAAACGGTTATTAATATACTCGTATAACGGGACAGCCGTATGGCGAACAGCCCGCATTGTACAACACCAGGCGGTATTCTTAACATTCGTGAGAAAATAAAAGTATAGTTGCATAGAAACGAAATAAAAAATATTTTATTGAAAGTAGTGTTAAATGCGGTATTTTGGAGGCAAAAGTTTATATTCTTTTTTTCGTTTTTGAAAATATATACATTTTTCATATGTTTGTCCTTATGCAGTGTTTTATAACAGTTCAGAAAAGTTTTATATAAAACTCTGAAACCGCACATGGTAAGGTCAATAGTCTACTTTTTAATAGTTAAAAAGTGATTATGTGCTTATTTCAACCTAATCAAATGTAATCTATCGGTTTGTATCAAGGAACAGATATTTTTTTTTTCTTCAAGAACACTTCTCTGTACAAATCTCTGTAACAAAGAGGACAAACGGAGAAAGAGTGAAATCGAAACTTGCAATTTATTCAATAGTTGTTGGCATTTCGTCAACAAAATAAAAATATTTGTACAAGTAGTTTTGATTTTATATAATTCTGGTTTTTGGAAGCCAAAAGTCATTTCCACTTCTCGTTAAGTATTTATGGATCTTCTCATTAAACATCACACCTTTTCGAAACTCTAGTAAAAACTGTTGACTAAGATATTTAAAATTATTGATGGTATTTTCATGCAAATATTATGGTAACAAATAAAAAAATTACAGGAAAATTTAAAATTTTTAAATTTCGTGACAAAAATTATCTTTTGATAACTCAAGTTTTTTTTTTCATATTTATAAAACTTTTTCTTTTTATTTTCTTTCAAACCTATTCACAGAGACATGTTAAATTGACAATATAAAGTGATAAAATAAAAACTTTTATGAAAATTAATTTTAAATTCATTTTGATATCAGTTTTATTAACTTGTTAAGTCTCTGAGAAAAATCCTAATTCTTGAAAAATATGAAAAGAAAAGTAAATAAGACACATGGATCAAGAATAAAAGGGTTTAGAAATTTTACGAATTCTGTTACTCGAAGATATTTTTGGATGATGGAAATTTTGAAACATATTTAATGGCTTGTCGTGATGCAAATTAAAGTAAACGGGGCTCTTAAATACACACATTCGAAGTTATGTGAATATTTGAATGAAACGTGATAATAAATAATCCGAATATACGAGTATCCTGTGAAATACATTCGTTGGAAATGATATGTGGACCACTTAAGGTGTATATAAAATTATGATTGTTTATGTATGATTAGAAAATGAACATTAGATGGTTTGGACATATGAGAAAAGAAAGCATGAATTAGACTGCATCCACAACAACCAATGAATAAATAAAACGTGAAAGAGACAACACTCGTGACCTAGTTGGTAAGATGCCTGTAAAAAATTATATCAACGGAAATCGAACCAGAAGGATGCTGGTTCGATTTCCGTTGATATAATTTTTTTTCAAAAAATAACATCTTTCTGATTTTCCTATCGTACCACTTAATCATCTTTCTGATTGGTTGTAATAGATTCCCACTAGGCAATAAAACCTCCAGGTTGCATCGTATATGACGAAAGCGTTATATAAAGTTATATAGGAAAATCGAGAAAAGGATAATTGATACAATAATGAAAGGAAGTGAAAAATTGAAAGGTAAGTAGCATGATAAACGGAAGGATGTGGACGAGGAAATGTATGAATATACAACAAAATATAATGGCGTGATAAGATTCAGGCCCTCTGACCTTTCTGCCTCCAGCTATAAAGAAACGATGTTATTTTTTTTGTGGATGTACGAAATATACAAATTTCAATCAAATTAATAACAAATTATACTGGTTTATGATCATAAAGAACGAAGAATCAAATGAAAGCCATATAATTGAGCCAAAAATATAATATTTTTTTCTTCAAAAGAAACACCTTGAGAATGAGGAATGATATATTAAATTTCTCGAGTGAGGTTTCATCTAACAAACTTTGGTAACCACGGAAATAATTTCTAAGGCAAATGGAATCCTAAGAGTTTCGACTTTATGAGTAGGTGCTCATGATGAAATAATTGAGCTAGACTTTTACAACTAAGTATAAGTTTCAAGTCTTTAAAAAGTTGATAAAATATAGAAATACTTGAATATCTAAAAAGGTGCTATTTTGATCAAATTAATTCACGCCCAAGTAAGTTAGTGTAACGAAACAGCGTTAAAATAAAATTAAAATATCCAGGTCTACGAATTTAATTATTTTTCCGTTGATGAATTTGGTTAATATTAAGGGCTCTATATATTATATATCTTCACCGTACACTTCGCAACTATCGCGAGCAGCTTTGGCAGCTGTATGCCCTCGATTGAACGCGAACAGAAGGAAGTGTCGAAAATGCTCACTTTGGTATGCTTGACATTCCAAATCAACCCAGCAATCCACCCATTTAAAGCCGTTGTTTTATATAATAATAATGATCAAGATGAACGTGTTAATCGCACGTTGCTTGCGGATGGACGTATGTTGGCTAGTCACCTTTACAGAACAAATGTTGTATAAGTTGCCAGTTACCAGTGAGGCCTGGATAATGATACTATAGATTATGTCATAGTTACCTCTTACGTGATAAGTTAAATTTACTCAATGCCATATATCTTTTCTACGTCTAAAAAATGAATATTACATTTATTTAGGAACCTTTCAGCCATAAATCGATTGAAAAAAATTAAAGCTTTCAATCGACGAAACGTTTTCCTATGTTTTTTATTTTATTAATTTGCTTTAAAGTTCATTACACAAATACTCCTAATAAGGGTGAAATACCTATATTTAAAAAAAAATGTCCGATTTTTTTTGTTAGAATCTTCGATTTGTTATAAAATTAATTTAAATAATTAATTTAGTACTCGTTGTGATCGTCATGAACGAACTAAGTCATACCATACACATTACATATAAAAGATGCAGGGGTCTTTTGTTGAGCAAATCTTAAGTTAAAAATGACCCTTGGCTTAGTAAGTCCAACACTTGTCTTCCAATCCGAGGCTTGCAAGTTTGGCTTCCGTCAGATTTTTGTAATAAGTGTTCTCGTCTGGTTTTCACATAATTACTTTTTTACTATCTTTACTTCCGTCAGATTTTTGTAATAAGTGTTCTCGTCTGGTTTTCACATAATTACTTTTTTGCTATCTTTGCTTCCGTCAGATCTTTGTAATAAGTGCTCTGTATGGTTTTCACATAATTACTTTTTTGCTATCTTGCAGTTTGAAATATGTTGCCACATAACAATAAGCTCACCAGGTTATATGGTATACAACGAAAGTATTATATCATATATTAAAAACCAATTTTGCAGTTTTCCAATTGATAACCATAAATTAAATGATCTCAATATTTAAATAAATATCTATCACCAATGAGCTCATCCATTTCCCCAGTTATGTGAAATGCCTTCATGGTCAATCTAGAAAATAAAACCCTCACCCCATCCAAATTAAAGCCATGAATGAGTCTATAAACTAAAATTGAAATTTATATAAATTTCCATTGAAAGTTATATTAACAAACATTATCTTACAGAAAGTTGTAAGTATATCGCAATTAAAAGAACAATCAACATGATAATACACTGTGAAGTATTTTTAAATAAACCATCAATAAAACTTTGCGCTAAATTTTACATTAATTGAAAGTATCAAACGTTCTTAAAATTAATTACATTTTATTACAAAATACCTTGAAACCTTCAAAATAAAACAATTTATTTTACGAGACTATGATTTCTTTTTATTTTGCTGGAAATTTCACACATAATTTTCAAGTAATTAATTACTTTCCTGAAAAGTTTTCTTTGACAAAGATTTACAAAAGGAGAGCTGACTAATTTCCCCTTAATAAATTTTAGACATGAAAGTAATTAAAATACTTGGATATCTACATAAGTTTTAATTGAATCATAAAATTTAGTAAACGTTTGATCGAATTTTAAATATAAATTTATTTTATAAAATACCTTATTTAATAAAACAAATAAAAATGAGAAGTATTTCGTTACTTAGATGTAAAAATAATTAAGAGTTAATAATTTCATAACTTACATAATAATATGGGTAACCATCTTAATACACAAAACGTGTAACTAAACAATATTCAAACAGCGAGGAAGGTAATAATAAATAAGCAAGTGATGCAATTTAAATACTTTGGCATCGATATCTCCCGCCACAGTGATCTACACAACAAAGTGATTAAAGAAACAAATCAAGAGAACCGCGAGATCAGGCTGTCTAAGAGATATGATCTAGAAAAAAACAAACACTCTTGAAAGAAAGGTTTGAATTTCTAAGACCTGTATTAGGCCTATTATGACTTATAGTATCGAAATCTTCTTTGACCATCCGATATAAGAAAAGTAACAATCATTGTGGGAAAAGGTCCTTGAGTAATTCCAGAAAGTATTACATTCGACAGACTTGCTACGCAGATGCTATTGTCAGATGAAGCAAGGACATAAAGTTGTATTTGCGTGACCATGGGCATATACGAGGGCTGCTACTTAAGTTTTGAGATATGGCAACACCAGTATAGATACGTCAAATGTGACATCAGCATCGTAAAGTTTGACGTTTTTAATGGTAGACGTGCTCAGAAAGTTTTGTCATACGAGTGCTATTTGTGATGTTTACAGTGACTTGAAAAATTCATCTCAGCCAAAAATGGAATTAAATCGTGAACATTTTCGGGCGATGATTTTTTACGATTTTCGAGACTAACTCAACAACAGTGTGCCGATCAACTCGCTTCAACTTTTGGTGATGAAGCACCATCCCGCGCCACTGTGTTTTGTTGGTTTTCCGAATTCAATCGTGGTCGTAGTTTGCTCTAGGAAGAATTTTGTGAACCCGTCCAAAATCGGTTGTTGTGCCAGAAAACATCGATGCTGTGCGTGAACTGATATTGCTAGATCGTCATGTGACTTATAGTGAGATTGAAGCATGTTTGGGCATTAGTTTTACTCGCATACATTCAATATTGCATGAACATTTGGCCGTCAAAAATATTTGTTCGCGTTGGATACAGCATAATTTGACAATCACTCAAAAAAAGGCTTGTGTTGATTGGTTCAAAGAAATGTTGAAAAAATTCGATCGCAGTGCTTCAAAAGACGTCTATACGATTGTGACAGGCGACGAATTATGGATCTATGCATATGAGCCAGAAACTAAACAACAGTCGACTGTATGGGTCTTTCAAGACGAGCCAAATCCAACAAAAGTTGTTTGCGGACGAAGCACTTCGAGCAAATGGTGGCTTGCTTCTTCGGTATAAATTGTCATGTTGCAACAGTACTTTTAGTGGAACGTCGTACAATTAATTTTGAATGGTACACTACCATTTGTTTGCCAGAAGTGTTCGGAGAAATGAGGAAAACCAGCCGCCAAAGACAAATCATTATCTACCACGACAATGCGAGCTCTAACATATCGGCTCAAACAAGTGGCTTTTTGAGCACTAAAAACATCGAATTGATGGGTATCCGCCGTACAGCCCTGATTTGGCACCCAATGACTTATTTTTATTCCTGAACATCAAAAATAAATTGCGAGGTCAACGTTTTTCGACACCTGAAGAAACGGTTGATGCGTTCAAAAAGTGTGTTTTGAAGTTACCTCATTTGAAGTGGTAAAAGTGCTTCGAAAATTTGTCCACACGCATGCAAAAGTGTATTGATCTTCATGCAGAGTATTTTGAAAAACAATAAAGCCATTTTGGATAACAAATATATTTGTTTACTTGTCTGTCTCAAAACTTAAGTAGCAACTCTCGTATGATAAATATCAGTGATGTAATCCCACATATGAGTATAGTAGCAGCACATAAGATCCTCGCAGAATATCGCGTACAAAGAAGACCACCTTAAAGCTTCAGATATAGATGGTGCACAAACTACCAGGAATGATGTTCGCAACAAAATATATCAATGACTCAAGTCAAGAAGAATAATTATTCATACTTATAGTTCAAAAACATTATGTTAAAATGAGTGTTTTTACGAAATAAATATTATATTTCATGTTTTTTAGTATAATATTTTTTTCTTTCACATAGACTCCTCAAATCTGTGTAATTAGGCTTACCAGCCAGTCAACGACACCTGGCGAAAGCAGATGTAGTTCTTTCAGCCCTGTAAACATTGTGTATTTTGGACAGTAATTTGAACTACGCCCTTTATACAAAGGGTAGCATTGGTTACCACTCGTTTATCCATTAAATATTCGCAAGATCCCTGACTACACTTGAATATTTTCAAATTTTAATTATTTTTTCTTAAACGAGAGAGTATAGGATGCCTTACAGTTGGAACCTCACAAGCCTCTCATTTATCACTTTTCCCAAGTTCAAAGGTCTCTTCAGGAATCTGAAAACGTAACTACTTTCCAAAGATGCATACGCTTGAAAATATTGACCTTAAGTTCATCGTCGCTATTATTATTTTCAGCCTCCGGTGTGCTGTTTCTTGGATGAGTTTCTTTGGTCAAATCATTTTTTTTTCAGTCAGTGATGACGTGCTTATAATAAATATGAGTATTTCAATCTTCTAGTGTTGGTTGAGCTGGATGGGCATTTATTTTTACTCCCCATATCAGTGTGAGTGGTGGAATCAAACTGTTGATATCTAAATAAAGCGATCTTGCATATATTGGTGGTGGAATCAAATTGTTGATATCTAAATATAGCAATCTTGACATATTTCTCTAATCACACATTATCTAAATCGATCCTGATTTGTCCTGAAAGTGTACTTTAGGGAGTTGATGGCAGAACCTTTCCCTTCTTCTAAAAGGTACTTATCCACGCGAGCTGTTATTCTTGATAATGCCCGCACTCGGCAGTTTCTCCAGATTGCCAGATTTCTTGCACTTTAGTACAGTACAATTTGACAATCAGATATATTTTTATTCCCAATCAGTAGCGGCTGGCTCATTAGTGCTCTCGTGCGTCGAACTACTAAATTTATATAACAATAAACACCTAAAGAAGTATAGCGGAAATGTATATTATCATAACAATATTTATGAAAAATAAATATATTTATGTCGACATGTCACTACAATATGCAACTCGATTTGTTAGAGCACATTTTTTGTATACATGTGTTTTGCATCCGGGCGCATTCTGCAAGCATGTGAGCGTAATGTTACACGAAGAACTCGCTGTTCGTGCGCATTTGAGCCCTTCTCAAAATCACGATATTTTGCTTTGAAATTAGGAGAGAACAGTAAAGATGAGACAGCTATATTTGAATAGGAATTTCTAGTAATTCTGGTGCATGCACGTAGCAACTTCGGTAAATATCCGAGTGATCTTGGAAACACCAGAGTGACGCGATATGATAGTACGCTGGGATAATAATACACTAATTTAAAGTTTTTTTTAAATATGGGCACCGCATAGAAGGGATGATTTGTTCCTAGCGTTTAAACTGGGACGTCTTTTTAGTACATATATATTTGCGAGTACATGTCTCCAAATTAACAAATGTTTTTGCTTAATTAGGTACCGACTTTCTTCTTTTATTGTTTTGTTAAGTAACTTGTAAGCTCGATTTAAATGATATTTTTTGCAGTTTCGTCTCGTGGCTAAACGTTTATCTACATATCTACTCGTATATAATATTACGAGCCATTTGCAAGATAAACACAACTATTTGGATTATTTATTGTGTTTGCGTAAATTTTTCTAAAAATTCTGCCACAACATGATATTTTATTCAAAAAATTGCAATTTAAGAATTAAGATCCCGTTATAATTCGTAACAATATCATATCAGTGAGTTTGAAAAATGTGTTCAAAATGTGCGTAACTCCACGGACAATTTTCTTGAACCACCGACTAAACGAATAAAAACCTCGAAGTTATTTGTAAAGAAGTCTGCGATACAATTTTGTGGGAAATGAAACAACGTTTTGCATCAGCAATCTAACTGCAGCAAAATTATTCTATTGCGAAAAAATTACCGAGTATAGGTCAAAATTTCCGAACATGACTGTAGCAAAATTATTCTATTGCGAAAAATTTACCGACTATAGGTCAAAATTTCCCGAACATTCCCGATTTTATTTTTACGTAAAATATAAGATTTTTTAAATAAAGTTTAATTAAAAGGTGAACTGAGTGCCATTTATGCTCGCGATGATTTTGCCAATGCTGATGGCGCTTTGTCTATTTTATAATACTGGTTTACTAAAAGACTTTTCTCAGACTGTAAAGTTACTTAAACTCGTATGCACTATTCCAATGACTTCTGTTGATAGTGAAAGGTGTGTCTCTACGTTAAAAAGGATAAAATCATTTTTGAGAAATATGATGAGCCAGGACAGCCTGAACGCTTTACTACTCGTTGTATCAATATAAAGCATCGAATAAGAGCTAATTCAGTCTATATATGATTTCAACAAAAGGGTCAATGAGGTTTTTGCTAAACAAAAAGAGCCGATAACAGAACTTCTTTATAAAAAGGTATGTAATATTTTTTTTTCTTTATATTATTTAGTACATGGATACCTACTCTGGTGAACCCCCAATTATTTTGTCCATCGGCCGCCACTGTTCCCAATACAGGCTTAGCCCAATTACGTTAAATTTTTCTACATTCTTAACCCCTTACCGCATACTGGCTCATATATGATCCAAAATAATCTTTCGCCATAAAAAACAACAAAATAATAAAATATTTCTTGCTTCTGGCAATAATACTAAAGTTTTATCTATGATCCGCGTTACTAGTTGTCAAACTTCTTGCTAGATGTCTCTGGTTGTACTAGATGTGCGTTCGACTGTTTGCAACTGTCGGTTTATGATTTTCTGTACAAACGTGATATTCAAAAGTGTTTTTTTTTTAGTTTTTTGTTTGTAAAACGCTATAAAAAATTATATTACACTGGTTTAATATTATTTTCATTGAGTAAGTAATAAAATGATCACTTTTATATAAAATTATGGATAATATTGTGTAAAATGTTTTTGGTCCATATATGGTCCATCATGCAGTTAGTCATAATTTTTGCACATACTGTCAAATAAGTTGTAAAATGCCAATAACCAAGTTAAGTGTATTTTTATAGATTTTAATAATTTTTTTTTGATATGGACGCTCGTAAATTCTACAACACTACAAAATATGCAAGAGAAATACCAAACAATGGTATTGACAGCGAGGATGATGTGTCAGATAATGAGGATTACCCCCAAATGAGTACTCCCAAAAATGTAATTATTCCAGAAAGCGGTGAGAGCAGTTCTGATGAAGAAAACGAAGTCCAAGAAGCTCCTTCAACTTCTGCTACCGAGAAGTTTGTGTGGAGAAGTCGAAATATGTGTAAATCACCAATGATATTGCATTTTTGGGAGATCTAGAGTTTCCAAAAGACTTTGACGATATAGATTCTCCTGTTCAATTTTTTAAATATTTTTTTGAAGACGACATCTTGGAATAGATAGTTTTGGAATCACGGTTGTACTCGACAAACCAAAGACCAGACAAACCAATCTCACTGTCGAAAAATGATATAGAACAATTCATTGGAATATGTATGATGATGTCTATAGTACAGTTACCCTCTACACGTCATTATTGGAATTCGGTTTCGTGGTTTGATAATAAAACTGTTAGTCTGCTTTCCACATATGTTGGATCATTGCCCATTCAACAAGCGAGCAGATTTATAAGGAAGGAAAAAGTAAGGAAACAAATTCCATACCCTCAAGCAGTCACGGTTTATAATAAGTACACGGGTGGCGTAGATCTCTTAGATTCAATGTTGGGGTATTACCGGATTTAAATTAGGTCCAAGAAATGGTACATGAAAATATTTTTTCATATGATAGATTTGGTGACAGTAAACAGCTGGTTGCTGTTCCGAAAAAGGAATGATTTTTATATGCCCTTAGTTGACTTCAAGCTAGCCGTAGCTGCCTTAATAAAATGCGGAAAACCTAATTTAGGGATAAAGAGGGGAAGACCAAGCCAATTTGATTTGGAAAGTCGAATTGCAGAAAAAAATTAAAGCAAGGTCCCAAAGCAGAAATGCCGCAAACGGATGTGCGGTTAGATAAAACTGACCATTTGCCAATTTGGGACACAGACCGTCAGAGGTGTAATTACCCAGATTGTACAGGACGATCTTTTGTCATCTGCGAAAAATGCAAAATAAACTTATGTCTGAATAAAGACAGGAATTGCTTTACAAATTTCCATGAAGAATAGTGGTTTTCGTTTCCAAGCCATGTCATGTACTCCAGTATTTTTTTTACTACAACTGCATGGCGTGCCAGATTTGGACCAAAATATTTTTTTGTATTTTATATAGGTAAAAATAAATTATTTGAAAAATAAAAAAATACGTGTCTTTTTTTTTCATCATTTACACATCATATATTTTTTTTACAAATTTTAAAAAAATCATGCAGTAAGGGGTTAACATACATACATATTGTTAAAAAAGGGGAAAAAACTGACTTAAAAATATAAACTACAGATACCGTAGATCAACAATCACTTACATAAATTATTGGAGTGTTTTCAAACGTCCCAGTCTTAAAATAAAATTATGGTAATAAATATAATCAAAAGGGGATGAATGTCATTATTAATGAGGATTAATGTAATTATTAGAGTATTAATGTGTTTAAGGATACTAATGTTAATAAGGAGATAATTTTAATTCAAAGGGTATTAATGTAATCAGTCGAATAACAAATTAATTTATTTTTCAGTATTGTAATATATAAATTCCACAAATTTAAGGACGAAACTTTTGACAAATTATAGAAATTTAACTCTTCTTCTTGATAGTGTGATATGAAATACAACAATTTTCGAAGCATCTATGTTAGAGATAAAGCCTTTCCAATACACATAGCTGTTTTGAGACCAACTTATTTGTGAGTGATTAAAAATAGTTCCTGCTGGCGCAGTCTTGTGTCATTATTTGAAACATTTAACGCTGATCTCTTTTGCAATACTGAATAGCTCATAACTCATCGAACGAGACCAACTTATACTAACCAGGATCCAAAGAATATGTCAAAGAGGGCTTAGTTGTTAAAACCATTTTTGAAGCCTTACAAAAAATAATATCAACAAGAATCAAACCTTTTACTCCCGGATTCGAAGGCTCGTACTTACTTAACTACGAAGCTTTAAAGTCTTAATAATTACACCCTGTGCATTTTACACGTAGAGGAGAAGTAATACTAGGGGTGATAAAAATAATTGCCCATAGTTAAAATATGTAAGGTGCATCGCGGTTGAAGAGCCTGCATAAGCGAGTTCAGTGAATGACTAGATCTTCTTCCTAATAGCTATAAATAAGATCGTGTAAGTCAAAATTCGACAGGAAGACAAGGGACTTAAGGAAAAAGATGAACTTATCCGCAATTGCAAACAGTGAATAAAAATTTACAGAATGGCCGGTGCAAGCATTGGTATACATACCATGTACTCCCCCAATAATTTAAAAATCACTTTTTCGTTCATACTCGTATTTATTTCTCCAAAACTAGAAATGTTCTAGATTTCAGTACACTCTGTTATTTCTGTTTATATTATTGAGTAATGTATGCTCCTTGGCTACCAATGAGGATAACTTAGAGATATTCTTAAATTATTGTGTGCAATTTGTACTCACTAAGAAGTGTTACCATAAATTAAAGTTTCGATACATATTGTATTTGCTTAACATTATTTGAGGAATCTTTACAATTTCTCAACTTTATTATGCGTTCTTAGTAATCGATTTTTTTCAGCAAATCATCCCGAAAAAGTCAACTATCTTTCAGAATACAGGCGTTTTCTACGATCTGATGGTGAGAAATTTTTTTGCGTACCAACAAATGAAACCTCATTTTTCATATCTTAATTTGCGGCCCTTTTGGCACTCAGACTACCCATTCACCCTATTTTTTTCAACGACCATAATCCCTAGTTTCTTTCTATTTATATCCCTATTTTGTGATTCACCTTATTTTTAAACTCAAATTAAGTGTTACAATCATCATCAAATTTATTATAAATTCCAAATAAAATTAAAAGTGGTGGGTTGGAAGTAAATGCGATAAAGCTTTGATTTCAGTGCAGGTTGGGGGTTTGAATTCCCCTCTACGATAATAATTTCAAATAAATGGGTATTTTCCCACCAAGTACTTGGGAGTATAATGATACATTTGTCCAGGGGCGAAACAATGGTGGGCAAAAGAGGCAGCTGTCTCGTACGCAGCCCGAATTGAGGCGCACAACTGAAGCTCCGTTAAATGCACAAAAAACAAACCATTGTAAATCTAGTATGTTGAGAACCAGTGACAATTTAATTTTCATAACCACAGGTTTATGAAACTTTTTTAGAAGGATATTAGTTACCAAATGTGTGCATATTTTTTTAACTTTCAAATATATCAAAGAAAAGGTGATTTTTGTCTTATTATTGAGAATGCGTAATAGGTACTTACATTCCCTTTTTCTCAAATTTCTCTCCAACAGACCATCAGTAGGTTTCGTGACGTTAAAGTGTATAGTTGATGTCCTATTTTTATATTAAACACGTTTAAATATTTTATTTAAATATCAAAGAAAAATTGCATTTTAGGCGTAAAACAAATTTTTAATATTACAAGAATAATTTCCTACAATTATATTTCCCATCCTATGTTTTTGTTACATTATTTTTTAATCCATTTGTAATATTTAAATCTCTTTCTAGGTACCGAGTATTTTTGAAATTTTTACTTTTAGACATTTTAGGTTCATTAGTGCATAACTACCTAAATAAATGTTCAATGGAAAAAAAAAACAGTTACAATAGAAGTTTCGTGTAACGTAATGAGCGACTTTTTCTTAACTGCCCTGGGCACCAAAACACCTAGTTTCGCCCCGATCTATGCGTATTTCTGGTCTTATGTATTCTTAAGAAAGTGCTTTTAAAACGTGTTGTTAGTAAAATATCAAAGGTTACTCAGTATTGGTAGTTGTATCTAGATAAAATCCTAGTATTGGTGCAGTACTAAACACGATAAAAATCTTTTCAACTTATGAACAATTACCGCAAAAATCTTCGAACTTATTCGCCAAATAAATTTATTCAAAAAATGGCCAAATTTAAAATAATTTAACGTTTTATGAGAAAATTCGTAATTTTTTGGTTCATTACATCTCATCTGCCGCATTAAATATTTTTCCCATCGAACAATTCAGTGAGGTTGAAAAATACCACAAAAGCGCCGTAACAAACGGGGAATTTTCCGGAAAAATACATTTATTTGTTCATATCAAATATGTTCCGTTAAAGGGTGGGGTTGTGTTACACCCTGCGCGAAGGGGAAGCCTCCCCCGCGACGAGGCGCAAAACTTTAATTGAATCCGATAAAGCCTATTTGAATTTATGGAAGCCGAAAAGTTTTACCTGAACGGTGAATAAAAAAACAAATTTATCAAGGCATTGCGGGCTTTTGAGGAAAATTTAATAACATTTTCGGTTTGGAGCGGACGACGGAAAAATATTCATTAATTTAGTAAATAAATTTCTTGTAACTCTTGTCACATTGATTAGAAGAGGAAAAAAATAAGTATTGGAAAAGCTATTTCTTCTAAATTGAGGCAATTAACTTTTTTGATATTTTTACGAAGTTACAATTTGTTAAGTGCAAGGGGGATTCGACTACTTTTAAAACACTTCTAGAAAAGAACGAAAAATTAAACGTCAAATTGAATTGACCGTTGCAAAAATTAAATTGCAAATATTTTCTCTATAATCAAATAAATTGATGAATACTTAAGTAAAAATATTAATTACGTTTGTATTTTAATATTATATGAATTGATTACTTTTTTTTTCAAATTTACTTCATTTTTGTGTAAGATATTGAAAGACAAAATATAGTGACTTCCCTAAACGGAGAAATGCTGACTCAAAGATCCAAATATTGATCTAACGATATAAAATGGCTGTTTTTCAACTAGTATTACTTTTCCATTTATACATCAGAAATGCAGTACAATTGAACAATAACACAATTGACAAAGAACAATAATGTTTTACCATGTTTTCTATAAACAACGTTTCTTAAGTGCCAGCGAGGTGTTAGTTGAACATAGAATATACTCTTTTAAGTCTAAATGCGATTTTTCATGGCAAAAGTTCTCGCATTACTAACTACAAAAACGATATAATCAAATCTATATCAAATTGGACCTAGTCACAATTTTTCACATATTGACATAAAAAAACTACTGCTTTCAACATAAAAGGGAGCAAACAGGAGGAAGCAATTTGTTATTTTTTTTAAATTGATTGTTTTATATGGTATGTTATATTATACTTTTAGTTATCGTATATTTGTTATATTTCTGTTACATTTTGATATATATATTGTAAAATTATCATCATTATACACAATGATTGGAATTAACCATTTATAATAAACATATTTTAAAAATGACCGAGATCAAAAGAAGATATTTTTTTACTACTAAAAGCATGGCAGAAATATTCTGTGTTTCCAAATAGATTGTCCAAGTGCGGGCTAAGAACCAATGATGTTCTGCATAAGCTCGCCCTATTAACGTACCATGCATCATCCAATTTTGGATTGTTAATAAATATATATTTTTTGGGACTTATTTTCTACACCCCAATTTGTATATTTTCTGTCAGACGGGATACTGACTTATTTTTTAGATGAAAAGGATTCCGTCGATTTTGTATACAATTTCAGTTATTTAAATTACAAATGCGCGGAATTGTTGTCTTGTGATTTTTTTTCAACTAACAAGAAATATGGTAAAATACATGTGTGTGAAAAAAACATACAAGGATTTTTTTATCAAAAGTAAACCAAATCCAAAACCTCAGAGTGGTAGCTAGCGTTTTTCCACTGGACTTCGAGGGCATCATCTTCATTTAATATTTATGTCAACATATACGACGATAAATTTTTTCAATCTGTTTCTCCTCTGCATGGGCCAATTTTTTCTAATGTGATTTTTAATCGAAAGCTTAAGAAATCAATTTCGTTTACTAAATTGTTCACTATTGTGCAATTTGAAATTATTTTATTTGTTTTATTGGAAATTTTCTAATTTATTTTGAATGTAAAAGTTTTTTGGGCGTATTTTTTTTTTCAATTTCTAATATCACTGAAAAAATAAAATTCCTATGAATGAATGAATGTCCATTGTCCGTGACAAGTATCATAAAAGACACAATACATAGGGGGTGATAAGGGTGCTTCACATTCGTACCACCGGATATGACTAAGCCAATAAGCCTACTTGCAGGTTGTCTGCGTCTGAGTGTTCGTATGTTCCAAGTATTAAAAGCGAAGTGTTTTGTTATATTCCTTGCAGTTTGTCTCTTGCGATGAACTCGCTCCCTCGGATATCCGAATATTAGCCTCTTTTACCTCCGTATGACAATTTAGTCTTATTCGAATGATCCATCTTTAATTTGCCTGTTGCGTATAATTAATTAAGTTGGACCGACCACGCTCCCGATTCAACTCGGTCTGCAGCTCTACGGTGGTTATCCTATCCCACATAAGAACTGAGACGACAAGGCCATCCACACGGCTTGAATTGCTCTGGAAAGAGTCTTTTCTGTCTCCTTTTATGTGGAGAGGTGTTAGATTTCATCACCGGATATACCAGCAAATTGTCACAAGGGCCTGATAAGTTTATGTGGAGAGGTGTTAGATTTCATCACCGGATATACCAGCAAATTGTCACAAGGG
Source organism: Odontocerum albicorne (assembly GCA_949825065.1). NCBI lineage: Eukaryota > Metazoa > Arthropoda > Insecta > Trichoptera > Odontoceridae > Odontocerum > Odontocerum albicorne. The sequence continues at coordinate 18,083,555 of OX463855.1, forward strand.
CCTGATAAGTTTATGTGGAGAGGTGTTAGATTTCATCACCGGATATACCAGCAAATTGTCACAAGGGCCTGATAAGTTTATGTGGAGAGGTGTTAGATTTGATCACCGGATATACCAGCAAATTGTCACAATGGCCTGATAAGTTTCCAGCAGATGTCACTACGCGCAGATGTATTTGACTTTTGGGCTGATGGATTGTGATGCAGCTATTTACAACAAAAATGTATACATACTAACAACTATCGACAAATATAAAAAATAATCATTTTATACCCTTTTGAGCTAGGATCACATAAGAAATGTAATATATTCCAAAGCAAATTGAATGTTCGCTTCACTAGTTTCTTAAAGTATTATGAAATCTGAATGAAATTTTCTCATTGCTCGAGTCATGAGCTGAAAACAGAGCTTTTCAATATAAAAGCACTTCTATTGTTATTCAGTGAACTGTTAAGTATTGTATTAAAATAATGGGTATTTGAAAAGAAAATAAATATTATAAAACATTTTATACAAATTCCAATATAATCCTTTGTTGGAAGAATATTGGCAAATCTGAGAAAGGAAGAAATAAATATTGTTTTATTAGAAAAATCAAAATAAAAAACGCATTGGTAGTTCTATATCCTTTGTTTATTAGTGGTTTATCAGTGATAGCTCTTTTGTCATACAACAAATTTGTCAAAGTGTAGATCTAGTTTAGTTGCATGGCTATATTTACCCAAAAAAAGTTTATATTGATGACGTTATGTGTTTAAGTATTGTATATTATTTTTTTTGATAAATATATATCCACGTCACTTAGCTTCTTGAATTAATAAAGAAAGGCAAGCTATCAAAGTATTTCATTTTAATAAAAAATCAGTATTCATAAAAAAAATGAAAAATATGATCAGTATTCTTAAAAAAATCTTGTTAATAGGTATTTATTTTTATTTTCATTTTTCAAGAAGGTTTTTGACAATTGTGTTTTGGATGAAATGTCTCGAAGTTCATAGTTACCCTAGAAAAGAATTACATAAATTTTCATAGTCGAAGCTTCAATATGTTAAAGGGAGAAAAAAGAATATGAGTTTTCTATAAGGACTAAAAAAACTATATTATAAGAAAAATACTTACTCTTAGATAATGTGACACGTGTGAATCAGCTTTCAGGTAGTTAACGTCAATACACAAAAAAAGAAGTACAACAAAGGTCAACTTGGATTTTTATTTTTAAATGGACTTTCTAAAAGATTTCGAGAGAAAGATCAAGTGTAGACTCGTTCGATGTGATAAATTATTATTATTTATTTTCTTAGCAGCAAAAAATGAACGTTAAATGATAAAAATATATTTTTATATATTTTGGTCACGATTAACTACAAAAAATCTAACTATATGCCATCAGAACGTCTGATCATTTCTTTTGTTACTTCTCCACCCCAATCAGGAATCAAACTTATGAGAATCGGGATGGTCAAGTATGTAAAACAATGACAATAGAACTTGTGAGAATTGGGATGGTCAAGCATGTAAAACAATGACAATAGAACTTATGAGAATTGGGATGGTCAAGCATGTAAAACAATGACAATAGAACTGGAAATCTTTTTATTGGAGTTCGAGTTTTGAAACTGACTCGTCATCACTCTTCCTAAGGTTTAAATTGAATCGGTTGCAAACGTTTTGGAGCTTCTTTAACCCATCTAACATCTACTCATTGGCATCCAAATAACATACGTCCCCACAATCAAGCAACGTAAGTATAAGGTAGTAGGCCAGTAGTATTCTACTTAAAATAGGCGGCAAAATAGTTATGCATCCTATTAAGATAATGTATAGAAGCAAACATCTTCCGGCTTAACTCTGAGACATGATTACACGAACTCAAACTTTTATTAAAAAAAGGTTCTCAGATTTTCGATATATGATGAATACGGAATCACATAATTATCGATTTTGATAGAGAGAAAATATTTTGAAAGGTTTTCGATATGAGACGTCTTCTTCCCACGACAATCGATTGTGATGTTAGAGGATTCAAGAGTAAACCGTTTTCTTCAGACCAGAGCTGCACAACATATGACCCGCGAGCCGCATGTGACCCACCAGCACTCAATGTTTTGTAAAGACCTTTTGTAAAGACGCATAATATTATAATAAATGTAAAAATATTATTCCGTTCTTTTTAGGTGTATACTGTTATGAATAGAAAATACAAGAAATAAATATGAATATTTATTTCATTTTTAAAACAATAAATAATTTGTGATAGAATTTTTTTCTTCAGAACATTAACACTTGTTCTGCATATTCTTCAGAACAAGCACGTCATCTTAGGAAAAAAATATCCAAATTAAATTAATCTTTTGATAGAAGAATTTGATATAAAAGACTTAGCATACTCTGTCTAAAGAAGAAGAAATCCAATTGAAACTAATTGACGATATATTTTCTGTGAATTCAGAGGAAGTACCAATTTATTTGCAGTTGGAGGTTATTGAATTGCAATGTTCCGCAGTTTATCGAAACAAGTACAGAGAGAGAGCAACCTGCAAGATTTATTGAGGCCCGCAGCAGCTTTCCTTGAAGTAATATGATCATCATCCGATTTGGAGTTTTGCAGGCCTGCTTTAGACCATTGTGTAATGCAGCTAATATCATACTTCATGATCATAATTCATACCTCCGTATCATATAAAAAAAAACACACACACAGTGAAAATAAGTATTTATAAAAACATTCAAGGCATCCAAAGATATTTTTTTAAATATTTGTTACAGTCTATATGTCAATCAAATAATCATATATGTCACAAATACATTCATAGACATTATATATTAAACACATATATTAATATTTGATGACCTCCGTGTTTTAGTTGGTAAGACGCCTGTCTTCTGACTTGAAGGTTGAAGGCTCGATTTCCCCTGGGACCCAGATTTAAAAAGAACCTCTGGTTGTCACTTAAGGCGTAATTAACATATTACTGGTTATTTGGAGGATATTGCTACACGGCAATTATCCAACAATGTTGTACTATAACAAAGTAAGTTTTATATACGATTCGCTCGGGCCCTGCTATAGCCAAAATAAGTTATTTTTTTCATGTTAGTGGGCTTGAGTGCCAACTTGTGCCCTTTAGGGGATTTTGCGCTCTTAACGTAAAATTGTCCATTGAAAAAAATACCAAGATCTTGCAAAATATACATGATGAGGTGTTGGAGATGATAGTTGGGTGTTTCACGGAAAGAAATATGAACAAGTGCCTCTTTACTAGAATAACATAACATTTCATACAGAATATCAACATTATATACTGGATGCAAATTTTAGTTCTTCGGTTACATTTTACGGAAAGGATGGAAAAATTTATGGCCAATAGCAATGTGGAGAATCGCAGAAGACGAAGTGAATCATCTATGCGCTAGAAACACCAGATGGAGAGTGCTACGAGCCTGCCTCTGACTGCGTACAGGGAAATATCCAGAGGACTGGAGTAGAGTATGCACGACAAACAGTTGTTTGAGTGTAAGTAACGTTCCTCGGCATTGAGGTCACAACGCGGAAAAGAAAAATATTTTGAAAATAAATTTTCGTATGCTATTGTTATAATGAATACACGATTTTCTTTCGATTTATTTCAATTATATTCCTTATAGTGATCAAACTTAAAAATCCATGTTTATGTTTTTCATATTGATCTTCATACCGCCAACTCAAAGGAACGTAAATTTGACAAAACATGGGTATTTATTAAATAATTGAACACATAAGTCCAATTAATAATTTTTTTATGAAATAAGCTTTTATGTGCTCTCCCTATACACACCACTTCTACTATGTTAGTCCTGGGCGTTCTGTCACGTAAGACCGTCAAATTTCGTCTCTCCAACGTATCTTTGGTTTTTTTTTTCGGATGTTTAATGTCTCGCGGATACTATCAGATGTGAAGCGCTTAATCTACTAGACTACAGAGGTTGTCAACATGGACTGTTTATCTGGGTGGAAATCGATTTTATTACAATGCATTACTCATCAACCTTTACTTGGAAACAATCTTCTTTGGTCAATCAGACGCCCTTTTTCATTTATATTATAATTCAGAAAAAAAAACTGGAAAGTCTTGATTATCTTTCAATATTCGTCTTCTCTAATTCCTACGCAATACCTATCCTTACTACTATTTTCTATCAAATTTGTAATTTATTTTTATTTGACTCATTCAAATATTGCACGAACATTACTTATAATTTACTACATTTAAGCCCTAGTCACGAACACAAAAAAGTTCTATCGAAAAAAAACTGGTTGATATAAAGAAATTGTCACAATGCAATACGTCCATCAGATAAACAATATTTATGTTAAAGGAAAAATAAGTAAATAAAAAACTTATGTTATATTTTTGTGTTCACCACAGGTTTATTTTTGGGTTTACTACCGGTTTCGAACCCAAAAATCAACCTATTGTGAACACAAAAACATAAAATAAGATTTTATATACTTATTTTTCCTTTTACATAAAACATGGCACCACAAAGTGAAACTATTGTCTTTTCGAAGATTCAAGAAAGAATATTTACTTTAGTGTGTTCAATAAAATGGACAAACCTTTAATTCTTTGTTGAATTTGCAATAATTTCAATAAACGCTTGGCTTATGAATCATGGTAGTAAGTTTCTAAGTTTTCTCATCCTTACAACTTAAACGATTTCACATCTTTGTTGACTAAGTCTGTCTAGCGCATCCACTACTTTCCTATTATTGGTCCTCTTTGTATTGATTGTAATAATTAACAAAGCTAAGAATGCAAATATTTTCACTCCTTGCACAAGACTGAATTAATATTTAATTTAATTGTGTGCCCATAACATATTCGAATTCATGCTCAATATTTATTTTGATATCTAAAAATGAGGAAGCGTTCAAACTGAAAGATAAAAGCAGAAATAATATTTTTAATGAGTTATTCTTATTCCCTATACTCGTAGGTCAGTTGTGATTATTAGATTTGCTTTTGCGATCGAATTATTTGCACTGGATAAATAATTATTCGCCTCCATTTATCACGGCTAGAAGCATTTCAACTACACTTTTGGAGTAAGGTGATTGATGGTCGCATTCCTTACTATGTTTGACCATTGCGTTGGAGATCTGCCTTATAATCGAGAATTATAGTGTATGATGTTTCTAACCTTTTTTAAAATTATAATCAAAATAAACATGTATAATAAAAAAAATCTTTGTTATTTTTCAATTCAATGCCTTTGTTAAATATGAACACACATTATATATTTTACATTTATTGTGTTCTTATACCATTAAAATTATGAAAATTTTATTATAAGGTGAAATAAAAATAAAATTTTAGATTCATGAGACTTTTTTGATACTTTACAGAAAACTTCTTATTTCTTCCTTAACTTAGCCTTTTGCGTTGCCTTTACCTGTAACCAAGGACCGATGGATAACGTGAACGACCGAAAACTTTGTCGTTTAAATCGCCTGATCCATACCGGTTCCAAGTTAATGCAATAGATCTGCGGTTAACTGTTCTCTGTATTCAACCACTCCGTAAGGCTTGCTTGCTCCTGTTTAAATGTGTGCCCAACAGTCCTTGCAAATATTTCGTTTAAATACCTGTACTTCGTAACCTTTGAATGCCGAGTAACAAACATAACAATAACAATAACAAATATGTTCTTTATAAAATATAGAAAATATTTGATTCCCAATTTCCTTGTATATGTAAAACATTATTTATTATTAAATATCATTAATCTTTCTTGTTTAAAAATATATTGTGTTTGAGAAAAGTAATTTTTTTAATGATAGTAAAAATATATATGTTTGCGCCATTTGTAGAACACATTATATTATTCAAAGCTTCTATGATTATTATTGAAAGATTAAAAATATCGTCGGATCGGATTAAAATCGGATCTTCAAATAATATCGGGTATAAAAATAAAACGTAAATAACCACCACATTTAATACTCATTTTCTTTCTGATTATCGTATTTTGAAACAAATTAAATATCCTCATAAGCTGTCAAATATATGTTCTGACATCTAGTAAAAATATATGGAAGCTTCTTGAAATCAATCTCTGTTGGATTTAAATTTTTTGATGGAATATAAGAAATTCCCCGTTACATGAACGTTTTGAATTAAAAAACTTCAACCATTTTTTTAATATGTGAATACGTCTTTGATTAAAAAATATATGACAAAAAAAAAGTGCTAGTATTTTTTTTAAATAAATAAGACAATTTGACGTATTCATAAATACATATACAAAATAATCAATTAATCATGTCTTGTATTTTCATTTCTCATTTTAAGTTAAATATGCGGAATAAAAGAGAAATATTATATTTTACTTTTAAGTCTAAAACAGTACTAATTTACATAACAGATATAAGTGTATTAGCATATTTCGGACGTTTCAATTACACTTTGAACGTCCACAGCGTTTCGTATACTCTTTCTCTCGTTTTCATTTCTCTTTCCTTTTATTCTCTCTGAATTTGACTCATTTGAGTAAGTTGATGGAATAATAAAATATTTAGTATTTTCCTAGTTCTTCGTGTATATGGTATACATTAGCAAAACTAATGTTTGAGTACCGTAAAAATGGAAATGGAGATAATATTACGTTACGTGCTTATTTTCTGGATTCATGTTTTGCACAGTGGTGTAGTTTAACGGAATGTAGGATTTTATAAAATATTCAAGTACCCATGAAAGATTGCCGTGACTCAGTATGAGATATGTTTGTCTTAGATGTTTTCTTTCTTTCTTGTGAATAGTTTGTTCGCTCAAAACTATGTGAATGGTTTGTACGTTCAAACGTCTTGCATATGTGGAATTTCATTTATTTCTTGTCGTGCTCATGTGGAATGGTCAACACTGTCGATCGCATTGTTGAAGAGTGTTCAATATATTTATTCCCGAAAGTATTGGAGGAAATTAATCAAACTTTACCTGAGGTTGTATCATGTATGATAAATCTAATGTAAGAATGTGAAAGAAATGTGAGACAAAAACCAAACGAAAGAAAAGAGAACAGCGTCATCACCATAACATCATGTCTAGGTATATATTGTATTATATATTTAATGCTTCATTGTAAAAAAATGTTGCTGGGCTTATTGTTAAGAGGAAATTTCTGCCAACCAAACAAACAAAAGTGAATAAAGGAAGTAACATGGACGCAAAAAAATGTACGAAGAATTATTTCCTATTACGAAATTCATGAACAATATACATTGTGAAAATAAAACAAATACCACCAGTCAAAACAAAGGGAAGGAATGTTGGAGAGGATAGAAAAAATCGTTATATTACCGACTTAAAATAATAAATTTTTAGTTTCTTTTTAAAACATGTCTATAACATAGTGAGTCTAATATTAGTTTGTAACTGGTTACAAAGTCTCAATGCATGGACACTAAAGGATAACGTAAAAGAAGAAAAGCAGTGGACTGGGAAACCCTATGAACAATCTCAGTTTGAGCGTAGCGCAAGGACATGACCAGAAAGACGTTAAATATTCTCGCGCGAGATGTATGAGGGGCTGCGGGACAATAAAGGATATTAAACAATAGTGACAAATATGACAGATTCTTGTTGTTGTTTATATTCTACTTCATTAGATCATGGCACTAATAATTCGTCTCTGCCAAGTCTATATGGTATACCTCGTCTCTGCCAAGTCTATATGGTATACCTCGTCATGCATACTGTCCTACCATAATTAATGGCTTTTCCCTCTTCCCTCTTTCAGGGTTTGATTCTTTTTTTTTTTAAATCTAAGTTATCATAAATGAATTAAATTGCTTAAGTCCAACCTAATTTTTTACTATTGTATTTTGTTTTATACCAAAGTTTTTAATGCAAGATGAAAAAAAATTTCCTTTTTATTTAAATAACCAAAATGGAAAAAATGCTAATAACATATCTTCTTTAACCGAGCGTTGATCTTTCCACACATAATTTTAAGTCTTGATTTTTTTTACAATATAATATATGCTATCTGTTGGTTATCTATGCAGTCCTCCTTTTATCCTGTAGAATTCGTTTGGTATAGTATAAATAAATAAATAATTACAGGTTTATTGATAGCAACATAGTATGTACATAATACATTTAGATATATTTCAAGAACCCATTAAAAAGATAATACATTAAAAAACAGAAGCTATCAAAATGTCTGGGCCCATCTTATACCATCCCCCCGGCCAAGATACACCCCACCAATATAGGGCAAGCCCAGCCACGGGGACACCAGATGTTTTTCAGCCCACACCCTTGAACATGTAGAATAAGAAGAGAAAAAAACATCGATATAAACAGATGACAAAAAAAAACATTCAAGAGAAAGTCATTAAAAGGTCCGAGCTCATCCCACAAACATTCCCCCGGCCGAGATACACCCCACCAATGTAGGGCGAGCCCGGCCGCAAGGGCATCGGAGGGCTTCCAGTCCACACCCCCCCCCCCGCACATCTAAATTAAAAAAAAAAGTATGGCAGGAAACAAAATAAAAAGTAAACCCACATATACCACCTCAGGTCAACTGTCAGCAAGAACGAAAAAAAGAAAAGCCTCAAAGGATTCCAAATTTTATAAAAGTAAAATGACGAATGATAAATGGAAAATGATGCTCATACATAAAAAAAACACGACACAATACATTCAAATAGTTAAGCAGAAATATAAGCATGAATGAGAAGATAACGCACAAACACGCACACACAATCCTCGATTCACCACCAGCGAAAAGAGAGGAAAGAAAGAAAAAGAAAAAAAAACAGATACCTATTAACCACTAAGAAACCCATTAACCACCCAGAAGATAACACTTTAGAGCATCTCTGAAGGTACAACTATTCACCCGCTCCTTCAAGGCCTTGGGCAACTCATTCCATCATTTGCTGGCTGAGTATAAGAAGGATCCCTTGAATAGTGTTAGATTATGGTTTGGGATAAGTAAAAGAGTTTCTCTGCTTCTAGTTTCAAAGTCGTGATAGTTTCTAGCCCAATTCAGTTTTTCGAAGAGATAAAGTGGCATTTTTGTACTGGTAATTTTATGCATGAGTACGCTTAAGTGAATAAACCGTCATTGTTTCATGTCAATAATTTTTAAAGCTCTCAAAAAGGGGTGATGCGTCCTCCGGGGGGAATGTTGAAACAATACCTACAACAAGCATTTTGTAATCTTCGCAACTTTTTTCGGTTTTCTTTAAAAGGCACGGTCTATAGATGCAATCACCATACTCGACTATTGGGATAATTGGAGCGTCGGTTATTCTACGTCTAGCCTCAATTAACAGGTTTTGATGGATGCGATAAAATATTTTTAAGCCACAAAAAAGCCCATTGTAATTTAGTTTTAACGTGAGCCTCGAATCTTAATTCATATTCCATATACACACCTAAATTGCGCACCACGCTCTCTGTAGGCACATTCGCGTTACCAATCTTTATTTCCAAAAACTCATTCAACTTTTCGACTTGTCTTGTACCCATAACAATCATAACCAATTTCGAAGGGTGCAAGAGAAGCGCATGCCTCTTAGACCATATCATCAACCGCTCGAGATCATCATTTATGTGTTGAGTGGCAGACTGAACCTCATCACTTCCAAATGAATAAAAAAGTTGAGTATCGTCCGCATACATGTAGCTACAGTTCCTTATCATATCTGGAAGATCGGATGCATATAGGCTAAATAGTAGGGGACTCAGTATTGACCCTTGGGGGCATCCATTTTTAAGGCTCGTGGGGTAGGATAACACCCGTAGTCCAGCCTGGTTTCTAGTGGTAACTCGTTGACTCCTACCAATTAGAAAACTTTTTAGCCACTGGCATGCACTCTCTGAGAACCCCAAAAAGGATAGTTTAGATACCAGGAGATCTGTATTGACCATATCAAAAGCTCTTGAATAATCCAGTAGAAGCAGAGCAGTAACCTTTCCTCTATCTGATTCCCGTAATATGTCATCCACCATACAGCTCAGTGCCGTCATTGTGCTATATTTAGACCTGAAGCCCGATTGATACTTGGGCAATAGGTCATTGGATAGAAGATAATCTGATATCTGAAGGAACACCAATCTCTCCAAAATCTTTGATATGACTGGGAAAATACTTATTGGGCGTAGATTCTTAAATTCAACGACGTTTTATTTCTTTGGAATTGGAACGACTAGAGCAGACTTCCAAACATATTTAAATATTTTCTTCTGAAGAGATGTATTAAAAATTCCCGCAAGTATGTCCTTAATAAATGACAAACAGAGTCGTATCAATTTTATTGGAATACCATCAGCACCCACTGCATTCGATTTCAAAAATTCAAGAGCTCTTTCGACTTGTTAGGGTGTGACGAATGAGAACTCAAACGTTAAACTTACTTCCCTACGATTGTTTGCATAAAAGTTTAAAAGAGTTGTGTCGGGCAGATCACTCTGACTCGCTGACGCGAAGAAATTGTTTAAATCATCAGGATTGGTCAAATGGGATGGAACTCCACCAGACGTTCCTTTGTTTGGATTTATCAACGAGTTCAGGTTCTTCCACATAGTTCAGTTTCTTCCACATGAGAGAGTTAATTTGAACTATTTTTCATTAGGAAACGGGCAAGCAATACCAAGACTTTCTAAAATGACTATTCACAGTAGCGTATAAGTGGCGAACTGATGTATGGGAGGGAAACATGAACATGTAAAATAAATTAAACGAGCCGAGTAAATTAAATGAAAATGCATGTACTGAGAAAAAAATGTGGTTTAACGATGTTTGATATAATAAGAAATATAATATATTATATTTATTTCTAACGAATGTAAACTATAAACCGATTTGTTAATTACGCTGAAACAGAAATTGTCTAAGGGGTTTGGTCATGTTTAAAGGATCGGTGATGAAAGACTGGCTAAATAAATATATAAAGGGAAAAAAAGGGGAACTCGTAGTAGAGGACGACCGACAATGGTATATTTGGACCAAGTTAATGAAATTTTGAAAGAAGGAACGCTCATGAGTAAGAGAAACAAAAAAAGCTGTGGAGAAGATGTATGGATGTGGAGGAGGTGAAAGAAGTATGTTCTCAAAGATATTTTCGCGCTCCACCCTCATTGCCTACCCTGACAGGAAAACCTTATTCTTGTTATATTACTCGTACTTCTGTAAATCAATTTGTAAACACCAAATTGCAAACTGCAGTTGCACGTTGTTATTCATCAATCGTGAGAATGTATCTTTGTGTTTGGTTTGGTGGATATTTTAATGTAGATGTTTTTCAGTTCAGGAGGGTCCTACTTAGGTAGTGGCTTAATCTTAGGTATTAACTGGAAGACTAGTTACACCTTGTTGCCTTAATTGTGTTTTTATATTAATCAATGTTGTAATCAAGTTTTTTTAGAATATATTAGTGCTTTCATATGTAGTGTGTGTTCTAAATTGTGTTTATTTTATAAGTTATTGGTGTTTTATCTTTTGTTTAGAAAATGTTGCTATAGTTTGTACAAGACATTAAAAAGTAATATTTATTTTCAATTAATAAATAGTACGCCTCTGGCTTGTAAATAAAACTAAACACAATTATACACGTACATATTTGAAAATATCGCAACTTTAAGACACAGAAAGATAAGAAAGCGAGAAACTCGACAAAATGCAAATCATTCACAAGCAATTTGACACGTAGGGCGAAATAAATTAGATTAACCTTTCTTTCACTTTGCTACTATACCCGCTCCATTATGTTTCAGACCACGAAATTATAGTAAGGGAAACTTTTTAAGATAATGTTGGTTCGTCTCTTTGTACCGAATAGAAGTGACAGGTCGGGTGGGCCTTAATTGACATTATATAAAAGGAAAAGAAAAACTGAGTAATGTTTGTCTTTGGATAGTTTGTGTTCTTATTTGACAATATTTACCCATATAATGCATTTTCAATGTTTTTTGAGTAACTCCTTTTCAGAGAGCTTATAGAATATTATGATATAAAATATTTTATGAAAGCTATAATTTGAAAATGTTTTTAAAAAATATGAATAAAAAAAATCGATTATTATGTTATGGTGTGAATTGAATAGTATGAGTATGAATATTGGAAAATCGAAAGTATGAGAAAAAAATGAAGAGTATGTGTGAAATAAAAATGAAAAACAGATGCAGTGCTTAAATGAAGAGAGAAATATTGAAATGGCTTGGTCACGTAAAAAGAACGTGTTCATTTTATTTATTGATTTATACATATCAAGAAATTTTATTAAAACATAATTTTTGAAAAACAACAAGTAGTTTAAAGTGAACACACAATTTATATGGATCTGGGTTTGTCGCCTTTTATTTGTCGTATCTCCAGTAAACAAGGCTTTTGTCTATATCTTGCAGGAGATATATGACATGGGAAAATGTGTTGACTTTTTTTTCTGATTGTTGATTATACTCATACAGTATCCCGTTGCAAACTCTCATCAGCTTATTAAACAGTAAGACTCAATGACATGTATGTATCACGCGTATCTCATCATTCTTATGATGTTAGATTTACAAAAATAATGTATAAAACTAGTTTAGAAGGTCTGAAAAGTTAAGGAAGAGCTAAAAAACGTGACATGAACAAATTACACAGGGAAGAATGATAAACTCTTTTAATAAGATAATTTGCATGACAATGTGTGTGGATGTGACAGATGGGAAAAGTGTAAGTCAGGATTGAATAAAGTGGGGATCTGATCTCTCTGCGTACTTTTATAGGGACAGATGATAAAGTAACGGTGATGATGATGATGATAGTTCTACCATACTTGACTTTGATATATGTATTATAAATAACTTGAACTTTCCAAATTCGTTAATGTAGCTTTTTGTTGCCTTAAGCAAAAAAAGGTGTCACGCAAGCTTGCGTCACAGTTGTAACCATAATTTGATAAATGTGTGTTTGTAATTTATTCAAACTTAAAAGTACTATAAATAAAACAACTGAAAGAACTATTTGAGGAAATACTTAGATGTAGAATAACCGAAAGATGTATCTAAAGATATGATTCTTTTATTTTTTTGTCTGCATGTCTACATCTAGCGAGCTTATTGTTTTACAATAATTTGTTCCAGGCAACCAATTCATCTTGAGTACGTTAAATGGTCCATGATATATTTAAGGAATGTAAGTTAAAAACATTATGTTTAACGCTCGTTAAAAACCGAATTTTTAATTTCTAAACTGTAATGATAGAACTAGAAAGTAAGAATTCGTTCAAGGATAAGGAAAGGAAACAAAGAAAAGTTATGATAAAAGGGTGTTCACTTATTTCACACAATTTAAACAATCTGACGGGCTTATTGTCATGAGGAAATATCTTCCAACCAACCAGACAAAAATAAATAAAGAAAGTAACGTAGAAGGAAAAAAAATCCCCTTTACAAAATTAATGAACGATACATAGTAAAATATAAGTGAAACATGTTAAATCACTGACTTGAAATTATTATCAATTACAGGAAAAGAAAGCGATGATGAAGAGGAATGAAAAATCAGAAGTGAAACATGTTAAATTGCTGACTTGCAATTATTTTTTTTATGGTGAATTTAAAGTATTCAGAGTACTTAAATATTTTCCAATTCTCTCTTGAATGTAAAAAAGAATGGCGCACATCTAATAACTCTTCAAAGATAGTTTGGCAGTCGGACAAAGTGAATCGTAAATAAAGACGTAAAATAAGGATGGTGTGTTGTTATATAAAGAAGTTTCTCGTCTCCTTATCAAAGACAACATCTTGGAGTCTCTCCAACATAATCATCATTTTCACGTTGGCTTCCAAATATCATACATCGCCGTTTTCGAGTTAAAGAAGCACAAGGGTACTGTAGTATTCGACTCAAAATAGACAAAATATTACATAGCCTATTAATATAATGTAGCGAAGCAAAGGCCTTGCGGCTTAAGTCGGCGACATGATTACGCCAACTTGGATTTTTATCAATAAGGGTAGATGTTTTACATACGATGAATACAAAGTCATGAAATTATCAATTTAAATAAAAGGCAAATATTGGAAGATTGTAATATAGCTAGAAAACGTCCTCTTTCCATGACAGTTTATTGTGATTTAAAAAGATTTACACGTATACTATTTTCTTCAGATCATTGGGTAATGCAGCAATGGTCATAATTCATAATATAAAAATAACAAATTATATAGTACCCTGTAGAGAGCACAATCTTATCAAAGGCGCTCTACCTTGGAGAATTCGTGATATTAGCAACAGAATAAACATCTCGGAAATGAAAGCTAGTGTACAATGAAAACTGTCAATTTATTGAGTCAACGATGATTAAAAATATGAATGTTGACAGTTTTCCAGCCTGCGAAGCAACAGCAGTCAGCTTAAGTTCATCGGATCGGTTTGAGAATTTTACTTATTGTCTACGCCCGAACAAACAGTTCTCGAACCATTTCGAGGCGTGAAGTGAGATATTCAGATGTTTAATAGGTAAGTTTAATAACTAACTGAAAAGTACTAGGTAAGTCCAGAAAGTAAGTGTACTGAACTTTTGTAGGTTACAATTTTTTTTATTTAAACAAAAAAATTACGTGGTTACCGTAGTACATATGTGAGCTATTTTTCGACATAGTCGCCATTCCTCTCAATGCAGGTGGTGAAGCGGGGTATAAACTTTTTGATGCCTTCCTCGAAGTAGTTTCCCGCCAACCCCTCCGTCCACTTCTCCACCTCCTCCTTTACCTCCTCGTCGGTTGAAAGCCTTTTTCCACCCATGTGCAGCTTCAGGGAGGTAAAGATATAGTAATCTGAAGGTACTAGGTCAGGGGAATGCTCGGGATGGTTCAGGACATCCCATTTAAACGAGGCGAGCAGTTCCTTCGTGGCGTTGGCCGTGTGTGGTCTGGCATTGTCGTGCAGCAGGCAGACTCCCTTTGTCAGCATGCCTCTCCTCTTGTTCTGAATCGCCCTCCGCAATTTTTTTAGGGTCTTACAGTATCTTGCAGAGTTGATGGTCTCCTATTGAGGCATATATTCAATTAAAATTATGCCTTGACAGTCCCAAAACACGGATGCCATGATTTTCTTGGCTAAAATTGTGGGTTTGAACTTTTTGGCGCAGGGTGAAGAGGTGTGACGTGACCGTTTTTAAACTCACGACACCACTTGTACACACTCGTACGATTCATAGCTTTATCACCATATGCAGTTTTCACCTCATTATAAACCTCAACCGGAGGTTTTCCCTTCCAAACGAGATAACGGATGACGCCGCGTATTTCGCACTTGGCGGGAGATTGGATTGACATTTTTAACGAAACGTGTTGTCGCGTCGACACTTCTCAACGTACTGACCTCGAATCGGTCTCGTTGCGGAGGGGAAGGGTCAGGCTACACGGATGTGTAGCCAACATGTCGAAAATAAAATCCATCCGGTCGTGAGAGCCTCAGTACACTTACTTTCTGGATACGCCTCGTACTACTAAAATCCAATAGTGTGAGGAGCGTAAGGTGTCTGCTTTCCATAGCTCGTCTGATATGATCAGCTATATTGATGAGTGATATAATCATTGTATGACTAAGGTGAAAACCGGATTACTGAAAAATAAGAAACTTATTTGAAAATTTATGTATTATAAGTTGATTATAAACAATTTTTCCTAGAAATTTGAAAGAACTGGAATTATCGATATTGGTCGGCAGTCCTTTAGAGATAGGGATTCACATTTTTCAAAAACGGTAATTTTCATTTTAAACCCCCTCCCATCTTTACGTCTTCAAGATTGTTATTTTTCAACACTTTTAAGAAAAACTTGTTTTTTTACTCTTGTAATGAGTTTCAGTAACGACCTCCAAGACCTAGCAATACGCTTGACTTTCAGCCCAGATATTGCATGTTCGATTCGAAATTGTTTTTTAAATGAAGTTTAGTCTGGTTTTGAATATTGACATTTTTAACATATTTTTGAGGGATTAATAAAGAGGTCGGCATACCTATAATATTGAAATGATAATTTTTATAATAATAGTATTAAAAATGATCATAGCAGTCATACCCACCATTACCAAAAGGTTTAAAGAATCATAAAATAAATTGTGTATAAGAATAGGACGGTGGTGGTTGATCCGATTTAGTTTGGTACGTCTCCGCTGCTGCATATGGTAAAACGTTTATCCCTCAAAATGAGGGTTACGGATTCGATTTTTGTTGGAAACCAATTTTACTAAAAAAATATTTCTAGTCCGTTGTTTATTTTAGGCTTCTTTAACATATTTTTGGTGAGTTGGTAAAGATTGCCAGATAATAAATGCACCAAATTGTGTTGTGTACAACGAAAGTGTAAAATAGTACAATACAAGACGCTTCCTTGTAATATAATATATTTATACTACCATTACATTCGCAGTACACAATGTTACTTATTGAATGATGTTCTGATAATCAAGAGTGTTAATCAATACAATACTATATAATGAAATACAAGATGCTGTCATCTATACAGAATACAAAATAATGTATATAGAATATTATTTTTTATGAAATATTGTATACTGCCATGACATTGGGAGTACACGACATTTCGTTTTGAATTATTTTTTGTTAACCGAGAGTATAAATCAATAGTATAGAGTGAAATACCAGACGCTGTTATGTATACATAATATAATTTACATTATATGAAATATTGTATACTGCCATGACATTAGCAGTGCACGATGTTTCGTTTTGAGTGATTATCTGTGAATCGAGAGTGTTAATCAATACAATAGAGTGAAATACAAGACGCTGTCATGTATACAGGATATAATATTTAATATGAAATATTGTACACTGTCATGATTTTGGCAGAAGACGATGTTTCGTTTTGAATGATGTTCTGTTAATCGAGAGTGTTAATCAACACAATAGAGTGAAAAACAAGACGCTGTCATGTATACAAGATATATTTTAATATGAAATATTGTACGCTGCCATGATATTGGCGGTTCTGTTAATCGAAAGTGTGAATCGATACAATATAGTACAATACGAGGTAGAATATTATTTAACATTTTTAGAAGCTCAGCAATCTTTTGTGTCGTAAAACGTTGGTTATTCTCGATCGAAGTCATGATTTTATTGTTACTAGTAGTAATCAGCCTTCCAGAGCGGACACCATGGCGGGTTTTTCAACCAAATTTGACACACATGATCGGTAACGGCAGCGTCGTACACATATTTTTTTTTATTTGGTCGATTTTTTCCCTTTGCGGTACTAAAAAAGCATCAATACCGAAAAAAAAAAACACTGGTATGTCTTTAAACTCTAAATAAACGTTTAAGCTACGCTAAATAAACGTTTAAGTGTTTTGGGTAAAGAATGGCTGAAAAATTTGCTCGTCTATTATCTTTCATAAAAATATACACAAAGCATGTGTAGGATGAAGTAAACGACGAAAGTTTTGTCCTAACTACGTCTATCCGAAAAATATGAAACAATTTTTTTAGTAAGTCCGTATAAGAATTTAAATTTCCTGCATGATGCCACACCACAAAAGCCTGGTTAAATTTTATAAGGAATGTTAATGAAAGCCTTTAAACATTTCATAGAATGTTCAAATAAATTGCAGTTGACGGTATTTTAATATCTGTACTTTTTTCATATTCTTGTTTGAGTTATATGGTAAGACATATATTAAATATTATTCAAGTAAAAAACGAGAAATCATCTACATAACGATACTATTTATAAAAGTAATTTAAAGATTTTCCTTTTTCTATTACAGTTTCTTTAATATAAATCTTGAAATCATCAGTCAATCTTAATTTTCATTTGTCTGAAAATCTGATTGATCTCATGTTTGTTCAAAAATAAACTTTATTGTCCTTGACTTTGGAGGAATGTTCGAAAATTATCTCGAAATAAATGTATTTGTTTGACAAACAAGCATAAGGAATCACAATATTCAATATTAAAAACGACAGCTTTGAAAATTTTACGAAAGAAAAACGGATATGTTTTCAAGGGTAAATATATTGTACGTTACAAATTCAATAGATTAATTTCAATGAATTGTTTTTTGTAAGAACATTTAAAAAAAAAACAGTAGATACAGTCATTGTTATTTGTTTTACAAAACACTTTATTCCACTTGTTGTAACGGTATAACCCTACAGGTTTCAAGGCTTTCACCTTATCATCAGGGGAGCACAAACAAGACTAATTACAATGTCTTTAAACTTCCACAATGTTTGCCAAATCCAAAATTATAAATAATATAGTATATAAAGTGTTTATATATGAAAGTAATGATCAAAATATACGATTTGCACATTTTTCCTCTTCTGGACGTGATCATCTCAGGGTTTCGAATTCGAGTTCTAAAATTAATGTTTTTTATTTCATGAACACCTTTATAATAATTGGAGAATGGAGTTGTATCACCATTTTACCGTTTTTCATTTCTTTCCTTTTTTTTAATGAATAGATATGACCGAAGTCATAGGTATCCTTAAACCCTCCAACACTAGGCGGAAAAAGTGCCTGTATCGTTTGAGGGAAGTAGAACAGCGTGGTGTTCGAACTGACGACCCGAAAGTCCAGTGAGTTACCCGCGCGGCCATGCACCTAAAAACACTAAAAAAACAAAAAAAACAGATACGATATTTGTGGCCTATTATGAATAAAATTATTTTAACCTATGGATTTTCGAATCAGTTCCCGACGGTACGTACTCAAAAAATTGTGCAATATATGTTTTTTTTTCTTATTTTGTTTTATATATTTCAGGGTGATTGGAATATATTATCCCACATCAATAGATCTGCAGTATTGTACTGTATATAACCGATATGTTAAATAAAACAGTTAATTGATTTGGCGATGTACAGTGACTAATGTTGGTTACTAAATAACGCAATAGAAATTCATAGTTAATAGATTAAAACGTTATGTGAAAAAAAGGCTAGTATCTTTTATTTAAGTACCGTTGAAAAACACCCCCGAAATTCTGGATGGAAAATAAATTCTGCCAACAAGGCCACGAAGATCCTATATGAACCTCTGTTATGATTTTATAAAACGTCTTGTTAAGGAAAGCTTAGGCTGAGACGTTAAGAATCAAATATACAATTCAATTTATTCAATACAAGATTACTACGAAATTAAGGGAAATTACTTGATAATACCTGAATCCGCCTGTCACGGCTGTTAGAGAATATGTTGCCTCGATGCAAATCAACGGAAGACGCTTCCAATTAGTATTTCACCCTATTAGTCGAGTTTAATTGGATCTTATTCCATCTTCGTTTCATTCCAGTTACATTGAAATTATTTCGGTACAACTAATACGTGTAGCATATGAGTTTATTTTTACAGTAAAATTTCAATAATAAGATTAGAGAAGTTAAGGAATTTTACTTTTTACGTAATATTTTCTCCGGTGATGGAAGAATGTAGCGATATGAAACATAGACAATGGAGCACTGAAACAATATACTCGAACCGGACAATATCTAAATCAGCTAACTTAAGTGAACATAAAAAAAAACACTGAAAGGAGCTGAATGAATGCTGTTGAAATTCTTAAACTTAGATGAATACAAATGATGACAATGTGTGACAGAGTACGGAATGAAGTCGTTATTATTAAGTAGGGTCAAGACGAACATTCCGAGATGATTCGAACCTTATAAAAATATGGTTGGATCAAACAAATAATATTTTAAATGACGGATATGTTAAAAGCCAGAGAAATCGTAGGAGTTGTATTAGAAAGTGTGTCGCGATAGGAAGTCTGAGACTATCTTGGGTCTACCTACCCTGATAATGAAAGGGCGTGACGGTATGTATATCATTCCACTTTTACATATCTCGACATGCATATCTTCTTCGTGCTTCTCTCTTAACCTTCTTCTATAATATGGTTCACTTAGTTCAGCTACAATTTTCTCCGTCTACTTCTTCTAAGCACATCATACATTCCTCACTCGCACATTTGCTTAATCATTTTTTGCTCATTAGTTTCACTTCTTCGCATCTCCAAACCATATTAATGCTCCACGTCCACTAGATCCATGCATAAATTTCTGAAATTTTCGTACGACTTTCTTTTATGTATTGAAATTTAACAAATTTTCCTTAATAACAAATTGTTTTTATTCTAATGTCGTAACTTTTTAAACTTCTTGCTTTTAGCAACAACAGAATGAATTCATATATAGCTTAAACAGAAAAGTAGAACTCATCAAGTACATTGTGTTCATATTGCCGTGCAGGTAAAAAAAATCATTTCTAAACAACTTTCTTATTGTGTTTCGATGAAAAATAAAACTATTTAGTTTTTTTTTCTTTTTAAAGGTTACTCTCTCTCTCTCTCTCTCTTTGTTTCTCCTTCTCTTTATATCGTCCATTTATTTCCCTTGTTCTTTCGAGACTTGGGTAAATTTAAGGACACATGCTTACTTTCTGCATTCGAAATTTACGAAATTCCTTTGCCCATTTTCTCAGCCTTGTCTAGGCCTTCCAACCGGAAGATTTATATTCAGTGACTTTGTTTAAGAAAAAATATTTACGATAAGTAAAATATTAGCAAATTGAGTAGTAAACATGTACGCTGAAATCAGTTTATTAAGCTCATTGACGTCTTATAAATTTGTATTAGTTGATCAATAAGCAGATATTTTCGTTCCTTACTACGAGTAATATTAAAAAAAATCAAAGAATATTTTGTTCACTTTGTGGTGTCCTGTTAATTAATTTATCATAAAATAAATTCAACACAATTTCTTTTTCTATTTCAAATTGTTATATTTAAAGAGTTTTTTTATAGAACAGAAATTACCTAAGTCATAGATATTCTTACGCCCCCAAATATTACACGGAAAAATACCGGTGTTTTTTCAAGGGGAATAGCACATTCGAGTGCTTTACCCTGCGGCTGTGCGCCTAATTTTTTAAAATTACGTTAAATTTCATTTCTCCTTACTTAAAGAGGACGACAGTTATTTAACTCAAGAAATAAAATAGTGGAAAAATCAAAGAAAAATCGAGTATTGTTAATTTTATTTAAAAAAGTTAATATTTTTTATAATACTCGTAGTTAGATTTTATGTACAATATTTGAACTTGAAAGTTAATGCCTCACTGGACTTAAAACTATTATATATTAATGATGCAAGATTAGGAACACACTTCAATAACGGAGTAAATAATTTGTATCATAATATATGTATTTTGCTGACATTAACTATTTTTATGCCTGCAATTGTATTGTCATTTTGTTGAATAAAACACAAATTGACGGTCGTATACCATATCGTAATCTGTTCCAACCAACCGAAACATGCTAAAGAGGTCTTGCGGTGAAGCTAGATGACATTCTTTTAAAAAATAAAGCATTTAACCCGAAACCACCAAGTGTACTATATATTATGCCTACTGACAATTAGATCACGAATGTGGATTTCCTTGTTACGAAATAGTAGTACCTCAAAATAGTAGTACCTCAAAATTTATAAAAACTGAATTTATCTTGTTTATAGTTTGCACAAAAAATTATTTGAATTTTATCACGCATTTAACGCCTGGATTGACAATGAACGGAGCGCCAAACTGTCCATTCTTGGCACTACTATATCTTTTCGTGGCACTACCATTTCATAGTACTTCCTTTTCGTGTCATCGAATTATTCATATATGAGTAATTCTTCTGCTTTTTGAATTAGTCTTTCAATTAGTCCATGGTCTTTTATTGATTTTGTTTTATTTAAAAAACACTTTTTATCCAACAAAATAAAGTTTCACGCACAAGTAGTCTAGTTATATTATTTTGCGATTTTGCAAGTTTAAGATAAAACATGAACATTCCTTCAGCCAATGCAAACCGATTTAACGTCAGTTTGTTCACGATTTCCATTTAAACATGCAGCGATTGTTTGCAAAGTGTCAGTGTTTGAACATTCTCCCCGCTTGTTGGAGTGTTCGGGTGAAGACTGGTGAATGTTGTAGACTTTCGAAGGGAACCTACGTAAGTTTCAATGCATCCGCTTTGAGTCAACGTTCAACTTCCTCAAGTTACATACAGTGTTTCTCCAAGTTCAATTTCTATCAGCATCATCATTTTAAAACCTTTTATCAGTTCACAAGGAGGCAAGGAGATCAAAGTTCCACGATGATCAACAGGTTTAATCTGATAGAGCCTTTTATTTCATAAATGTTTAAAAAAATCCGCTGTTTTTGTTAAAAATCACTATCAGATAAGCAGCATATAAGCTCCATAAAACATAACATAAATTCCAATGTAAAACTTCCGGACTGGTTTTACTTGGTAATCGTATTGCATCTGAATTTATATTTTGTAGATCCTTATAATATATTCCTACAGCACTACTAAGTGATACGAAATCCGCGCTACAAAAAAATCTATGAAATAAGGCTGCACTATATTGATCTTGCCTATTGTCTTGATGTTTTGATCTTCTTGCCGTGCTAATTTTAATTCAGTGAGTTTATACTGTGAACTTACTAAAGTGCAACAGTTTGCCTAAAGTAAACAGGATAACTATTATAGAATCATATTCGATCATATTGTATTTCAGTCGTCATGTCAGTGACATCTCCTTGGCCTAGGTGGTAAAACTTCTATTTTACAATGCAAGGTTGTAAAGTATTTCCACTAGTTTTTACCTTAAGTCTCTATAAGATCTATTCGGTATGTTGGAAGAGATTGACACACGGCAATAAGCCTGGAAAGTTGTACTACATATGTATAAACAACAAAAGTGTAATACTGTAAAATACATTATGTCCTCCAACTTGCATGACTTTTGTTACTATCTGAAGTTTTTACACCCACTTAAGTATGATTGGATAAATTGAAACTTCCAAAGATCTGGTGGTCTGGGTAATTTTACTTGCGTTACTTTACGGTTTAATATTATTAATTATTTTTAAGTGCGTTTGTGGAGTTCGGAGAATAAACTAGACTTTTAGAAGGAAATAAGATACTTTAATTTCTCAACAAATCCTCGGGGTATTTAAACAGCGCAAAAGCTATTGCAAAAGGTACTGTTTTAAAAAAGCATTTAGTTTTTTTTTTCATGTTTACTTGTCTTACGTATTTTTTTACTGTCATACAAATTGAAGTAAAAATAACAAACTTTGTTTTTTTTTTAATATTTACACTTTTTTATTTTGTCAATGTGGTGAAACGAATTATTTTTTAAATTAATTTACAAAAATGCTATCTCTGACGTCATTACAGTTGATTTTTATTATTTTTTTTATGAATATTTATTTTTATTTATTTAACGATTAAATACCTGACTCAGACTATTTAAGTAAGAACATAGATGGTGCGAAGATGCTTTTTCGAAATGCAGGTTCTGTGTGAGTGGTTGCACACCAGCAAACTCACCGGCAACACCACTGCACTGGATCTGATGACACACCGAAGTGAGACGATCGGAGCACACCGGCATGGTTTTTTTAAAATGATAAATATGACTGAAGTCATAGGTATCATTAAAACCCCAAATACCAGGCAGAAAAAAATGCCAATGTCATTCAAGAAGAGTAGCGCAACACGGGGTTCGAACTGGTGACCTTCCGCACGGAATTCCAATGCATTACCGTACATCCACGCACCAATATAGTCATGATGATTGCCAATCTTTGAAGAGGAGAGGAATTTGAAAAAAACATATTTGAATGGTAAAATTACTATTACAATATTCGCGTGCGCTTAACGTGTGTAGTTCGTTACATCTTCATGTACAGTTGTATTGTCAGCACGTGTGATGGCCAACTGCAATGGTTCTAAAACTGTGGTCTTAAGCTTTATGGATCAATCAATATGTTCAATGCCAGTCCTACTGTGTTGAAGGAAGCCATATGCATTAATATCTAAAGGTAGTTTGAACATTTTATTTTTTATAAGAACCTTAAGTGCACTATGAGAAGGATAGGGCAAATGTATAAAATATTTAATGATTCAAATGTGAGTGTAAGGCGTAGTAGAGGTAGACCAAGAAAAGTATGGTTGGATCAAGTGAATACTATTTAAAAAAAAAGGAATATATAAAAAAAAAAGAAATCGTTAAAGCTGTTTTAAAGAGACTAAATATTTGTGTCGAGATAAGAAAGTTTGAACTCTGTCTTCTCTTTTTACCCCAGAAGGTAAACGGCGTAATCGTATGTTACCTTAATCAAGTAGCGTTTCATTCAATTGACTACAGCAAATATTATTTTATGTAATTAGAAAACAAATTTTGAAAAACGCTGAATAAGTACTTGCACACTTTACAGTTACTTCTTAATAATTGTTGTGATTATGGAAATGATGATGACACTTTGACGAGTTTCTTTAGAGTACTTACTGTACACGTTAATGTTCAAATTGGTTACGACTTCAACAGCCTGCGAAAATTCATAATTTTAGAGAGCAGAAAAGTACGTGGAGGATATTTCGATCCATTCGAACTCGAGAGGTATTTTGTCTCCCTTTAAATCAATCTTAAATATACTTAAGTGAGAATGTCGTATGATATTTACTTATTTAATTAATATACTCGTATGAATGTAAACGCGCGCGAGTGTCAATGTACTATACTTCATTGACTTGTATAATAACACTTTCGTTGTATATATTACAACAAGAAATACGAGCATATTGAAAGATCTGACGTCAAAATCCACAGGTACACTCGTACATAAAAAAATCAGCGTGAATTGAACTCACAGCCCCTGGGTAGAAAATAAGGCAACTTATTATGTTTGCAAACAAACAACACATGTTTATAAATGGTAAGACACCTAACAACAAGATCACGGAATCCGTTGTGTAAAACAGGGAAATTTGATATATACCATACATACTTATTTGTTATTTTACTCTTCATGTAAATACTCACTTGAATACGAGTTGACGCAATAAAGTTAGCATAATAATTTGAAATGAAACATTATAAGGAAAAATATTAATGAAATAATAATTTTTTTATGTGTTTAATATCGTTAAGATTTAAATAAATTATGAAGTAATTATTTCTCAAATTGCATAAAATACCAAAAAATTGCCTATCTGAGAATTATATTGGGAGGCGAATAATACTATACAACTAATTAACATTAATTTTGATGGGTAAAATTGAGGGCTTACGCGGAATCGATAGAAATCGCCTGTTACGCAACCTTTGTGAAAAGACAGGTATCCAGACAGTCGAGGAGCTTTTCCGTGCCACAAAGATGGATATATTTTCTCAAAGGCCATCGGGCACGGCCCATGAAAAATAAAAAGATCTTGCGTTTAAACGTCCTGTTCATGTTTCATAAAAATAAAATAAACAATATTTAAATTATGAGAACGTTATGTTTCTCATAAATTTATCAATTTTCCATAAGTATGGAAAATAAACGCTTGTAGGTAAATCACATGTTCTTTGGTGATCTGTATGACCTACTGAGTAAAACGTTTGCTATTCAGCCGAGGGTTTTAGATAAAACTTCCTATGGCACCCAAAAATGGGCCTCAGCCTTATTGAAATCTTCATCTAGAAACAACAGCTATATTTTATAGAAATGTGTGGTTATTGTTGCTTGTTTATAAACGATAGTATTGCCTACACGTATGATGACGAACTACAAATTATGTACCAAGATTTCAGTGGTTCTCGATTGTCGATTGTTGTTAGACCTCTGTTTTTTATGTGTAAGCTGTTGCATAAAGCAAGTAAACAAATCTTGGCAAATCAGACTCACAGTTCCTATGACAAAGATATTAAAGATCCAAGACAAGATAAGATCCAAGGCTTCTCTCGCTATTATAACGTAAACTCAATTGGAAAGTAAAGCTGTGCCGTGGAGATTTTTTTAAGGGAGTGAACTGTTACACACCAGCACGCTCATCGGCTACACCGCTGTACTAAATCCGATGATACACCAAAATGAGACAATCGAAGCACGCCGGCATGTTGTTTTCCTCTTTTTGAAAGAATATATATGAACGAAGTCATAGGTATGCTTAAACCCCCGAATACTAGGCAGAAAAATGTATGCTTCTCAATCAGTGACTCTAATCCCCAATTAGAGGTAGTACTCGTATATGAAACATGTAGATAATTCTGTAAAAATGCATTTAAAAATTAAGAAAAAAAACCTTGAACAAAAAGTAACATTTCGGACGAATGTTCCAAGTAAAATTTATAGTTCCCAAAACAGAATACATAAACATTTTGCACGGTTTGCAGTCGTGTTAAGTCTAAACGTATGTTATTATTATGGTGCTGAACAGAAATGTATTAAAAGTTTTAATAGTAAAGTTTACATGTAGCGGTAGACTTAACTTTCAGCTGGAATTATTTCCGCTTATTAGTGAAATTATATTAGAGAGGAATTAACGGACCTCTACCGAATACATCCTTTACCACATTGAATAGGTACTTTATCAATTTATTAGTGGCCCTTTGGGATTTAATCTTGAACCTTACGCTCAGCATCACATTAATTTGGCGATAGTTTTTTTTTAGCAAACGTCTACAGCGTTTATTTTAAGTTATATTTGACTATTAATTCTTATTATGGTGTTATATAACATATTATCCAGAGTTGAAAGGATTTTTTTAGTTTTTTATTTACTGTCATTGTTTTTTCATTTTTTTTGGTTTCTACACATAATGTAATTTATTGTTTACATTAAGAAGTGACGAATTCAGCGGGATATTTTTGCAACCAAACGAACACTTTTTTAAGGAAATTGTTTTCGAAACCTCGGAAGAAGACAAATACCCTTCTTAAACTATGACAGTTGAACATTATTATCCTTTTTAAATTTTCAAGATATCTATATGTTCATAATAAAATCTTTATTTATCTTCATACTGTAGTTATTTTGAAGAATGCTTTCCATAGTTGTTAAGGCCTCTTGTAGTTCCTCTTCACTTTCAGCAACCATAGCAATATCGTCAGCGAACCTTATCATGTCCACCTTTTGCCCGTGTATCTTTACACCTTCTCTGTGACTCATTCTCTCTCTCAAGTCGTCAATCGCGCTCTGTATATAGGCGTTAAAAAGAACAGGTGACAGAGAGCATCCCTGCCTTACCCCTTGTCTTATATTGGCTTTCTTTGTGTCTTCGTCACATCTGATTATAGCGGCCTCATTCTCGTATAGCGCCTGGATTATACGTCTATCTCTGTATTTGATATCAATTCTCTTCAAAATCTCGAAGAGTCTTTTCCATTCTACTTTGTCAAAAGCTTTCTCCAGGTCTATGAATGCGATGTATGTGTTTTGGTTTCTTCTTATTCTATTTTCTAGCAGTATTCGTAGAGACAGTACTGCTTCTCTGGTTCCCACACCTCTTCTGAAGCCATACTGGTCTCTGGAAAGGATGTTCTATACTTTTGGTTCAATTCTCTTTAGAATGATATTAGCCAGTATTTTTGAGGCATGGGATATTAGGCTAAGAGTTCTGTGTTGCTCACATTTTGTCGTACCTGCCTTCTTTGGTAATGTGACAATTAGGCATTTCTCGAAGTCCTCTGGTATCTTTCCGGTCTTATATATTGTCTGTATCATTTTAAACAGGGCATCTGTGATTCCTTTTCCTGCTGCCTTAATTAGTTCGGCCGGAACGTCATCGATTCCGGGTACTTTCCCATTTTTGAGGTTTTTCAGTGCGAGGTTGAACTCTTCTCTAATGATTGGGTCTCCCAGATCATCCGCGTCTACCTCATTTTCTCTCTCTATCAATGCTTCACTGTCAATATTTCCCTTGCCATTGTACAGCATTTCGAGATATCTTTTCCATCTCTCTCCTATTTGGTCATTTTCGAATAGTATTTTGCCGTCTTCTCCTTCTATTGCATTGCTCTTTCCGATTCTCATCCCAAAGAAGTCCTTCACCGCAGCGTGAGCTCTTTCTGCATTTCCTCTCTTGAGGTCGTCATTTATCTCAACGCATTTATTCTGATAGTATGTTTCTTTTGCTATTCTTGACTCTCTATTTATTTTGTTTCTTAGCATTTTGTATTTCTCTTGTGATTCATCTCTTTTATCATTTTTGAGCTCTCTTCTTTCTTTTATCATATTGAGAATTTCATCGGTAATCCATTCCTTCCTTGCTTGGGGTCTTTCTTTACCTATAATTTCCTCTGCCGTAGTTTTTATCTTCGACTTTATCTCTCCCCACATAGCATTCACGTTCTTCTCTTCCATTAGGTTACACTCTTGTGTCTTTTCCCTAAAATAACAAAACAAAGCTGCTGACTGTAGGCCGAGCGCAGCACCAGATGAGAATAGTGATGTCGGGTAAACCACTAAAGAACACCAAGGAGTTTGTCTACCTCGGGAGCAAAATAACATGGGACGGTCGGTCCAAGAGCGAGGTCGACAGCCGTATACATCAGGCTAGACTTGCATTTAATAAAAGGTCGAAAATAATAGAATCAAATAATATAGACCTTAAACTGAGAATACTCCTCATCAAGACCTATGTATGGGGTATCTTGATGTACGGCTGCGAGACATGGTGCCTATCCGAAAGAGATAGACGAAGACTAGAGGCTTTTGAGATGTGGTCCTATAGAAGACTATTAAGAATTTCCTGGAGAGACCGGATCACAAATGAAGAGGTTCTCCAACGAATCGAAGGAGGAAGGCACCTGCTCAGGATCCTGTCCGAAAGGCGTGCAAGATGGATCGGGCATATAATACGACAAGAGGGCCTCTTGCATGTCATAATGGAGGGCATGACCGAGGGGACAAACTCTAGGGGACGCCCACGCCGAGAGTACCTGGAGAACCTGTTGCTGGACGTGCGCTGCTCAACATACACAGACTTAAAAAGAGCCGCACAGGACAGGGGGGAATGGAGGAGGAGAGTTCAAATTGCTGCAAACCAGTCTTAGGACTGCAACCACGGAAGGAAGGAAATAAAATCTTTTTTTTTTGTAATCGATTTCTTTATATAAGTTCATGAAAATTCTCAGCTACCCCCTTAATTTTTAAACCGCGTATTGCTTGTTACTCACAATATCCTACATGTTTGTGCTTTGTATACATGTATTGTAACATTTTTTTTCTCGGTGTCTTAATACTACGCATAATGAAATACTGGTTCTTCAAATCCAGCTGCAATCTTAAAACCTTCATAATAATATCGTAAACATTTGCTCGATCACTATAGGGTAACTATATTGAAACATAAATCAATTGTTTAATTATGTTACTTTTTTATTTTTTTTAATACCCTAGGGCCGGAAACTTTTGGACCTTACTACTTGCATACTTGCATATGTAATTTCTAGATTAAAATGAGAGGAAAGGTACACACCCTTTTGTATCCATGCACACATCCTTTATCTCATCCATATTCATATCACTTTAGCTTCTCACATTCTTACCTGCTACTCGGTGAGTTTTATCTTATTATTTCCTTCCACTCATTCCTAGATCTACCTCTTTCTCGCTTTTCATACGTTTCAGACATTTTTTAGTAAGTTAAAAATAAAAATCGTTAGCTTACAGTTGAACATTCCGTGTTATTTTCAAGGTAAGAACTTTTATGCTGAGATAAATAAAAAAGTTTTAACATCTTAAAGGCTTGATCCGGTTCTGTGGCCTATGGAAAAAGCGAAAATTAAGGTACAGATGACATTTAAATTATTCAAGCAAGAATATAAAAAAGTATGCATATAATACTTTGTAAAATACCGAAATCAAATTCAATGGCTTAGTTGCTCCTTCAAAGAGCTTAATAAAGCACATTTAATAGGCGTGTACTAAAATAAGACATTTTGAAAATAATCCCAAACTAAAATAGATAAATTGTTATGAAAACTTTATCATCCTTGAATCTTGTTTCTGAAACGTTATCTATTAAACCTTAATCAGTCGAATACAGAAACAACCTACTTTTTCTCAATTCTTGGTGTTGTGCGTCCACCATCCATTGAGCACTAGCAAACAGCAGTGTCATCCATAATAGGGGACAAAGTAAACGGAACACTTAATGTAATACACAACAACCGCACTATATCATTAATATCAAAAATGATAATACGTATTAGTGTATTGGTGCTCGCTCACCTTGACGGATGGAAGTGAAACTTGGACTTGGCAGAAGGAAGATGACAATAAAATAAATGGTGCAGAGAAGCGTACACTTCAAAAATGTGAGGAATGTCAATGTATGAAGACATCAGAAATAAATGCATGTATAAATAAATGTTTTAAATAAGTTGAAGTAAGAAGCTTTAAAAAGGTTTGAACTGGCATTTCTCACAAGTAGAACGAATGATTCAACAAAAACTAATAAAACAAATACACAGCGCAAATGTGAGAGAAACATGTGGTAGAAAAAGACCAAGGCAAGTATAGTTGAATCAAGTGATAGTGAATATTTTGAATGAAACAAAACGTCAAACGTCAGAGAAGTCGTAACAGTTGTATGATAATCTGGATAGATGTACGAGTATGTACTCGTAGAACAAACAGGTGAAGGATGTGTAGCAAGATAGGAAAGTCCTCTCTGCCTACCCCGACGGGTAAATTGCGTGATGGTATGTATGTATTATAATACGAGAAGTATTCTCTTATATCCTCGAGATTATCCTCAGTGTTTAGCTTCACAGGCAGAATATTTCACAAGTAATGCAAAAGGCTGGTTCAAATTCGTATTCTCGTAATATACAATAGTATATTTTGAACGAATACTACGAATAAGTATGCATTACAAGTATGAAAAATACACGTTTTCCCCTTCAATAAATGCAAATAGAACATCCCCCATGAACCGATGAAATCATAGTTTTCTTTTTTGATTTCGTGGCATGAGGAATGTTCTAAATAAT
The DNA here is from genome assembly GCA_949825065.1 of Odontocerum albicorne. Lineage (NCBI taxonomy): Eukaryota > Metazoa > Arthropoda > Insecta > Trichoptera > Odontoceridae > Odontocerum > Odontocerum albicorne. Next base: position 18,114,400 of record OX463855.1, read on the forward strand.
ATTATTCGAATTCTCTCAATTCCCTCAAGAACTGGAATGCTAAAGGCATTCTGTTTCTAGGAGAATACTTATTTTAGAAATAACCTAGTTTCACGTTCAAGGCGGCAATGACAAACTTGTCTCATACTTCAGAGCTAGAGTTAACGCTTCATGACACGATTAGGGGTGTATGATAGAAACCGAGGCACATATGTAATGCCAGATGATACATCTCAGAAAGTTTTGATCGGAGAAGAAGGCAGCTAATTATTGAGGATAATGGATAAATATATTGAGTATTCGCTTAGAAAAAAACACTTTTTTTTCTAAAACTTTAAATTTCATGAAGAACTTTTAAGTGTCTTACTTTGGTATGAAGTAACATATATATTTCTCCAATGAAATTCTGCGTTTATCAAATGTTGTGTTTAAAATACATCCTAGTTATTGTAAACTCTAATTTTTAAGTGAAAATTTATTTTCTTTTTTTTAGTTTTATATAATGTTTATCTTTTTTAAATATGTTTTTCTTTCAGATGTATCATATGTTTCAGCATTTTGCTAAGTAAGAACTTTTCGATGTCTAGTTGTAATAATGTTTTTCTAAATTATCGAATTATTAAAAAAATCTCAATAATTGTATTATTTTATAGTTCGTTATCGTTAATTAAAAAAGGTTTTTAATTCTTACCCTTGAATTAAAAACTACAATGGAAGGTTAAATATTTGTTTTAGCTCATGGAAACATTATTTTCTAAGGTTATTTTATTTTGTATAGTTGAGTTTTTGTTTGATTTCTTATAAATAAAACACATTTTTAATCGTCATAAATAAGCTTTTATAAAACTATTTACTTTTGAACTTTAAACTTAATTGAATTTTGTATCAAATACTTAAAAATGGCAGCTTTTATATTTGTAACTCATTAAAACATCATGATGTCCTCAAGTTTGATGATTTAAATGCAATATGTAATATTTTTAGTGTATTTCTTGTAAGTAATGCACTATTTTAATCGTTGTAAGTCAACTTTCATGAACGTTCCCACTTTTGAAATATCAACTTCAAAAACACTTGGATTAAGTGCTAAAATGTCAACATTAATATTTATTTTAACTCATTTGAACATCACGATGTCCATAACGCATTCAGTGCTGAGAACACGCCTCGGATGTCGATACAAGCATTGACCCAGTGCGTACGACACGCCAGGTGTGCTCTTTTGACAATATGTAATATTCGTGTCTGCGAAATTTCTCAGCACAGCAAGTATTTACGTAAAATTTTATTCGAGGGGTATGTGTAAAGTAGCTTTTGATCATATAAATTCTACACTGCGTGTTTGTTTTATTTCTAGTATATAAAACACGTGTTTAATTGTTTTAATTAAAATTATATAAAACATCTATGTCTTTAAAGTATTGATAATGGAATGACCTTACATACAGTTTACAATATACGCTCATGAAACTGCTGATTCATTATTTTTATCAATAGTCCATAGATGTTGATGATGACTCCATAGATAGTTGAGTTGATATGTTTCACTTAAATGTTTAATTTTCAATAATATGCGGATTTCCAGTGCGGTATTTTAATAAACAATTTTATTATTTCTTTTTCACATACATTCTATTTGAAATCTGTATCATTCCGAAAATAAAACTGTCGAAAATATTGTAAAACGGTTAGAAATTTTTTTATTTTTAAAATAAAATATGTATTTCTGTACGCAGATGATATGGAAATGATTTGAAAATGAAGGGGATTTAAGAAACATAAATAGTAAATTGTTTAAGACATGCCTTGTAAAAAGTGTAAACATGAATGTAGCGCACGAAAGGTTATGGTAATAGTTAGATGAGGGGAAAAAGTGTATGCGGTGTATGGGTTAAATCAGAGTAGTAAGATAAACGGAGCACTTTGTGTAATATACTCGTACAACATTCGTGCTTTTTCATAAGAAGTGAAACCGACCCACCTTAACGTATGGACGTGAAACATAAACGTGGTAGAAGATAGATATAAGTAAGATAAATGCTTTGAAGATGTGAGTACAGTAAAAAATATGTGATATATCAATGTACGAAGAAAGTTAAATGAAGGAATCAGAAATGAATAAAGTGGATATTATAAGTAAGCTTAAGAAAGCAGTCAGGATTTTTAGAAAAGATTAATGACAAAAAACTGACTAAGTGAGTCAACAAGTCAAGGAGTGTGTGGGATAGGTAGACCGAAGAAAACGTGGATGGATAAAGTGAATCAGATTTTTTAGGAGTGTAAAATGAGAAGTATATATAATGGAAGATTGTGCATGACGAGATGTATGAATGTGGAGAAGGCAAAAGTAGTGTTCTTGAATTGAAAAGTTTCAAGATGTATTTTCTCTACCTACTCCGTAAAGGACACGGCGTGATGATATATGTTATACGTATGTAAGTATAAAATATATGATATTTTCATAAAATTTAATTTAAAATAACTTACACTTTTCTAACATCTCAATTTATTTTCCGTTTAATTAACATTTGTTTAATGTTTAATATGAGCAAAATTAATAGGTACATATTAATAAAAATCGAATTTTATATTTATTTAGGGCTATATAACGTTGAAAAACAACTTTGATGGGTAAACGGTAAAAACGGAAACAAAAAGAAGAAATATTTAAAATAAAACGGAAATGTTTTTGAAAAACGTGTCGGAGTTTTTATTTCCAATATCCTTTAGGTAATCTGCAATACTTAAGCAGAACCTGTTGGAATATCACACCAACCTTGGTAAAAAATAGACTGGAATTTGAGCACATAGAAATTACAGCACTGAAATATCGAAATATACTGAGAAGAGAAAATATTCACTGTATTTTTTATTTGAGAGGCGGAATTTCTTCTTGTAGAAACATATGCTTATATTTTTCATAATTTTGGGTTGTCGAGACAGTTGTTTCGTATTCCTCGATCATATATCATAAGGACAAAACTTTCGTTGCTTATTTCATCCCGAACGTGCTGAATATATATTATTATGAAATTATTCTTTGTTTACCTAGATTTGAGTGTTTTACTGTGGCGTCATTTTAAATAATTTGTTTTTTTCTGTGATTGATCCAAACCAAAAAAAGATACCTAGGTACATTGTACGATCATGATCTAGTTAAACATCGTGTGTGTGTGTCAAATGTAGTTTTAAAAGTTCCTTAATGGTTATACAACACAGGAAGATAACGACTAAATTAAGCTTAAATAAGCAGTTACCACTTTGAGAGATTACTGAGATACTAAAAGTATTAAACAACACGATTTATAAGTATTTTGGTTAAGCTTGGCTACGTGGATCACTTCAAAGTTAACGTAAGATACGAAATTAGTTTCAGGACAATATAGTACTTTTTAAAACTCCAAAAAAAAACACAAAGTTTAATTTCTAGGTTTCAAATATGTGTCGTCGAATTTATAGCTCAAATCGCTAAACGCAAAATTTTGATTTTTTTTAGTTATAACAAATACGTCAATGTGTACACATATCATATGTTATGTGTGGAAAAAATGTGGGACTTTTATTTTAGCCGGAAATACTATTTTCACAAAACCGAATAATTTGTAAATGTCCAGGATCGTATTTATCAGTAAGGATGTGGTCGATTAATAGTGGGATCGAATCTCAAGTTCAAGCACAAGCACCCTTGAAGAGAGTCAGCTATCTAAAGCACTCTTGAAGAGAGTCAGCTATCTAAATCCCCCTTGAAGAGAGCTTTCTAAACGGCGCTATATAAATTTTAAATTTAAATAGTCGGACTCAGTAAAATGTTATTTAACAATTTATGCAAGGAATCTGACAATATACGTTTTTTATCACTGTTCCAAATTAGTCTACATAAAATGAGAAACATGGCGAACGAAAATGATAAAAAAATGAAACCCTGGATTGTGACATTTTATGGACGGAAAGTATATACGAGGGTCATCCAGAAACTTAGGTTACAAGGGCTCCTGAGGCCGGGGGGAAATTTTTTGTTTCAAAGTTGACACCCCTGGCGTGTAGGGGGGATCCTAATAGTCAGTTTGTTTGGTCCCACGTGTTTGTCGGCTATTTTGTTCAGTCACAGTAAATTCTTCCGATAGAGAGGTCTCCGCGGGCTCCCGCAACCTCTCGCCCGTGCGAGACCCGCGCGGTCATTCGTTTTTTGACTTTGCAGAACAATACCGCCGCGAATATCCATCGAAAGCTCATGAAAGCTTATGGTAGTTATGTGATGAGTCAACAACATGTCACGAAGAAGATAAATTGTTCATAGAAGGCCGTACTGATACGATGAGGCAAGGCAGTGATTTCTGACGAATTTGTGCAAAAAATTGAAGAACAAGTGCAAAATGACCGCCGTGTGACACTTGACGACCTTCACGAAGAATTTTCTGACATTTTTCGAAGTCTCCTTGGTAATATTGTGTCGGAAAAACTTGGTTACAAGAAGTTGTGCGCGAGATGGGTGCCCAGAATGCTCACATCGGAGCACCGTCAAAATCGTGGGACCGCCGCGCGTGAATTTTTGGATCGTTTTGCATAGGAGGGAGAAGCTTTTCTGGACTCTATCGTGACAGGGGATAGGACGTAGGTGTGTCACTACACCCCAACAATTTTTCAACGATCAGGAGGTCGAGAAAGCTGTGAAGAATTGTCTGAAAGAGCTGGCGGCGGAGGTCTATGACACTGGCATACAAAAGCTGGTGCCCCGACTACATCAATGTCTCGATCTCGACGGCGATTACGTCGAAAAATAGTTTAATATATTTGTAAAGTATCCTGTGAATTTCAATTAAATACAAGCATTTTTCGATCCTACATAAATTTTGTAACCTTACTTTCTGGATGACCCTCGTATTATGTTTCTAAATAAACGCTTTTTGTGTTTCTCATTTGAATATTTTCTAAATGACAGTTTATTTTTTTTACCTACAATATTTTTTCTTGACTGTGGACAGTCTTTGCCTTGTTGGAAAGGTGTACAAGTGTCGTACAATCATGTGGTATCTGTTTAAATGTTTTTTTCTTTTTGTTTTCTCGAATTGCTTTTATTTTCCAATCTGTATTTTCTCTTTTATTATCGTTCCACATTTTCCCGCTTTATCTAAAAACCCGGATATATGTCTGGCACTAAGTATAGACCTACTTAGTGTACGAGTTAAAAAAATACTTTAATACATTGGGTTGTATATATGTTTAGAATTCCATATGACTGTGTTCCAAAAAAGTGTTGAAGGCAACGTCCGAGGGAAAATGTCCAACGATGGACTAAAAATAGCGTGAAATTGGCAGATAATGGGACTGTGCAAAAACAAACTTCAGCCGGAATGATATACCGTATATGAGATGACACAAAACTGGCTTCACCGAAGAATTACCTTAGCAACCCTACAATCCTAACCTTATATAAGAAACCCTTTAGATGGATTATTAAAAAAAAAACGGTTGTAATTAGAAAAAATAAATATCCTAATTTGTTTTTTCAAGAGCGTATCTCACTTTTTTTTAGTTATAAATGATTTTTTTAAGTGAAATTTCCGTTTGGGATATATTCCATCAATTTGAAACATACCTCTCAGTCTTCTAATTACATTTTATCGACATCAGTAACGTTATTGGTAAGACGTCTGTCACCCGACCTGGAGGATAGTGTTTCGATTCTCGTTGGTACCTCTTTTTTTTTAATCTAGCAGTGTAGTTTTCACATCAAGCCCCTTTGACATATTTCTGATTGATTGTAAGAGATTGGCATATGGTAATAAGCCCACCAGGTTGTATTGTATATAAAAATGTTATTAAATACTATCAATCTTTTGCAACTCGTTACAAGTTTCTTAAACATTTGTCCTTACATTTAATAATTGTGATTTCAAATTTCTATCGTACTTTAAGAAGGCCATTAAAAACACGTTTTGGAAAGAGAGACTTCTTTATTCGATGAATATGTTTACGTCTAAGCCACCGGAGCCTTATAAAATTATACACTGTTTATCGCAAAGTTTTCAAAGATTAAAGTGAAGATAAAATTTGAAATAAAATAAACATGAGATAACTTGTATACATAAATGGTAGGGATTGTTATATTACGCCATCAAATTAAAAAATAATATAATTTTCAGTCTCTTTGACACGAAGAGAGCGAAAAATAAGGAGTTTTTTAAGATCTCCACATTGGCATGTGAGTGAACGACTGATGCGAATGTAAAGTGTGTGATGAGAAATTGATGGACATAATTTTGATTTGGTAATTCAGGTTATGGTGCGGTTAAAATTATAAATGAAATACTTGGGATTGAAGCATTCATATATATGTGAATGCAGATAATTAATTTTTCAGTTGAGTATATTAGTATACAAAACAGATGATTGAAATACTTGGGATCTAGCCATAAATATAGATGTGAATGAAAAAAGTGAATGTTTCAGTTGAGTGTATTTGTATTAAGAACATATTATTGAAACTTGCGATTAAGGAATTAAAGTTGTTATCTTCATCCACGATTTACTGTTTTTTTTTGTACTTTTACTATACGGTTTGTTTTTTCATTAAATTGTAAATATTCTGTAATGGTTATTCAAAAATATGATATGAGAGGAATCTACAGAAGGAAATTGGATATCCGTGGAGTATGAGTCGATTTATAGATTGCTGGGATAGTACATGAAAAAAATATTTGAATACTGAATTTGGAAAATACTTATACATTCAAAAGTGACTTGGTTAATAATGAAAATAATATATTTTGCTTAAAAAAAATGCATTTTTTAAGTGAAGTAAAAGTTAATTTAGGTAGTATTGATTATAAACACTAATTTCATAAATATTTTAATGTATTGAATATATTTTTAACTAACGTAAAAGACAATTTGTTGATCTTAAAAAAGTACTTATTTAAAAAAAGTACAGACTGACTGAGTAATTGATATAATATTTTCGAATAGGTATAAGAGGGAATCAATACAAGACATGAAAGCTTTTGAAAGAAAGTCATATCAAGTTCCAGCCTTCGTAGAATCGGAAATTAAGAAAGAAAATAACTAATAAAATATCAACTCAGTTAAATGAAATACGAGTACTTCGACAAAAACCATTGGCCAATTCATACAGAAAAGTAAGAAAACGAGGAGTTTTAATGTTAGTACATAAATTGGATGTCCGAATACAAAAGCGTTTGAAACATATTTATTTATGGAACATATTTAAGTAATTTGTAAAAGCTTGGCGTTGTATGTGTTAACATATGAAAAATTTATTCTTAATATTTTTTCTTACTTAGTTATGTTTGTTAATTGATTTATTAACAAAAACACTTTTGGTTTTCTAGTATTAAACCCCTATATAACCTTCTTTAAAAAGCCGTGTCAAGTGCTTATTACCGTTTTATAATCTAGACAATAAAATGTATAATCCACAATATTTTTATTTGTTGATAAATAATACGTTATCATTATTTTTAAATTTATTAGGATGTTAACATAAAAGTATGAAACATTAACATTTATTTACTTTATGTACGAGTACCATTTGGTGGCCTAAAATAACACTAAGAGTGCCTTAGTTTAATGAAACATCTTTCATATAGTTTGAACTTTACTATATTTTATCGTGTAAATTTACAAAAAAAAAAACACTTTTTGAAAGCATGCTACCGGTGTACCAACACAAAAGTAAATATATCCCATGCGTACAGACCACTCTAAAAGTTCAGTGAAGTACTTATTAAAGAGATTAATTGTCCGAAAAAAAAAAATCGAAAACATTATTTATTCATCTATAATAAATACAAATAAATACAGAAATTGAACTATATTTTTGAATTTATTTCGAACAAATGAAGCAAGTATCTGAAAGTCCTGTTATATATTACGTGCATTCTGAAAAATCCTGAAAAACAATTTCATCTGCATTAGATGCACTGGAGCGATAGATTGAAGCATCTGCTATCGAATTATTTACTCGCTGAAAAATTGGACCATCTGCGTTTTCCTGGAAACATAAATTGTTTTATTTTATTCGAATTTGAGATAATTTCAACCTTTATACAGCTCGCTGACCAAAACCTGTTTTTCCTTAAAAAAAATTATTTGGGTATTTTTTCAAAAATATTTTCAATATTAATTTTGAGTGCATTTTCAGAAAATTTCTAACTTACATTCAAAGTATTTTTAGTTACCTTCTTGCAATATAAAATGTTACATTCTTCAAATGAATAAAGTATTATTTAGTTTACAAAAAAATATTTGTTCTACCTTGCTCATAATATCTCGTGCTATATGTGATAGAGCTATTAATATCGGCGTAAGGATTATATTTTATTCAAAACTCATGTAAGTAAAATTGAGGAAAAATCTTGTGATGGTTTGAATATACTATATGCAAAAAATGAGTTCTGAAACACTTATAATGGAAACATAAACCCATGTCTGAAACAAATGTAAAACAAGCCAAAGGGAGACTATAGGAAAAAACCGTGGACATTTTTACTGAGGAAAATGAGAAGCATAAGAAAAAGAAAAGACCTTTTGATGACTTGTATGAATGTATCAAAAGTTGTATGTGTAGATAGAAAACTTGGGAAATCTGTGCTTCTTACTATTTCATATGTATTAACGTATTCTAAAAAAAATTACATGTGTTCATGCTAAACACATGTTTAAGTAATGTTTATATAATATCAGCAATTCAAGACAAAGAATTAATTAAATTAACTACTGAAATAAAAAAAAACATTTAAAATGACAGCAAATTCTATTGACGCATATTATTCAGTTTTATCAATGTCTTGTTTTTTATTTATTTTATGATTCAAGTTTATCTTCAGCAGTTGTTGAAATAGTTGAAAATATCATATTTTTATTTCTATTTTCAGGTTACACTCATCCAAGAAAGATAAACAACCATCATGTCTTTACAAATTTTTAGTGTGGCAACACACCCGACGCCATCTTGCGAAGCCATTGGTGACAGATAGGCGGGAAAATATCAAATGTGTTTTTTCCACCATTAAAAGGAACCGGAAGGGAGCGAACCAAGATGGCGGTCAGAGACTTCCTGCACGGGATGAATTTATTTCTTCTCATCGGTGAGTCGTTATTTTTCTTATATTTCCCGCAATTTCAATGTGTCATAAATACGTTGGTTTGTTGAATCAAAAAATGTTTCGTTTTATCCGTGATATTCGAAAAAATATTCCTGGAGATATTTTCAAATCAAAGTTGAGACATAAAAAATATTGGTTAAATATTAAGACAAGTTCTAGTTCTCTTTTATGTTGTTTTTTTTCCTATCGTTTATAGTTTTTATAAAAATCAGTAATACGTGTCTGTTATTACCACTTTCTCGTTTATGTCAAATAGACGTCGCAATTTTATTGCAAAGTACTCGTATGTATATTTTTTAGCAAAAGCAAAATATATATCAGAAATTTAAATAGATTTTATATTGAGAGATATGGCTCGAAACAATACTCGAATATAGAAAAAATGTTAAAAAGGAAACCAACAAAATCAGTTCATTTGAATATTACAAAAAAAGTTTTAAAAAATTGGTTCATTTTATTGACTACATAAAAAGAGATATCGTAAGTTTATATTTTTCAATGAAATAAAAACCTCGATGAGTGATTTTCTCTTATAAGCAAAACATATATTCGGTTTCCTTTTTTCTGTTGAAAAAACAATGATTTAGGAAAACAAGATGCTGAAGGCAGTGATATCGACTGATCATGTGTTAAATGGTGCAACATAGAATTAAAAATAGTTTTTACAATTTAAAAAATATAAAGATTTTAAAATTATATTGTATTAGTCATAATGACAATTTCAAATTTAATCTTTTATAAAATCAAGAGATTTGTATCCACAAAATTTTCTGACCCTTAACGGGAGGGTTAGCTTTCGGGTCTAAGGGTCTCAAATGAGCTTTTTATAGGGGAGAGTAGAATAGTTACCCAGGGGCCATATCCTGAACAATACTATTTGGGACAAATTTGTAATGATCCACTTCTCAATTAAGATAAAAAAAAGTCTCAATTGAGACTGAAAAGAATAGAAAAAAAAAACGTAAAGATAAAGGTGCTTCCACCATCAATATTACTAGATATTAATGAAAGTCATAATTTATTTTTTGTTGTAGATCGCTCATTTTCTTATAATTCTCTTTTTTAAACTATTTTATTATATATCATGGTAATAAACTTTATTATTTATTTTCTGTTTTGTTACACTGTATCAAAAAATGTTATGTTCATAATTTGTCAAGATTGTGATTCCTGTGTTCATGTTTTCACAATTCTCATTTTTTTTTCAAATGTTCACCTTGCTAAGGATGTCCAATTTAGAACTTGGGCTTTAATATTTTAAAAGGTACTCATAATGTATAAAAACGTACAGTTTTACTCATTTTAGCGTACAGGGGTCATGGTAATAACGTTCGAAATAAAATACCTGCCAAATGTCCTCTATGGTTGTTTTTTCAGATGATCACTCTTTTGACCAAATTCTTAGTTATATTTCTGCAGCGAATTTCATAAATAAATCGACGAATTTTCTTGTATAGCTCATCGTTTGGCTGCGGATTGTTAGCGTTGACTCTATTATTTACAAATCCCTAAAGCAATAAATTTAGAGGTGTTATATCGCACCATCATGTAGGAAATGATACGGCCAAGAAATTGGTCGTCAATAGAGCCCCTGTTTTTCTTGCTATGTAACAAGTAGCGCTGTCTTACTAAGATAATATCTTTTCGAGATCTATATCCTCCAATGGAGGTTATACAAGTTTCTCCGTTGTTGCTGTAGTGTTCACCATTGACAGTTACCATTTCTTTATCCTCGTTTTCAAAAAAAGAACGACCCTAGAACATTTCCAGCCCAAAAAATAGGTCATTGTCTTACTCGACGTAGTTATTTTCCATACACTTAAGGGTTTTCAGTTCCATAAAAATAACAATTTTACTAATTGACTCATCGGCTGAAGTGAAAATAGACTTAGTCACAGAAGATAATTTTGTATCAAAATTAAGCATCATCCGCAATTTGCTTAGGACTCAATTGACAAACTTAAGTGCTCGAATCAAGTTCTTCCGTTTCAAATGCTGCTTGATGAATTTCGCAAGTCCTAATGTAAGACATAATAGACTTTAGATAAGACGGATTGAAAATACCGCCATATTCAAATCCCTATGATCCATATTTAATATGTCTTTAAAATATGTTAGTGATTCAATCGTCAGCATCACTATATTTTGTATCACTGAGCTTAAGCACGAGGGTGTGGGCTAAAAAAACATCTGGTGTACTCGCGGCTGAGTTCACCCTTTTTTTTGCTGGGGTGTATCTCAGCCGAGGGAATCCTATGAGATCAGCCCAGACCTTTGGATAGCTTCTCTCTTAAATGTATTTTCTGCAGTTATGTGCGATTATGGAATGTATTTGTATATGAACGTACTATGTGGCTATCAGTGAACCTATATGTTATTTATTTATTTACAAACTAATGCACTCCAGGTTTTCTTTTCCCACAAATAAATTCAATTGGTTGACGTCCAAGACTCCGAAGTCAATCGTCACGCCATTCTCTCACCAAAGCTTTCTGAAGTCAATCAACAGGTCTGCTGGATTTTGGGGTTTGATTGTTTATTCTTATCACTGTTTGTTCGATCCAGCCACCTTAACTTGCTTCGTTTCGATCAGAGACTGGATCTAAATCTGGAGGGCATATAGTATCATCGTACTCTTCATTACTCTGCACCTTCCATTCCTTGGTGTTTTCGTCGAAGATAAGTCTAACAAAACATTACGATTCTCCTCGTCTGGTTTTTTTATTGCAAGTCTGAGATTGAATGTGTATCACAAATGGTAGCGATTGAAACTTTCTCATATATTTGAACCTGATTGCTAAACACTTTGTCATACATTTGAACTAATTGTAGTGATACGAAAATAACACAATTCTTGAGACCATGACTTAGATAGCTTGTAAGAACGCTGTTACCCTTTGAATTCTTGACATAACACTTATTTTAGACAAATCAATTGACTAGTGCAAAAAATAAAATAAAAAGAAAACAGTTCTGGCAACATCAAACTTAATAAGGCACCAAAACGAAAAATATTCAAATATTCCTCGCTTTTTTTATAAAATATTTCATTTAACAAAATAAAATTCTTTCACCACGCAAATATTTTATTGTACTGGCAAATATCAAATATATTTTGTTTTATTAAGGCACATTTATTTCTGGCAATGCTCGCTCGAAATGGAATACTCCTTTCAGTTTCAATGTCTCAATATGTAAAGTTTCCCATAAAAATATATATAATCTGGCATAAAGCCATCACTTCGAGTCTTGACTATTCACCGAATTTGCCTCCGCAAGAATATGTATATGTAACTTGTGGGAAATTCATACTTGACAATTTCCCCTAGACTGGAAACATCTCGTCTTAACGTATTTGCAAAGGCGCGTCTACATTGAAATAATGTGGACGTAAACACGCAAAAAAGATCCAACCAAAAAAAGCATACATTTGGGAAAAAAATCATTATTTTGTCCTTCTTATATTGTCACGCATTTCAGCCTCCTACTTCTAAGCTTTCATCAAACTTACGGGTTTCGGTTTAAATCTTACAAAATAAGTATGTAGTTTTTTTTCTTTTTCTCATGTGCTCAATGCTGAGCGTTGTGGTACTTTTTATGTCTGGAACTTGGTATACGACGTGTCTCCATATCTTTTAGTCCTGGACCATATTGAATACAGCGCCATGAGAGGATCTTATTAACCCTTTTATATGGTCTGTCTATCTCATAAAACACCCTCTTTGGCTCGGTTTCCTTCAACTGTCTCCATAATCAGCATCTTCTCCAAATTAAAATTATTCTTTCTTTAAAAGCAGCATGCCCAAATTACGTAACGATCATTTTATTGAAAGTCTTTCAGTACTAATTCTTATATAATAGAGACGCTGGCACGCTTTGCGGTCAATCGACCACGAAATATCCACCTCTAACAATACTTTGTCAAGACGTCTATTACATATTTATCTATGTTTTCCCTCCATACCGTGCTATTGAGAATACTAAAGATTATTTTTAGTTTATTGAAGTAAGGAAATAAAAGAGGGGTATTTTTTTGTATTTTATGGTTATCTTATATTGCTTAAGTTGTACTAATGCAGACAAATATTTTCACCCTTATTTTCAATTCTCCCATCGAATCAGTAAACCACACATTTGTGATATAATATAATACCAGTTATCCCTAAATACTCTAGAAACAAACCAAAATCAGCCGTACCATAGCAAGGGTTGTTCCGTCCGATGGTTTATTGGTTTACCGCATACTTTTGCGGATTTCGTTACATAAATAATCATCATTTAACTGAATCATATACTTGTGTTTAAATTTTCTTTCATATTTCAAAACAGGAATATCGTGGGTCGAATCTCTTTTACATATTTATTTCAATATCTTCGACTGTCATATTGTTTGACTCACGTGTCAAGCTGTCATTTATATTGGGCTGTTTTATGTGTCTTGCATTATAACTGAGCGTTTCACATTGCTTATCACTTGTCAAAAATAAATCTTTTTTTGAGAAAATATATGTTGCTGTTTCTCGTAAATGAATCTATGCTCTTAAATTGAGTATCGAAATGAAATTTTGATACGAATAATATTTGTTTTCGTGTAATATATTTTAACAATCCATCAGAATTTAATCGATTTTATTGTGTTATTTCAATCTTTAATATCTGTATTTGAAATATTTTTCGCAGTCGTTGTAATGTTAAGTTCGTTTAAATGATGGCTTATGTTTCGAAGGTGTTGCAGACGTAATCGTCTGGGTGATGTCATAAAACTTTACTGAATATAGTAAGCACGCAAGAAGCACCCACCTAGCCACCTGCACTCGCAATCTCAACGTGAACATGTGTTTGAACTGCTTAGTCACTAGCTTCCATGACCGCAATGTGAACACGCGTTTGCCCTGCTCAGAAACCCACTTTTACACCCACAATATTGACCATCATTTAAGCGCTCTCAATACAACAAAAACATTTCGAAATCTTCGAATACTATGTCTAAGTTTTTTTAATTATAAAACAAGAGGGTTGAAAAATATTCAAAAAATGGTTAAGGGTGCTCTTTTAATTGAAAAATATTTTTCCTTCGAATCGAAACTCACAGATATAAAAATAGCAAAAAAAAATACGAACAAAAAATTATACTTACATCATAAACGCTCACATTGCATGGATATTTGCCCCATTTTAAGTACCAGCTTTCAATCCCAAGAGACCAAGCTCTATTGTGGTTTTCTTTTTTGTTTAACTTTAATTGTGAAGCTTGATTCATATGAGTTTTAAATTTATGCGATAAAATGTGCGAGGATAAACAATACTGTAATAATAGTTAAGTCATAAATATTATTACAGTTTTGTTTATTAAGGTTTTCTAAATAAGTGAGCCTGCGTCATTCTGTAATCGCAATAACTATGCTGTTTGCTTCAAAAACAGTGACAAAATCGGCGACGCAGGAAGTTCGGGGATAAAAAGATGCCTTGTTATTCAGTATTAATATCTTGATTTTTATGTACAATAATTAGACATTACAATTTATTTTTGGCGTTTATAATCTTAGTTTCATAAATTCAAAAACAAAAAGGTTAAGATATAGCTTTTTATAAAACAACGTTTTGTAAACCTGTTTTATAAAATGGGTTGTATTATTATTTGTATTATCTTCCTTTTGCTTAAATATCAAATTTATTTCAGGATTTTGCCTGCAAACGATTTTATTTATGAAAGAAAAAACACGTTCTTCATCATATATTCTAATAAATAACATCATTAAAAATCGTTTAAGGCACAAAATATTTGAGAAGTATTTACAAAATTTTCTGGAAATCTCAAGCTAGAATAATACTGAAAATTTACAATCAAAATTTACGAAATGTTTAACAGTATTCAAAAACACCATTCAAACTCGCTATATCCAAACGAATTTCAATTGAAAATATCAATAAAGTTTTTTGATATGAATGCAAAGTATTTATCGCGCTCGTATGCAGGCACCTTAAGCAGCGCGTATGTTTTGGAGTGGCGGGAAATGGATTTCATGAAATGTATTGAATTCCCAGAAAATGCCTGCGAACTCAGGTTATTGTGAATTTCTCACATTTTTCAGACTTCACCCGCAGCTCCCGTGAATTTGAGCTTTCAATATTGTCGACTTTTTAATGTTCCCTCCGAATGCCGAAGCTACGTGAAACGTCGCTTATGAACGAAATCGGCTCACTTAAGCTAAACACTTTAAATAGATATTTACTGATTGAAATAAATATATGTACTTGAAATATTTATATCCCAATTCAACTTACTCATTACTAAGGAACGCAAGTTCCCAATCGTTAGCTGAAATAGGCATGTGTAACAATCATTGTCATAAAATATATTATATTATATGTAATGCTATATAAAGCGAGGCACTGGAAAATATTAAGCATATGTAAAATTCCCACGTAAATATTAAAATAATTAATTTTTAATTTATTTGTGTTTCGGGTTTCGATACAAAAGTAAAATGTGTGTTGCCAACATGATAATTTGTGTATTTTTATAAAATAAGTATCTAAAATATTAAAATTTAAACTTTTTAAAGACTTTTAATATAGTGTTTAAAAAAATCTTAGACATTTATGCAACGTATCGAAATATCTACTGAGTATTCTAAGTAGACTGTCTTCTTTTGAAAAAAACTGTGGTTTTCTCAACAAATATATTATATAAAGTAAAAAAAAGTAAGATAAAGTAAAAAAATTCATGTGGTTTTGGTCGAGTTCACTGCAGCAACTTATTTTATATTGTTTATCAGCATATATTGTATACTGTTTATCAGCAACTTATTTTAATTTATATTATTGACTATCAGATTCCAAGTGTTTATGGGCATCATAATTTTTTTATGCTTTGACTTGGTATATACCTTTGTCATGTGATTTTAAACCGTTTCAAAATGTGAGTTACATCTTGTATCATTCCAGCATGTTTGCTTTTTGAATTTAAACTTAGTTCAAAAGCTGCAAAAGTATGTCGTAAGATATGTGTGGCATTTAGAAAAGACGTGGTAAAATAACGTACTACACATAAGTGCTTAAATTTGTTTTCCTGATGATGAAACCCTTGAAAGTTCACCACGTTCAGAATGACCTTGCATTATTGATAATGAAGAATTACTTGTCATTATTGAAAATGATTCAAAAGTATCGCGTCAAAAAGTTCTGAAATTTTTAGACAGCGATGAAACAATTTATTTACATCTGAATCGTTTTGATTCAGATGTAAATAAATTGTTCAATTACTCGTAGATTCATTCAAAAGTAGCCAGAACTAGGTAATAAAAAATGGTTATATTTGCAAGATAATGCGAGTTCTCATACAAGATGTACCCATAAAAATAGCTTAAGGATGAGAAACACTACATCATCCCTCATATTCACCAGATATTTTTCCGAGCAATAATCTCTTTTTCTAAGCTCTAGATAATCACATGCTACTAAGCAGAGATTGAAGCGGAGGCTGGTAGATTTTTTATTTCTTAAGACACAACGTTTTATTAAAACTTAAGACACAACGTTTTATTTACATACTTGTATCTCGTTGAGAAAGGGTTGTAAGTCATGAAGGTAATTATTTTAATGAATAAAACATTTCAAGAAAATTTCTCCACATATTTCATATTAACTCTAAAAACCGAATGTACTTTTTGTTTATCTACACATATGCAAATACGGGGAAGTACCTACTTGATTGCCTCCAGCCACTTTATTTATCTCCTTATCATATGTTTTTTCCCCTTTTTCATTCAATCAAATGCATATTATTTTATTCCCTAGGATATGGATTTGATTCTCGAAAAAGGAAACCTTTAATTTTGCAAATTTATAACGCTCTTGAGCAGTGATAACTTTTGAGGTAGTGCAAAAGTAATTGACCTTTGTTATTGTTAAGAGATGATTAACCTAATGCACGGTTTCGGAGCAATTTTATAACTTTTTTGAGTTGTTATGTTATAGAATGGTACTTACATATTAACAATTCACGAGGTTTATTTCTCACTCTTCATTTAATAAAATACCACATTTATTCCCCTCTCAAATGAAAATATTATACAGCGCCGTTTATAGAGCCATATCTCCTCAAGGACACTCGAACTCTGTATTCGAACTCACTAAGCAAATCATATCATGCACTTATTTTGTATACTTTACAGCCTTGTGGGATTATTTCCATGCAGAAACCTCCCAAAACCAATCAGTAAGATGTCTTAAGGGAAAATCAGACTAAACTGTTTTGTTTTTTTTTTAATCTGTGTTCCAGCAGCTTCAAACCCACAACCTTTGGGCTGGAAGACAGGCAATTTATCAACTAGGTCACGGAGATCTTTAATTCAAAACCACAACTGCACCCCAACACATCAACTGACAACTAATTCTAAAACTTAGAAATCTTTTCTCGAGACTATGATTTATTTAACGCTATATCAGGACGTGGATAAACAGAAATTATTTATATTTTAAAATTCAATAATTACTGCATGGAACTTTATTTTGTTTTCAAAAATGGAAAATAAGATGACATATATTATTACAAATCAGAATTATTCAAATTATTATCGATAATAATGTGCTATTCGGGTGACACCTGTTATATTTTTTTTTCACTTTGTACGAATTTCAGAGCGTTTCGAATAAAGATGAGTACTAATTTTTATAATATTGTATACAATTTAATATATTTTGCACAACATTCTGAAAATGAAGTATCACGCATTGAATGATTTTTTTTCATTAAATACGAGTTTCATTATATTACACAGGATAATCGAAAGGCTTTACGCATTACAAAGTTTACATAACTTCCTTTGTACTCAATATATTTAAAAACGTCAAATCAAAGAAGTGCATGGCCGCGCGGTAACGCATTGAACTTCCGTGCGGAAGGTCGTCGGTTCGAACCCCGCGCTGTGCTACTCTCGTCGAACGACACAGGCACCTTTTCCGCCTAGTGTTCGATGGCATAAGGATGCCTATTACTTCGGTTGTCAGGACTGTATTTGATAAATTACATAGTTCACGTCCCCAAGACTAAATTCCCACTATTTTCATGCTCCTGAAACAGGCTTCTCGAAACAAAATAATTTAGTATATTTTTAATACTGTCGCTAGGATTAAACCAATAAAAGAAAAGGTTATTTTAAGTGCTCACCGCCTTGCAGTACAAGATTATATCCTGGATTCTAAAGAATCCCATGGTTATTGTTTGTTTAGGAAAAGGGGCCTATAATAAAATTCAATTCTGTTTTCGATAGATGGAAATTGTAAGGCCAGCGGTAAATGACTGAAAAGAACAAAAGCAGGGTCATAAAAAAGAAATTCATTGTTCAAGGAAGCAATAAATTCTGTCTAGACGATATACCCTTTTGATGAATTTTTAGAGACGCCGATCTCAATTGTCTTTTAAAAAGATAAAGTACAGTCTAGACATGGACCCTTTTTTCTTTTGCTTTGCTAATTGTATAGAAATGCCGAAGTCAATTGTCCTTCCTTATAATCTCGGGCCTACCAGGCGGCCATAGTATTTTTTTTAGTGAGAAGGAAGTCATGTAGCATCTCTTTCTCGCAAGTGGCTATAAAAGGCCCGAACTTCCACGAGGAGCTTTTTTCTGCCCTCAGATACGACACGGTTAGCACGTCTGTCCAGGAATAGAGTTTGTACCGAGGATAGCCAGACTAGTTTTCTTCGTGTATCGCAGAAGCCCAGGACGCCATCTTAATTACGGGTGAATATTATTCCTTCTATTTTAATGTGGATTTCGTCGCCACGCGAAAAGCCCACCGAGTAAAGTAATTTCTAATTGTTATTGAAATCTCCCTTGCTAAATACAACACAGTCTTTTTTTGCCAATTTTAAACTTTTTTTTCTCGACATTCGCTCGAGTTTTTTTTATATATTTTTTTCTTTTTTTTCTTTTTTTTGCATAATATAATAAACAGTTTCATTTAAAATTATACTTGTTTAATTGTGTCGCCTTGTCCTGCTGAAAGTGAGAGAGAGTTATTCAGAGTTAAGTGAACCCAACAAAACCCCAGAGATCTAAAGAGTTCTTGTCTCTTTAAGAAACCGGCGAGCTGAACGGGTGTGTCATACCTCATATGATGGTAATGTTTTATAAATAATTTATGTATTGAAATGTGTACAACCTAATATTGTTTTTTAAATAGGAAAGAGGTGTGACATAATTGGCCCCCGAACGTGCGGCGTATTTTACTCTGGTATTTCTGATCTCTCGTTGGACAGGGTTTTTATTTATAATTTGTTTTGTGTGTTTTAAATAATAATTTATTTTCAGGAAAGTGTTTTATATGTATTTTTTTTTTCTGTGTTTGCAAATTTGAACCACGTGTCTGCAGCATTTGTTTTTACTGGCCATTATTTTTTTGTTGTTCTCACGTGTATACGGGCTTCATTTTGGTTAAACTGTTTTAAAAGTTGTTTATTAACGAATCGTGAATAGATTTTAGTTAATCGAAGGAAGAAAAAGATTAGATCTTAGTTAACTTTCTCTAAATATTTCATTGTAAAGAGTTGTGTTCCTTATTAAACTCGATTTAAAAGTTAGGGTGTTCAGAAATTTGTACCACGCTTCAGAGAGAAGTCTTTGTTTGTTTAACATATCGTTTGAATTAGAAGTGTTGTTTTTGTTAGTGGGGTCTGATATCGCGTTTTTTTTTTTTCTTCTTTTTGGGCCTTGTTTATTGTTTTAATTTTTTTTGTTGTTGGCAATGGATCCAATTAGGGACGTAATGAAGTCGACCAAGGCTAGATTGATAGGGGAATTACTTGAGCGCGGACTCTCCCCCAGTAATAATTTTTACGAATTGCGTCGTCAGGCCAGTCTATACAATAAAGGTCTCGCTCCATCATCATCGAGGGAGGTGGCCTTACCCCCTAGAACTCGACCATATTTAAACCTTTCTAAAGCTCCGGAATTATTTGAGAGGGCGGATAATGGGGATACCGCTTCGGGAGCTCTGGCACCGATGCCTTTGACAAACTCATCTCCGTATACTGAGGTTGGGATTTCCCGTTCTCATGTTCCACTTCCGTCGCCACAATGGAATATAAACTTCTCGTGTTGGCCAATTGATCCATATACCGGAACGGGTTGTATAAGGGAATTTTTGTCACGAATGGAAGAATTAGCTTGTGCCAGAGGTGTTCACCTAAACGCGCTTCCGGCGGTCTTACCAGAGTTTTTACGTAAGGGAGCATTAACCTTCTTTAGGAGCAAGGTTAAGATATTTAAAGATTGGAACACAGTAACGAAACTTTTCTTAGAAAAGTATGAGTTGGAAGACTTTATGACTCAGCGCAGGATGCATATTTGGGCCTCCATACAAAAACCGGGCGAATCATCTACGGATTTTGTTTCGAGAATCCAGAACTTGAATCAGTCTTTGGAACCGCCTCTCACTGACAAGGATTTATTACAAGTATTTAGACGCGGCCTACATCATAGGTACTGTTCAGTCCTTGTCAGCTCGCAACCGTCTTCGGTTGACCAGTTGGAAAAATTGTGCCTGGCCTTCGACCTAATGAACAGGGACGAGGGAAGGTCCCCTCGTTCCGCCCCCCTTTTCTCAAGAATGGGTGCTCGGTTGTCACCGGTATCTTACACCTCAAATGCTGAGGAACCATTACCAAAGAGGTGTTATTCGTGTCGGCTTCCTAATCACATCGCGCGTAATTGCCCCAGCCGGCCACGTTTTAGGAAGGGACCTGTACGGACGGCTACCAACCTTTGGAAGGCCAGAGCCGTACCCTCTCGACAGTTGGCTTTGTTACCGGATTTGTCAAGACCGCCCCCGTCTATTAACGCTCCAAAAAACCGGTAGGGCACCAACCCGATTCAGTTACGTCGGATTTCCCGGGTTGGTCGCGTCAGTCAGCTTCAAAAGAATCGTTCCCTTTCGTAAATTTTGTAGAGATTACTAATGCTAGGGACGAGCGACCCTACCTTCACTGTTATATTCAAGAATTGCCATTTAGGGCTTTGCTTGACTCAGGCGCGTCGGTTAACGTAATTGGTGGAGAACTTTTTAAAAAATTTGAAAGTCAGTATTGTCCGTCTCTACTTCGCGAGGGAATCGTGCATACGGCGGGTGGCCAGGAACACCGTGTGCTGGGTTCTGTACAGTTACCTTTATGTTACGATGACCAGACCGTTTGGGCGGATTTCCTAATAGTTCCTTCATTGGAGGAGTGCCTGATTTTGGGTACCCCTTTCTTAAAGCACTCGGGCCTTACCCCGAATCTCTTTCCTTCTTCTAGTATAGAAAAATTATCTTTGAGACCCGTTGTGTCCGAAATAGGAATTAAGTCTTTTAAGCCTTCATGCTTGACATCGGCTGCAGATTTGTCTATTGAACAGAATCTGCAGTTGAACCTTTTGATTGCGGACTTCAATAGTGTCGCATTTGAAAGGGTGGGACTGGGTCGTACCACGTTAGTCAACCACGTTATCGATACAGGCAGTCATTCACCCGTAAAACAGAGAACTTACCCTCTGTCGCATATCCGCCGACGACAGATGATTTCCGAGCTAGACGAAATGCTCGAATTAGGAGTGGTTGAGCCGTCGCGCAGCGCCTGGTTAAATAATGCGTTTATCGTTCCGAAAAAGGACGGTTCAGCTCGATTCGTGTTGGACCCGCGTAAATTGAACTCCATTACGAATTCAGATTCGTACCGTTTGCCAAATATTAATAGAATTTTAGACAATTTACGGGATACCCGATATCTCTCCGCATTGGATTTAAGTCACGGATTCTGGCAGATGCCGTTGAACCCAGACTCTAAGTGCAAGACTGCGTTTTTCGTAGAAGGCCGGGGTCAGTACCAATTTGTGGTCACCCCATTTGGTCTAAAAAATATTCCTGCCGAAATGCAGAGGCTAATGGATAAACTGTTTGCCGATCAGGGCGATCATGTATTTTGCTACCTGGATGACATCTTAATCTGCAGCGCAGATTTCGATTCACACATCGCCACCTTACGTTTGGTGTTGCGCCGGTTGAAGGAGTCCAATCTTACTATAAAATTGGCCAAGTCGGAATTTTGCAAGTCAAGCCTTAGGTACTTGGGACATATAGTGGACCGCGAAGGGTTGAGAACGGACCCTGAAAAGATTAAGGTGATGAAGGAATTCCCTAGGCCACGGAGTGTAAAGGAAGTGAAAAGCTTCCTCGGTTTGTGTTCATATTACCGCCGATTTATAAAAGATTTTTCTAAGATCGCTGCGCCCCTCTGTCGCTTGACTAGTATTAAACTTAAGGGCTCTAAGTTCCAGTGGGAATCGACCGCTGAAGAATCATTCGTCCTCCTCAAGCGTGCCATGATTACGTCTCCCGTTCTGAAGCCACCGGATTATACGGTGCCATATATACTCACCTGCGACGCGAGCGGAATAAGCATCGGTAGCTTTCTTTCACAATCCATGCCGGGTGGTGTTGAACATGCCATAGCTTATTTTTCACGAAAGCTTTCCCCGGCGGAAAGGCTTTATAGTACCACCGAGCGCGAACTCCTGGCCATCGTGGACTCAGTCCATCATTTCCGTAGTTATCTAGACGGAACCAGGTTTACGATTCAGAGCGATCACGGATGCTTAAAATATCTGGACCATCTGTCTTCACCGAGCGGCCGATTAGCCCGTTGGGCTTGTAGACTGTCTCAATATAATTTCGATTTCGTTTATAAAAAGGGTTGCGAGAATCGCTTGGCCGACGCCCTCAGCCGAATCGAGGTATCCGCGGTGAGCTTTTCCCCTCCGTCCGAGCACGTAACCGACGAATGGTATTTACGGACCCTAAGAAAGTGCGAGAAGGATCCACGGTCGCGGCCAAACTTTAAAGTAGTAAAGGGACATCTATTGCGGTTGTGTCGTTCCTCTCACGACCCTGTCCGCAACCAGGGAGAACGAGATTGGAGGGTCGTGGTACCCCAGGATGCGTTGGTCCCCTTGATCGATGATATACATTCGAACCTGTGTCACCCGGGTGTTAGGAAGACTATGGAAATTATTACTCGGACGTATTTTGCTAACAAATTATCTGAGGCAGTAACTCATTTTATATCGCGGTGCGAAACGTGCAAGGCCTATAAACATAACACACAGGGTCCATGTGGCCTTATGAGTGAGCCCAAGCAAGCATCCCGGCCCATGCAGTCCTTGAGTATGGACCTCGTTGGCCCCTTGCCTTTGTCTAGGAAACGGAACTCTCATATTTTAACGGTAGTTGATAACTTTAGTAAGTATGTATGGGCTTTTCCCTTGAGAGTGGCCACGTCTAAGGCTATAATTCGGTGTTTGGAAGCGTCAATATTTCTCCCGTGTTCGGTGCCACGCACCATCGTAATGGATAATGGTAGGCAGTTCATATCGAAGGAATTCAGAGGATTCCTGGAATCCTATGGGATACGAGACCTCTTTTACAACGCGTATTATCACCCGCAAAACAATACCAGCGAGAGATATAATTCTTCAATTCTGACGTGTCTATCCATTTTGGTACAGGACAATCAACGAGATTGGTGCGAATTCTTAGGGAAGATCTGTTCCTGTTTAAACAATACTGTGAGCATAGCCACCGGTAGCACCCCTTTTTATCTGTTTCACGGATTCCATCCGGTTCCCCATGCTTCGTTCCACGACCAACTGGATTCGAATCAGATTGTCTCTTCCACGAGATCTCCTAATTATCTCCAAGGGCTAAATAGAATGGAAAAATTGTACGAGACCGTCACTGCTAAACTATTGACTGGGTTTAAGCGTAGCGCAGCTAGGTATAACCTACGCCGTAGAGAGAGACGTCTGTCCGTTGGACAGGTGGTATGGAGGAAGTCCTTTAAACAGTCAAATGCAGGTCGTTACTTCAGCGCCAAGTTGGCACCGAGATTTATAAAGAGTATAGTTAGCAAGAAAATCTCCAATTCGGTTTACGAGCTGTCGGAGCTTAGTGGGAAAGTGGTAGGGAGATATCACGTGAAGGACATTGCAAAGGTTGACCAATGATAGTCTCGCGATCGGGTGACCGACAGAGGAGTATAGCACTCCATGTCATAAAGCCAAGTGAGAATTAGTCCGGATTCTCGTGGTCGAGGCACATAAGAGGAGCATGGCCAAGTGTTAAATAGAGTATAGCCCCTTTGTTGTTGCAATAACGATAGAGTTATTTGTGTATTTTCTCCTTAGAAGCTAAAGAGCGTGGTCGAGTGACCAATATTTGAGTATAGAGCTGTTTCTCGTCGTAATAGGGAGATCGTAGTCGAGTATTCTCTCTTTAGAAACTAGAAAGCGTGACCTGGAGTCAAATTATTAAATGTATCATTCTTGTCTTGTAAGAGGGAAGGAATACAGGGGTTATTCTCTTATAAGAAGACGGTAGAAGTTTAGTAGTTGCATATATACTATAAATTGACTATTGAATACAGTATAGCTTAGAATAGACCTTATGCGGTGAGTCCGTCGTCACGCGATAAGGACGCAAACATATGATATGGGTCCGGTCCTGAGCACAGCTTCTGTGCCCGGGTGGATTATAGATAAGCTGATAGTTGACAGTGCAGTGATGGGTTCGTCAGCGCCTAATTGGGAGTCATTCATGGTTAGGAAAATGGTTCCTAAAATAATTAAATTAAATATTTTGTTATATACCTTGAAGGTGTACACTGTCGGATTCCTTGGTGAATGACAGTTTAGTATGTCAAGTGACGTCACCGGTGCGAATTTATTATTGCACAAGGGTGAATGAATAAGTGAGCTGGCCGTGGGCAATCTCGTATGGATTCATTTCCATATGTTTTATGTATGGGCTGGTATTCAACCCGGTGACTTCACCAAAGAATACCTGGCGTTCAATGAACCTAAGCCTGGACCACGAGTGGCGGAATGCTGAGAGCCTAGAGTAGGATTATATGTATCTCAACGAAGGACTTAGGTCCTTCTGAAGTAAGAATTCATGTAATACATAGATGATTAGTACCGTTTGTAGAAGGTACACGTATTACATTCAGGATCAAACTGCTCTTGTGTAATGCGAGCTTAGGTATTGGGTTACCTAACAGCTGTTGTGGTTTATTTAGTGGTAATTGTTACCTTCTCATTAGATTCCCTATCGGAATTATTGGCTGCAGAAGTTAGGGCATTAAGTGAAGAAATTCTTGGAAGTGTTCCGAATTTCGTATTGGGGTAGGATTGTCTTCCTAATTGTTGTCTTATCTGGTAAGAATTCGTGAGGTATTCCGAACTTCTTGACGGAGGGGTGTACCCTTCCCCCGGGAGTAGCGTTCCAAAGATTGTACTGAGGATTCAGTAGAGTATCCATCGTGGATAATTGCTTTGCGCAAATGCTATCGCTGGACGGTGGTCCGCATGTTTAATAGCAGTAGAATTGTTCAGTAGTGCTATGGAGTAGGTGTTGCTTTCCACCGAGTTGAATTTTGGAAAAGGTTGTACAGATGGTACAGTGGAGTATCCGTTTCGGATAGTTGCACGTAGCAAGTGTTAGTTTTTGGACGGGGTTCCATGATGATAATAGCCGTTGATGTGTTCGGAATTTCTTGTTAGAGAGGTGTAGCATTCCACGGTGTTGAAGGGCTATAGTATTGAAGTAAGTCATCTTGTTGACGAATTGACTCCTGTTGAGTGTGGAGCATATACTTTGAAATAAAAATTAATTATTTTTTTGTTGCTGTTGTGTAAAATATTATAAAATATTTTGTTCTGTCAAAGCACTCACCGAGTACGGGGTCGCAAGGTAGTCTGTAAGGCAGCGCGATGAAAGGTTTATGGGAAATGTGGAGGTTGTAGTGGTGCTGCTGGGAGGAATAAGGATAAGGGTATGGTGCGTTCTCGAATGAACTTTGACAGAATTTATGTAACTGTTACGGTAATTGCCGTTGTAATTTTGTTCTGTTTTTTTTGACAGAATTTATGTAACTGTACGGTAATTGCCGTTGTATTTTTGTTCTGTTTTGAACTTGTACTGATTTTATGTAACTGTTACGATGATAACCGTTGTATTGTTTGCTCTGTTTGAGTTTTGGGATAAGAGCTCTGGTTACTGTAGCGTTGGCAGCATGCGTCATGACTGGGGGCTGCGTTTCTTGGATAGTGAAATCTCGAAACGAACCCGTGCCCTTGTGGTCGGACGTATGGTGGGTCTCGCTGCGTAAAGAGAATTCCCAGTTTTTTTGTTGTTTATTATTGTCTCCTTACTTTGGCTCGGTGTGAATAACCGAGAGGCCTTGGGCAGCCTTAAGAGTCCGGGTTGGGGGAAGCTAGCCTCCCAACCGATAAAGGTTTTGAAGATGGCCTGAGAATACATCTGGGATGGATTGCTGTGTGTCTCCATCACGGGCCTCATGAACCCACATTAGCGATTGCGATTACAGATGTGTTCTGTCATGCTCATGTTTCGGGCTAGGGTGGCTTCGGTTCGTGAGGGTCGCGTGTCTGTCGCTCGGATCCTAGATGACCAAAGTTGTGTATGTGGTATCACGTGATTCTTGGCTCTGTTCTGGGGGTCCGTAGACGCGTCCTGCTTTCAACCGGGGCTACTCGCCAATTTTGTATTATGTTTTGTGTTTTTTTTTTTTTTAGTGGACTAAGGGTCCATTTATACAGTTACCATTCTGTGTGGTGGTGAATTGTTGCTGCAACGGTTGTCCAGACCTTGGAGTCTGAGGAAACCTAAGATATGTGTAAAGTTCTGTGTGAACTTAAGGAGATATAACCCCTAGTTAAGTTCTGTGTGAACTATAGGATATTTGAAACTCAACGTGTAAGGCTCTGTGTGAACCTCTTGAGATTTAAAAATGATAATATTGGCTTGCGAAATTTATTGTTATCATTGTTGTTGTCACTTCGCCCGGAAGTGGCCGGAAGTTTGGACCGCCTTGTGCTGTAAGCCAGGGGCGGTCGTATTGTGGAAAGCGCCCGTGATATGGGGCCACTTTAAAATTTATCGGTTCCCGACTGTGCAGTATAGGGAAGGGCGAAGAAAGGATTGTGTTGTAAAGTGTTGTCTTTGGTGTATCAAGGGAAGTGGGGTTATAATTTTGTGTTGAGCCATGTGGGTGGTTGGTTGGACGAAATCCACATTGAAAGGGGAGAATTTCAGGAATCACCTTTGAAGATCAGCTGGTTCATAGGTTGGCCCGTGACCTACAGTGAACCCACTAAAGTCAGCCTTTGGGAGAAGACTGCAGATTTGTTTTATTATTTTTTGGTTAAGCTGTGTCCATTTCTCAGAATATTGTAATGAGAGAATGGCTTAACTGATTTGTTTCCCTCTTGGTCAACATTTGATTGTTAGTTGACCTTGATGTTTAATATTTTATTAATTGTATTACCCGATTGTATAGTATTATTTTAATTTCTTTTTTGTGTGATTTGATTTTATTAATATTGTATCAATTTCCTGTAATCTTGTACCATTGTGCATTGTTTTGTTTTGTATCAATTCCTGTAATCTTGTACCATTGTGTATTGTTTTTTTTTATATGTGTAAGGAGTTGGGAAGGATTGTTTCCCGCTCCTGTGTAACCGGCTATGTGTTGATGTTAAATTGTTTAGGAGCCTAGTCAAGGAAAGGTTTTACGTGGTTTCCTTCCTCGTGGTCGGTCTTACACCAATTAAGACTACACCTATGGCAAATGCTGACTAGAGATAAATCGGCCACGAAACCGTATCCGGTGAGGGGTACATACACCCCTCGCTCCTTAGAAACATCCCCCGGACTGATGCGTCTGTGATATACGGAGGACAATTTTTTTTTTTGTTGTTTTTTTTTGTTCTTTCGCTAACTTAGGGTGGGGTGTCAGGACTGTATTTGATAAATTACATAGTTCACGTCCCCAAGACTAAATTCCCACTATTTTCATGCTCTTGAAACAGGCTTCTCGAAACAAAATAATTTAGTATATTTTTAATACTGTCGCTAGGATTAAACCAATAAAAGAAAAGGTTATTTTAAGTGCTCACCGCCTTGCAGTACAAGATTATATCCTGGATTCTAAAGAATCCCATGGTTATTGTTTGTTTAGGAAAAGGGGCCTATAATAAAATTCAATTCTGTTTTCGATAGATGGAAATTGTAAGGCCAGCGGTAAATGACTGAAAAGAACAAAAGCAGGGTCATAAAAAAGAAATTCATTGTTCAAGGAAGCAATAAATTCTGTCTAGACGATATACCCTTTTGATGAATTTTTAGAGACGCCGATCTCAATTGTCTTTTAAAAAGATAAAGTACAGTCTAGACATGGACCCTTTTTTCTTTTGCTTTGCTAATTGTATAGAAATGCCGAAGTCAATTGTCCTTCCTTATAATCTCGGGCCTACCAGGCGGCCATAGTATTTTTTTTAGTGAGAAGGAAGTCATGTAGCATCTCTTTCTCGCAAGTGGCTATAAAAGGCCCGAACTTCCACGAGGAGCTTTTTTCTGCCCTCAGATACGACACGGTTAGCACGTCTGTCCAGGAATAGAGTTTGTACCGAGGATAGCCAGACTAGTTTTCTTCGTGTATCGCAGAAGCCCAGGACGCCATCTTAATTACGGGTGAATATTATTCCTTCTATTTTAATGTGGATTTCGTCGCCACGCGAAAAGCCCACCGAGTAAAGTAATTTCTAATTGTTATTGAAATCTCCCTTGCTAAATACAACACAGTCTTTTTTTGCCAATTTTAAACTTTTTTTTCTCGACATTCGCTCGAGTTTTTTTTATATATTTTTTTCTTTTTTTTCTTTTTTTTGCATAATATAATAAACAGTTTCATTTAAAATTATACTTGTTTAATTGTGTCGCCTTGTCCTGCTGAAAGTGAGAGAGAGTTATTCAGAGTTAAGTGAACCCAACAAAACCCCAGAGATCTAAAGAGTTCTTGTCTCTTTAAGAAACCGGCGAGCTGAACGGGTGTGTCATACCTCATATGATGGTTATGTTTTATAACTAATTTATGTATTGAAATGTGTACAACCTAATATTGTTTTTTAAATAGGAAAGAGGTGTGACACGGTCATATATATTCTTTAAAAAAAAAAGAATATAAAATCTTTTAGTCTTGGCGACTGTTTATTTTGATCCTATTTTGACATGTTATACCGAGATCAGAATCTGAAAATAAAAAAAACTGCTGATTTTTATTTTCACATTTTTACAATTTCACTATTCATGTAAAATGATAGGTAGGTTTAGTTGACTATGTAGTTATTTTAGCATGTTTCTTTTGAAACGATTAAAATCTGGTGAATATGGTGGTCAAGGATCAGTCATTTTTTTTTCCAATTCAGCTGCTAGGAAAATATTAACTAAGAAATATTTTTTTATTTTAAATGAGATCTATCAGAAATAAACACCTCAAGTAGCATTTCTCAAAAAAAATCAGCAATAATAATTATCAGACATTTACTCAGCAATCTTATAAATTTTAATTCTTCACACGACATTAAAACTTATTTCTGAACTGTGATAATCATGCGTTAACAAAATTTCAGATTTTTATTTATTTATAATAACATTTATATATCATTTCGAAATGTATGAATGTTTAAATAAATATTATCATAGAATTTCATTAAGATTCGGTATTTGATGTAACGCTTTGTTGGGATAACAGTATTTTTTAGATAATTTAAAAATATTATAAAATGATATCAATATGTGGTTTAAATATGTTTTAAGTTAAAATGTGATGTTTGTTATTTTTCTTTCTTTGGTATTAAATGATATATTTATTTGTTTATTTAAAACTTTATTGTACAGTATGGTCTTATTACCAAATTGAAATCTCTTCCAGCCAACCAATTATTTGAACAAAGTTTTAAAAGAAAGGTGGGGAGTTTTCATTATTTATGTAGAGAAACAAAAAGTATGAAATGTTTACGTAATAAAAAACCAGTTTTGAAGAGCAATAAAGAAAAATAAATTTAATGAGGTCGTGAACGTCTAGGAGAAGGAAAATAATTCGTAAATAAAATCATGTAACACTAAGAAAACGACGCTGTGTCGTTGAAGAATAACGCAGTGTTATTTTATTAGCTTTTTGAAGCACGTCAACAGCAGTGAAAATCTTATATAAGCTGGCAGCTGGTTTTCAGAGCCTTACTGCATGAGCAGTAGAAAATCTTATATAAGCTGGAAGCTGGTTTTCAGAGCCTTACTGCATGAGCAGTAGAAAATCTTATATAAGCTGGCAGCTGGTTTTCAGAGCCTTACTGCATGAGCAGTAGAAAATCTTATATAAGCTGGCAGCTGGTTTTCAGAGCCTTACTGCATGAGCAGTAGAAAATCTTATATAAGCTGGCAGCTGGTTTTCAGAGCCTTACTGCATGAGCAGTAGAAAATCTTATATAAGCTGGCAGCTGGTTTTCAGAGCCTTACTGCATGAGCAGTAGAAAATCTTATATAAGCTGGCAGCTGGTTTTCAGAGCCTTACTGCATGAGCAGTAGAAAATCTTATATAAGCTGGAAGCTGGTTTTCAGAGCCTTACTGCATGAGCAGTAGAAAATCTTATATAAGCTGGCAGCTGGTTTTCAGAGCCTTACTGCATGAGCAGTAGAAAATCTTATATAAGCTGGCAGCTGGTTTTCAGAGCCTTACTGCATGAGCAGTAGAAAATCTTATATAAGCTGGCAGCTGGTTTTCAGAGCCTTACTGCATGAGCAGTAGAAATACGTGATAAATTAATAACGGTGAACTTGAATAGCAAAAAGAAAATTTGTGCTGGAGCGAAACGCGAGTTCGAGATCGGAAAATCATCGCTTCTCTGCTCTTCATAATAAATATACACATAGCTTTTTAATTTATCATTTCCTCCCTTATCCTTTATTTCTTAATTTTCTTCAATATTTTTATATGTGAGATGTTTTTGAAAAATAAAACCATCGTGCAAATGAACGTGCACAGTTATTACAGTAATAAATTACCATGTAAAATTGTCAGATATTAAAGACGTGCCAAATTTAAGCGAAAAATTGGCGAAATGGACTAATAAAACACAAATATTCAGAAATTGGCTTTATAAAAACCAACATATTTTTTCCAGCTTGGAACTCAGACATAAAGCACGTCTACATGTTTCGCTGTAAATATTGTCAATTTAGTCGAATAATATAACAGGCCCAAATTATTATCCAGATTATGATTATTTGGATTTTTAAATATTCGGGTTCGAAAAAATATATGACAAAAAAACAGAGAATAGTGAGGAAAGTTATCGGTTTTCATAAGATAAGATATAAAAGATGGTTGCTACATGGTAGCAGTAAGTTTAAATTTGGTAAACGTGTCATCAAAACACTGAAAAAATCATGAAAATACCGTTAGTAAGTTCCAGTAACAGTAACGTCAATCCCGTTGATTCGTTAAATTAAGGTGCTCTAGGACAGTGTTCCCCAACCGGTGGTCCGCGGCCCGGTGCCGGGCCGCAGAGATTTTCCGCCGGGCCGCAAACAGTATGTCAAATTTCAAGAAATTCGCATTTTATGAGAGAGAGAAACTCCGCCCTACTAGAACATTTTTTGGACGAGGAATGATTGAGTAAACTCGCATATATGGCGGACATATTTAGTCTACTTAATGACCTTAATCTTTCTCTCCAGGGGTTTTGTACAAATATTTTTAAATTGAGAAATAAGGTCGATGCATTTAAAAAGAAGCTAGTTCTTTGGGTTTGTCGCGTAGGTACAAGTTGAGGATTTAGAAATGTTTCCACTTTTGCAAGAATTTTTAATTGCCGCTGACGTCGGCAGGAAAGGTGTTTTAAATGTAATAAGTCAACACTTGAAGGCGTTGGTACTAAAATTTAATCATTGTTATCCCGAAAATGAGGATCCTCGTTAAGGAAATCTTTGGATTAATAATCCCTTCATGGAGGACATAATTTCATGTACTCTTATGAGTAGAGAAAAAGAACAATTAATAGAGTTGTCTTCGGATGTAACTCTGATATCCAGACACAAAACATTAACATTGCCTCAGTTTTGGATATCAGTGGAAGATGAATATCCATCTTTAAGCTGTAAAGCTATAAATTTATTAATGTCATTTTCAACAACCTATTCATGCGAAAAAGCATTTTCATCCATGTCCTCAATAAAATCGAAACAAAGGAATAGGCTGGACGTGAATGCAGCACTTCGTCTGTCAGAGACAGCACTGCAGCCAAGAATATCCAATATATTAGCAAAGATGCAACAGCAGGTTTCGCATTACTTTGTTGAAAAAACCCCATTGTTTTTGTTAAATTTGAATTGTATCAGACAATGTTACAATTAAAATTGTTTAACTGTTATATGTATATTTGTTAATTATAGTTACATATGTCCATCTGTCACAATATAAGATTAAAAAAATATTAAATAAAAAAAACATTTTTATTTCAGTATTAGTGGTCCGCGAAATTTTTTTCCTTTTTTTACCGGTCCGCGGGTCTAAAAAGGTTGGGGAACACTGCTCTAGGAGACATCACGAAAACAATAATTATAATTTTAATATGTACTGAATGCGATGAGGAATATGCCCGCTAATAATTTTATTGTTTTGCGAACGATCCTGAATTCCAAATTTTGAATGATGATGCGGAAATAATTGAGCCTGTATTGAGCTCATCCATACAAGACCAAAAATACAAAAGATTGCTATGGGGGGAGATATTAGTTTTACACATCCTAAAGAATAGAGATTGCTATGAAGTGGCCCGAGAGACATGAAATGTTATAAATTTGTTTTAATTTTTTTTTGAAAGTATAATAAGAATCGCAAAACAAATTATACATATGTTAGTTACTAGAAAATACAATAATATAAACGTTTTCTTTCCTTTCTCTCAATTTTCTAGATATTTTACCCGGACTACCTTTTGCCCCATTAAGACCGTACAATCAAGGCCCTACTTTATTTGTGGTATTTTAATTTTAATATTTCCACAAGCTATCCAAAATATTATCAAGTAATGAATTGCTTTATAATAAAACATGTAAATCTGTCTTAACCAGTAAAAACCTACGATTGTATTATTGTATAACAGTTTCGTTGTGAACAGTACAACCTGGCAGTGTTTTTGTAGTGGCGTATATAATCTACCTTTATATAAGAGTTATCAAAGGCAGCTTTAATAGATACTAAAATAGTTCGAATCTATTTAATTATGCTTATTGTTACTAAAACAATGTTAATGATGGTAGATAGTGCTAATGTTCTATGGCCATTGGGCAGATTAAGTGACCTTAAAGTGATGCTAGATTTTTATGTTTCTTCAATTGGCACAGAAGACCAAGTAAAAAAATGCAAAAAAAAATGACAATAATACTATAACCTGATTAGTAAACATACGGAGAGATTGGAGTATCTCATTCACACAAAAAAGAACCCCCCCGAAATCATTTTTTTTTTCTTTATTATTGTATGGTGCTGAAAGGTGCACAATAAAGGCTTGTGATCAAACGATTTTCCTCAATATGCGTAGCATATTCTGTAAATTTATTGGTCTAATTTATAAAGCCGTGAGCGAAATAACCTGGAGAAAGAGGATGAGTGTCAGCAAGATGGAGTGAGTTATCAAGTGAAAGAATACACTAGGAGAAGTCTGTATACTGGCATATAAACTGCAAGTTACCGAGAGAAGTGGAAACGTGTAGTCGCAACCTATACCACCAACATTCCATAGATCACGACATAGCAATATACACAGTTATAAGAAACGATGGAATTATGTAGTAATTTACTACAATATTGTAGTACATTGTATTATAATTTCGTTATATACAATACAATCAGGGGGATTTTTTGCCACGTTACAATCTCTTAAAATCAACAAAAAATATAAAATGGGCCTAAAGTGAAAACTAGACTGATATTACTCTTTTAAAAAACGTGGATAGAACATGCAACCACCGGATCCGATGACAAATCTTAACTAGACCATGAAGGTTGTTTACAAATGTATTTTTATTCATATTAAACCTGATGACTTACTTCCTTTGCCTAGTATAATTAATGATCAGCTAATGTGTTTGTAATGAGCGAGCTGAAAAAAGTCAATTTTTGTGTTTAGCCGAAATATTTATTTTTGTTTTACTGCGTATAAAATATTTTTAAATCTAATTTATTTAAAATTTGCCTAACTGCCCGGCAGTTAAGTTTACATCCTTTGTATTTTAATACTCTTGAATTTTAAATAAAAACTTAATAAAACTTTAATAATTGAATCACAACATTTTATACTATACAAATAATTTATGTCAATATTTTTAAGAAAGTTTTTTTTTTCATTTTTATTTGATGTCTTCACTGACGCATTTTTTAAATTTTTACTAGCAGTGCTTTAAAAAAGCACGTCGCTACCAACTCTCTTAGACCGTCTTCTTGAAGTTTAACGTTCTAGCTATACATATATCTATCTATACGAAATTCGTTATTCGACCTTGATGGATAAATAATATTGTTTTTTTCTTCGTATCACTGTTGATTTTCCCTTTGCTGTAGAACATGACCCCACATTGAAATTGATGTTAGTTGCGCACTTTATTCTCAAATCCTCTCGGTATTCCACTGTCCGAAGAGTATGAGCAAAGACTGGCCCATAAAACTCTTCACCTTGTCGCTACATAGAAAAAGTGTTCTATTTCTGCTCGTAAGACCCCCCACACTACCAATGACCATAAGCTTTTCCATGTCATTCTTGGGCAAAACAAGATAAAATAATCAAAGTGTTATATGTAACGGTTGCTAATCTTAAAAGCCTTATTGAGATATTAAATTCTCCTAAAATAGAGATATTTGTTCATCATTCTGTCCATTTAGCGACGGTTACTTGTTTTTTCATAGATGGGTTTCCTCCTTAAATATTCCTACAGTTCCTCTTTTTTTTTGAAAGGCATATTTTAAGATAACTCAAATATTTTATTTCAATTATTTTATATAGATATCTATTCATATACACATGATGAGTTTAAGAAATCTTATTTGCAACCTTTTGTTTAAACAAGTTTTTCGTATCAGTCCATATCTAGTTAATATTATAGTTGAATTATTAAATAACACTTGCGTTATATATAATTCAAACTGGTGGGTTTATTTTCATGTGGCAATCTTTTTTAACCAACCAAAAAGTTTTTAAACACACAGTTACTGAAAACTAAATCAAACTAGTAAACTTTTAGGTACAAGAATATCAAAACATACATTGTCTAGTAAAATATTCAAAACGTCACGTTTTGATCTTTGAGATACTAGACTATCTAAAAATACATTGTATAGCCTTAAATGCACAAATGACTGTTTTTTGCGGTTTTCTTACCAATTGTATTTTTTTAACCTATGCTAATGCGAGGAAGTTCCTAATCTAATGGCCGCAGCCAATACCTTCCTATTCTTTTACTTATTTAAAAAAAAGTTGTATTTTTAATCTTTTATATCAATAATAGTGGGTTTGAATTCCGAATTAGAGCACCCTTGAGGAAAGACTGCTCTCTAAACGACGCTTAATCAGTTATCTTGTTATTATTTTTATTATAGTTATTACAAATGCAACAAACATCAATGTGTGATAATAGAGGATTTAAAGGTATAAAAAGTGTACACATGTCAAAAAGACACTAAGTGGTCTTCAGTGGCAAAGTGCTGTTTGGTAGTCGTATATGCATAAAATGTCAAAATGTCATTTTATTTAACCTATGACGATCTTGGTATTATTTTTGTAAAAAAATACCCCCTCTTTTTTTTCAATGATTATTTAAAATAAAAATAGTTGATAAATAGATTTAATAATAGAATTCCATTAAATCTATTTATCATACTCTATGTTCCGATTTCCATAACCCCAGAAATATAATATTTTTAATGGGACTGCTGGACGTGTGACGTGAACATGAACGGCAGAATATTTGTGGAACCACATCACGAGTAAGTCGTATTTTAAATTTATTTTCAGCAAAATGTTCCTATGCGCTGAAAAACCCTCATTATTATATAAAATATGTTTTACGTTTGTTTCTTTAAGCGTTATTCTGTTAACGCGTTAAGTCCTGGCATTTCAAATATAATTTTATGTAATATGTGAGATGATTGAAAATGATGAGATGTGTAACGAAAATTTCTATGCATAAATCAAATAAAAACAATAAAATTGAGACGCCTGTATTCTAGCCCGGAGCTTGCGGGTTTAATGTTTTGAAAAAAAAATCCAGTCGAGTTTTTATTTTTTAATATTTTTTTTATTGTCTGGAAGGGATATGACAATCAACCCTTCAAATTATGTTTTATGCAATAAAAAGTATTAAAGTCCATTTTGTTTGGCAGTCACCGTGGCCTGGTTGGTAAGATGTTGGTCTTCCAAACCAGAGGGTTCCGTTGGAACTCGATTTTGGATTCCATTCTGGTTTTCAATTATGGCTACTTTGATTTTTTTTCTAGTTAGTTGAGAGAGATCGCCACGCAGCAAGAAGTCTGCCAGATTATCCGACATCGTCATGGGCATATAAACACATTTAGATTGAAACCCAGCTACTAAAAAACTCGAAACGGTAACCAACTGCGTCAATTATTCTTCATAATTGAAAACATGAAGAAACAATTATTACGCATTAAAATTTTAAAATCTATTTTGTATAACTCAAAAAATCAGGAATGAAAGATATAGCAAGCAAATTGATCTGGAATCCACAAATAGAACTATAAAAGGAAGGATATATAATGTATATGTTTTTAATGAGGAAATAGTTGGAAAGATGAGAAACAGAAGAACATTGTTGAAGAGATGTACGTATCTTTTGTTTTTGTTTTTTGTGTAGTCAAAAATCGGAAAGAAGTATCGATTTATTTTTTCATGCTAAATATCCTCAGTGAGATACAGGCAAAAGCCTAGTTTACTGGAGATACGACAAATGAAGGGCGACAAACCCAGATCCATTTAAATAATGTATGTCCAAATTAAATAACTTCGCAAATTATGTACATTTCTTGTCATGTGTAATAATAAATAATAAATTTAAAAAATATATAAGAGTGGATTAGACAAAAACCATGTGTGTGAATATGAAGGCGTGACAAGCTGCACTCCTTGTCTATCGCAAAAACGACTAGGTGTGATGGTATGTATGTATTTACCTATCCATTCTCATTGAATCTAACTTTAACGAAAGGTTGTTGTTTATTTGCATAGGGTCCTTCTGTCCCACGGTACGAATTGGATTATGTGACTAGATTAAAAAAAAAATCTACGAGAAGTTAACCTCACCAAAAATACAAGGAAGGGAAGATGAAAGCAGGGTAGGTATAATCTTATTGGGAAAAGAACGGTGATGATCCATATCTGGCATAAATGTCTATAAAGCAAATAATAAAAAAATATGTTTAAAAAATTAAACAGGTCAAAATCGTAACTTCAAGATCATCAGGAATAATGCAATCTAACTAAAATATGTTAAGTTGTCATAACAGGGTAATTTTAATTCTATTTATTCTGGTATGCCTTATTCGCACATTCTAGCATGTTTGCAATGCAGCAGCTAGGCTGATATGTTATGGTTGTCATAAATAACTTCTTAAAAAAAATCTACATTTGGATCAACTGTCGCAAACTGATCAATTTCAAACTCTGAATCTTTGTGTCAAGCCCTTTAGTGGAGTGTCTCTATTGTATATTTCAAATCTGTGTCTAAGATATGTTTTGCGTCAACCTAATATATTAATAACAAAAATAATACAATAAATTTATCTTATATCAAATAATTTTTTTTAAATTAATGTAAATTATACTCTAAAACCCTTTTACGATTCATGAAAATAGCAATAAGTTTAAAAACATACTTCAAGTCAATAAAATATATTTAAGAAACACGGAAAAATGGAAATAATTGCCTATTAATATTTCTAACGATGTTAAATTGTTTTTATTCCACTTTCCTTTTGAAATGTTTCTCTTTTATTTGTATACAACTTTCTTTCCAAATTGCTTCCGTTGATTTCTATTTATGTAAACATCGCTTTAATGAAAAATTACTTCTGTTTTTATTTATTACCAAGGCATGAATACTATATAACATAGTTTAAAATTAAAAAAAAATACTTTTCACGTCGCAGAAAAATGTTTACGAAAAATCATTTATATATTTATAAAAATAACAATATAATTTGATTTTTTATAACGACACCATCAAATTGCTATATTCAGTTACACTTTCTTTGTGTATAGTATAACCGAGTAGTTGTATTACCATTATCATAACCAGAAAAGTGTTAAACAACCCTTACATGAAAACATGGCTAGAACCCTTATTATAACAAGTGTCTAACTAAGACAGGCTTGACAGGTATCTAACTAAGTAAATCACTGAGGTCAGTGTTTATATTTATAATTCTAGAATGTATGTTCTTGCCTTTAAATGATAAGTTAAAGGATCAAATAAATTTAAAAATGAAAGCCTTAAAATAACAAAATGTTCAAAAATAAAAAATCGTTTATCTCATTGAAGATTGATCACAATTTATATTCCTTCATTTATTTTGAAATACTTGAAAACATGTGCTCGTAATGAAACCGTTCTCAACTATCTATTCGAGGCATATTTCTCAGTTCTTTGTCCACGTGACTCGGTAAGGGCAAGTTAATATCATGCGAGGTGGAGTGTGGGACCTATAATACTAGGCGTATCCAGAAAGTAAGTGTACTGAGGCTCTCAGATTTTATTTTCGACATGTTGGCTACACTTCCGTGTAGCCTGACCCTTCCCCTCCGCAACGAGACCGGTTCGAAGTCAGTACATTGAGAAGTATCGACGCGACAACACGTTTCGTGATGACATGTCAATCCTATCTCCCGCCAAGTGCGAAATAAATAATGCCGGGCAAGAGTTTTTGAGGCGCTGCAAACTCCATGGAGATGAATTTCTCCGCTCCATCGTTACTGGAGATGAAACTTGGGTTGCACACTACACGCCTGAAACCAAAAGGCAGTCTCAACAGTGGCGTCATACCTCTTCACCCTCCGCCAAAAAGTTCAAAACCACAATTTCAGCCAAGAAAATCATGGCATCCGTGTTTTGGGACTGTCAAGGCATAATTTTAATTGAATATATGCCTCAAGGGGAGACCATCAACTCTGCAAGATACTGTGAGACCCTAAAAAAATTGCGGAGGGCGATTCAGAACAAGAGGAGAGGCATGCTGACAAAGGGAGTCTGCCTGCTGCACGACAATGCCAGACTACACAAGGCCAACGCCACGAAGGAACTGCTCGCCTCGTTTAAATGGGATGTCCTGAATCATCCCGCGCATTCCCCTGACCTAGCGCTTTCAGATTACTATCTCTTTACCTCCCTGAAACTGCACATGGGTGGAAAAAGGTTTTCAACCGACGAGGAGGTAAAGGAGGAGGTGGAGAAGTGGACGGAGGGGTTGGCGGGAAACTACTTCGAGGAAGGCATCAAAAAGTTGATACCCCGCTTCACCACCTGCATTGAGAGGAATGGCGACTATGTCGAAAAATAGCTTACATATGTACTACGGTAACCACGTAATTTTTTTGTTTAAATAAAAAAAAGTTGTAACCTACAAAAATTCAGTACACTTAATTTCTGGATATGCCTCGTATATTACGGTACACTATTCTTCAAAATGATTCTGAACAACGTCAAAGAAAAGCTTTGCTGTATTCTGAGTTTTCTATGAAAGCACTGACAACTGTTTGAACTCCAGGCCGTAAGTCGCTTTATAAGTATACACTTATTTACTGCGCTGCGAATCATTTACCTAATTCAAGAAAAATTATGCTTTTGAGATCTATTTATTTGGAATCAAAGATTGACTTTATATTGTCCGTTTAAGGCACATTCTCTAAATGGGAACGTAGCTTGGAGAGGTGACGATGACATGAAAAGGCTTGTGACTGATAATGTTTTTGTACAAAGAGGAACGGGGAGATTATCGTCAAACTACGAGTACATTTATTAAATTAACAGTGCAATAGGATATTCAGAGGTGTTAGCTCCCCGCTTAGTTGAATCTAAGAATAACTGAAGAAGAATCATGAAGAGATTTGGTGGTATGAATAGACTTCACTATCATAGTGAAGAGGCAAGTTCTCGGAAGTTTGTACTGGATTTAAAACATAATGTTAAATTATAGTCATTTGTTACTTCTGAAAATATTGCAACCTTCTATGCGTATCCAGAAAGTAAGTGTACTGAGGCTCTCACGACCGGATGGATTTTATTTTCGACATGTTGGCTACACTTCCGTGTAGCCTGACCCTTCCCCTCCGCAACGAGACCGGTTCGAGGTCAGTACGTTGAGAAGTGTCGACGCGACAACACGTTTCGTGAAAAATGTCAATCCAATCTCCCGCCAAGTGCGAAATACGCGGCGTCATCCGTTATCTCGTTTGGAAGGGAAAACCTCCAGTTGAGTTTTATAATGAGGTGAAAACTGCATATGGTGATAAAGCTATGAATCGTACGAATGTGTACAAGTGGTGTCACGAGTTTAAAAACGGTCACGTCACACCTCTTCACCCTCCGCAAAAAAGTTCAAAACCACAATTTCAGCCAAGAAAATCATGGCATCCGTGTTTTGGGACTGTCAAGGTATAATTTTAATTGAATATATGCCTCAAGAGGAGACCATCAACTCTGCAAGATACTGTGAGACCCTAGAAAAATTGCGGAGGGCGATTCAGAACAAGAGGAGAGGCATGCTGACAAAGGGAGACTGCCTGCTGCACGACAATGCCAGACCACACACGGCCAACGCCACGAAGGAACTGCTCGCCTCGTTTAAATGGGATGTCCTGAACCATCCCGCGCATTCTCCTGACCTAGCACCTTCAGATTACTATCTCTTTACCTCCCTGAAGCTGCACATGGGTGGAAAAAGGTTTTCAACCGACGAGGAGGTAAAGGAGAAGGTGGAGAAGTGGACGGAGGGGTTGGCGGGAAACTACTTCGAGGAAGGCATCAAAAAGTTGATACCCCGCTTCACCACCTGCATTGAGAGGAATGGCGACTATGTCGAAAAATAGCTTACATATGTACTACGGTAACCACGTAATTTTTTTGTTTAAATAAAAAAAATTGTAACCTACAAAAATTCAGTACACTTACTTTCTGGATATGCCTCGTATTTAAACGTATCAATTTTTTTTAAATAAAACAGTTGTGTTGATTCATTGACGAAGAAAGTACTAGTATGTGCTAACGGTTGTCCCCTATCTGATTTTTAACAGCCACTTACTGATCTTTAGAATAAAATAAAAACATAATATTCGGCACCGATGGGTGTTGGATTGGGATATAACTAGTATAAATAAGGGATCTGGATGTAAATCTATCCAACAATCTATATTTTTAAAACCATGGTTTAATATAATAAGAATGAACAAGATGGAAGTGTATGTCTTGTGCCGTTTGCGGACGGGCCACTGCGTGGTGGCTTATCACCTTTAGATAATGAGTCTTGTGGAGAATCCCAGCTGCGAGTGTCGGCTGAATGATGAAACTATAGACCATGCATTTTTCGGTTGTTGTTTGCGAGACAGATTTGATTTACTAAAATCTATTTCTTTACCGCGTCCAATGAGTGTTGCGTTTCATCTTTCTTCGTGGAACCCTTCCACTTACTTATATAGATCGATTGTTTATTTTTTAAGCTTAATCAGTTGAAACTTTAAAATGTCTTATAGTCGTATTGTTATTTTTTTAAATTAATTTTATTATATTGCCTCATATAATTGCAAAATGACTTTAATTTGGTGGCATAAATCATCCTAATTGAGGTGGATTGCCCATTATAAAAAAAATAAAAAAACAATGTTTTAATACTTTGATTTCAAATATAAAAACTTACTAAGTAATTTAACTAATTATGCTATAGAAATTCTCAAAGACACTGCACACAGATGTCACAAAAATTATACAAAATAATGAATTTATTAGAGATAAGAGATACATTAAACCATAATAAAAATAATACAAAAAAATGAGAAATATTTCACCGGTCTTAAAAAATTACTTTGAGTTCATAGATCCTACACACTTCCAATGAAACATGATACCACTGGGCTTGAGCATTACTCTGGTAAAAAAACACCTGAAAAAAGCTTCGAGATAGGAGGTATAAACTCGTGTCTTGGGGATAAATATTATTAGTAGAATAAGAAAGTAATTGATTAATAAATATTCTAAATATGATGCTCCATAAAGTTGAAACTGAAACATGTGATAATTACAATTATTTCAAATTAAAATGTTTTGAACGCGTATTACAAGGAGTCTCTAGTATTTTCTTAATATTTTGCCTTTTTTGTTTGTTTT
The DNA here is from genome assembly GCA_949825065.1 of Odontocerum albicorne. Classification (NCBI taxonomy): domain Eukaryota; kingdom Metazoa; phylum Arthropoda; class Insecta; order Trichoptera; family Odontoceridae; genus Odontocerum; species Odontocerum albicorne. The sequence continues at coordinate 18,156,843 of OX463855.1, forward strand.
AAATTCTTCAATCAGAAATAATAGATAAGGTTAGGGACCAAGGTGTTAAACTGAAACGATATTAAACGAATGATGATAATAGTTATCGCCAGTCATCTTCCAGCCCACCTGTGGTAACTCCAATTCTTATTTACGTACAGGAAACTTGTAATGGCTTTTTTCCAAGTTGGAGAAACAATGGTTCAGCGTAGGCATTTGGGAATTGCTTTATTTACATTGTTTTATGAATGCAACAGCGGTTTTATCCAATAATTAAGAAATAACTATTGAGATAGTTTGGTCACGTTAAGAAAAATATTTACATTGCTAATATATAGATCAAATGGATTACATTTAAAAAAAAGTTTTGGAAAGTATTATACTGTATTATATTTTCGTTGTTGACATTGCAACCTAGAGGGGTTATCATCAAGTGTTGATATTTTTCAACCAACCAAATATATATTAAACAAGCCTTTAGTTTAAACCAGACTGGAACCCTTTAAAACATCGAGCTACTCACGGATACCCTCGGATTGTCAGACATGCGTCTTATCAACTAGGTGACAGTTGTTGTCAAAAGTAAAGTATGAAACATGAATATAATACAACATTGAGTACAATAAAGCTTTCAAATGCGGAGGATACGTTTCAAAAGTAAACTGATCCATTTGTTTATTATACCTCACAAGGGATGCTCTGTAGAAATATAAATATATTAAAGACCTTTCCTGGCTTCACGCTGAAAAGCGTGAAGAAACCCCCTAACACCATATCCTCGCTTGGACCGTAAAGTTTTATAAAAGTCAACAGGACCACAGCAATCCTCTTATCGCTGCCCTGTGGTCTTACGATAGTAAATCAGCACAGGCTTCTGAAGCATCATCTATTACCTGATTAGTCTACCCACATTATGAGCAGAGAGGACCAAGATTTGTGAGAATGTGATGAAATGCAAGTAGTTTGAACGAGTGCACATGTACGTGTATATACGTATTAAAATAATTAGTTTAATAATTATTATATAGTTATGCTAGTACGTAGGTGTAAACTATTTCTAAGAAATCAAACATTAAGATTTTTTTAAATAAAATGAAAAGTACGAAATTAAAATCAAGTAAGCTTATATTTTTAATAAACAATTTAGATTAGTCCTTTAGTTCTTAAGTAATAAATTTGTTTATGGGTAAAGCCTTTGGCAAATGTATGTATTATAGAAGGCTTAATTAAATAAATCTAAAAAAAACATACTGTCATGCAAAAAAAATCTAAAAGTAACGTTTTGTATATTATTAAACTTCCGTTGAACACTGGACCACCTTGTGGGGCTGAGAAACACGAGGCGATTTCTTCAAAAAGAAACACAGTTCGATCCTACCACGACCCACGCTGTCGTGATGGATAAAATATATTCACATCTAGCGCAATATACTCGTACAGTAGAAGATCAACATTAGATTTATTTCTTATTAACGCAACTCACTTAGTAATGAAGAAGGTACTTCCCAAATGGACTCTTAATCCAGCAGCAGCACACTTAAGTGCAAAAAGAATAATAACCACGATGAACTTAAAGTGCAACGTTACGGGATAAAGAAAATGAGTCGTAGCTAATTCAATATACTTAAGACCAGTAGTTCAAACAGCCCTGCAAGTTGTCAATAATTTTTCAGAAAACTTTGAATGAAGAAAAACTATTCTTTGATGACACTAGATTAAAGTAGCCAATCGATCTGAAGATATACCGATATACGAGTATGTTAAGGCTGAATGGAATAAGATAAAATAGGCAAAAGTAAAGAAAGAGCTTTGGAGAAATCAATTACAAAATCCCAGGGTGTAAGGTAGGTGTCTTACAAGAAGGCAACTAATATCGATAGAATCATAGAAACAATTAAATACTTGGATTCATTTCGATGGTTCTTGAACCGGTAAAAGCTTAGTAGTTAAATAATCACATTTAAACTTTTACTTTACAAGAAGTTTCCGTTTAAGAGCAAACAAGTTGAAACGCAAACACAGTTTAAATTCACTTTTGAGTTACATGCTTGAGGTTTCTCAACAAATAATTTACACTCTAACGTTTGTTTCAACACATTGAAATAAGTAATATGTATTACTTTTGAAATCTTTTTCTCAATTTCAAATCTAGCTTGATTCATTTCAATAAAGTCACAAACAAAGTATGTTTGATCAGCTACATTTCAGCAAAAATTAAGTAATTGATTTATTATTACAAACGGATATCTTTCAAATATATTAAATGAAAGCCATTTTGGCTTTCTTCAACACCATCTCCATCATTCTTTAATAATGAGGGTCGTCATCTGTAGAATCTTGGTGTTACAGATTGCATCGACACGTCTCCACTTCTCGCGGTCACTTGCCGTTTGCATGACAATGTTAAGGCTCAACAAAATCAATTCCTTCACCTTCACCTTCACTTTATCTTGCAGGCACTTTATCTTTGTATTTTATTCCGTGTACATTTACTATGAACATCAATTTATCTATATTTATTTGTAAATATGTCCAAAAAACAGCATAATACCTTGGAAACATATGAAGGACATTTGCAGTGTCACATTTAACTCCTGGATTATGGAGACATTTGTTATTTTGGCGATCCACGGGATTCTCACCACCCGAGAATCCCGTGGATCGCCAAAATCTAACACCACATCTCAAAATAATTTATCCTTGCACGTTCTCGGGCTTTTATTATATATTTCATGTATCATGCACTTTAAAAATATATAACTGATTCGAATTCAAACTAGCTTTGTTTTGGTACGATTGGAAAAACTTCGACCTCATCATATTTCGACTATGGTAATCGTGTCATGGCATTTTTGAAAATTTGTATTAATGGGTTGAAATAAAAAAGGTTAAAGCTGTATTTAAATCAAGGTTATTTGGAAAAAAGTTTAATAATGAGGTCATTAATGTCATAAAAAGGAAATCATTCGAATTGTGTACTACCTTGATCAAAAAGTTTTAGGACTTTATTCACAAAATCGAAAATACAAGTTTATTCATCAAAATCGATATGATCCCCTTCAAAGTACTCCCCATCGACTGCAACGCACTCACGCCAGTGTTTGATCCAATTCTCGAAACACCGCTGGTACTCAATTTTCGGTATGTCCATCAGAGCCGTCTTCGATTTTTTCATGACATCATTTCGGGTGCTGTAACGCGTTCCGCGAAGCTGTTTTTTAAGTCGGTTGAACAGGAAAAAGTCAGCCAGATCAGGTGAATTCAAAGGCTGCTGGATAGTACTCGTGTTGTTTTTGGTCAAAAACTCATGGAAATCATGTCTTTCGCGATTTCAACGCGGTCCTTTTTTTGCATGAAATTGAGGTCTTTCGGCACCAAATTGCAGCGACACGTCTGAGGCCCAAATCACTAACCAAAATATCTTGAGCGGATCCATAAGCGATGTTCAAGTCCTCTACCAGCTCTCTGATGGTCAATTTGCGGTTTTCTTTCTTTGATTTCTTTGATGTTTTCATCGGTTTTCGACTGTCACTGCGTTCGTCATCCTCGACCGACTCATGACCACTTCTGAAGCGTTCGTGCCACCAAAAAACACTTCTCCATCATTTCCAAGGTCTGCGGGCCGTTAGATCCGTTTTTCACACACAATTTAATGCAGACTTGTTGATGCACAGTTGATACCATTTTCAAACTTGTAAAAAATCGAAAACACGCACAAAGGTAGATGTACTCAGTACAGCGTAACTTTTACAAATGTCAAGCTATGACGCTGAAATTTAGAGGGAAGTGTCAATGATAGCTGTGGTAACCTAACAAAAAAAAAAGAATTCCAATCGGGTGACTGACAGCGCCACACGGTGGCCGGTCCTAAAACTTTTTGATCAAGGTAGTATTTTTACAATGGTTATTTAAATTGACGGCTTTTTAAATACGAATTTATTTGATAACTTTTTTCACTAAAATACTATAATTTTGGATTTGCACGATGATATGTACAATTATACTATTGAGCGTTGACTTTTAATCTATCATATTCTGAATTAATTCTGACATATAAAACTATTGTAATAAGTCTTTGAGCTTGATCGACAGGCTGTACCTCGTATGATTTTCAGCCATCATGTAGATGAAAGACGCATGTGTGTGTATTTGTCCATTGTGTATATGCTGTTCCACTCAATTATAAGTGTGAATTGTGATTAAAGAGAGGTTATTAATGTGGTAGGAGTATGATATGTGAGAAGCGTATTTATGAGAGTATTATGATTTATGAGATATACTGCGAAGCATAGAATACATCTTACCAGAACTAGGTGCAGTGCTGCTGATGTGACTATTTGTGAGTTAAGAATTAGACTCACAGTCTTGAGAAACGATACTGCTAATCCTAAGCTTACCTCCAATAATGATTAATTATATTTGTAATTTTAAGTCACTACATACATAAATATGATTTTTCAAGACGTACAGAAGTCATCAACAACGATATGTAAAAATGTATCAAGTATAAAACAATTGTATTGTTTTACATACATGTTTTTTTTTCCACATGATTCTTCGAATTCTGTAACGTCCGCTCTTTTTTGGAGAAAAAGCACGTGTCACGCCCACAATATTTAAAAAAATTATCTTTCCTAACAACTACTCTTCAATTTGGAAATAACTTTAATTTTCCGTTATTTAAATAATATACTTTTAAAACTTCACAAAAGCTTTTTCAGAACTTTAAATTTAACTTATATTATTGTTAATCGAAAAGTTTCAACTGTCGAGGCTAGGGCACGTGCTGAGGTTATCAAAATACTGTGTCAGAAAAGGTCGTCATGGGAGCACTGAGTGGGTGGTAACTCGTGTGACGACCACTTAAGTCTCGGTTCACACAGTTGAAATAATTTTTCAGTTCAGTTCAGTTGAATCCTACGCTGTTATGGGGTACAAAATAAGTCTCCATCCAGCGCGAAGACAAGTTCCCATCCAGAGTCAAAAGAATTGTGTGGAAACGGGATTGGACGCAACAAGCCGTGTAATGAAAATCGCATGACTAAAAATAAAAAAAATGAATGTTAACACTATACCTGTGATCATCGCAGGACAAGGTGAAGTAAATGATAATATATACTATTACACGTTACAAAATGAATTAAAATGGTTCAAATTTTAAGAATAGTTATTTATTTTCTTAGTTTATTGAAAACTTATTAAGCAGTGTACAATATGGTGAAATTATTGCCAAGTGGCCTTTTTTTCTAATCAACCCTACGAATAAATGTTTTACAAAATTTTGAGTGAATAAGGGGGTTTACGTGATTGATTTTTAGAAAAAAACAGTACAATACCAAAATATTTTTTTATACATTAAAATTAACGATACGATAGTTTAGACTTCGTGATTCAGTACGACTTTCAACTATCTTGTGGATGGAAGACTCCTATGAGAGTATTGATTTATTGTGTGTAGGCTGTTGCACTTCAGTAAGCGTACAATCTTGGCAGATCAAACCCAAAATTACGATGGAAAGGTGATCAAACTTCCAATCTGATTGGAATGTTTAATCTGCTGTAACTTTTCGCTAGGGGAAGTTTTTATATAGCGCTATTTATTTTGTAGCTTAAAAGCTTCATAGGAATTAATTATAAGCAGCACAAAAAACTAGAAAAAGCAAGTTATAGTAATAAAAAAATAATTGTGCTATTAAGGTAGTATTTTCTCAGATAATGAAAGAGTTACTTACAAGCGATACCGAACTGCGTGTAGCGGTAAGAAATAAAGTCAATGGAGGCACTTAATTATGTGAGTATAAACCGGACTTAAACCGGATAGTATTTAAATATATATATCATAAGGATAATAGTCCACAAGAGTATTTTACTACCAACTTTAAAATATTTTATGTAGTATATAAATTTGTATGTATTTTTATATTTACAAAAATCAAATAAACTTTTTCGTCATCGCTCGATTTTATGTTTTTTTTTATCGTATAACAATTTCATTCTATATATAGTAAAACTAGCAAGGGGCAATATCTCCCGGCCAATATATTATATATTTAAAAAAACATTAAAAAAACGAACGGAAATAGAATCCGCAACCTCTCGGGATGAAAGACAAGTATATTACCAATTAGGTCCCTTTTATGACTGCATCTTTTTCAGTCCGCACTGTTTTCTGATATCCTTATTCTTCACTCAAATATTTATAGTTTTTCTACACATTCTACGTAACACTTATTTCTGCTGCATTTATCGTTTTTCGGCACATTCAACTTTTGCTCGCATGCCCTTAAGTTGAGACCGATTTACAAAACCGAAGACAATTATTTATCCAGGCCATGCTCTTTAATATATTTGCAATACTAATACAAATATGCTGAAGAAGAGTACAGTACGAATCAATAAAAGGTCGAAAGTTGAAATGTGTAATGTTGCATAAAGGATCGACTCTCTGCATCTGCGGTAAGGAAAAGTTCATATGACACTTGCAGCAGTGCCCGAGGAATCGGGTATGTACCTACGAGTACTTGTATTCTTGAAAAACCCAGAGCTTTTCTGGTGGCAGAATTCTGACAGAAAATAATGTAGTGCAAACATGAAAAGAAAAAAGAAAATTTATAAGTACCTGAAAATATCACTTAACGATCGTTTTGATAAATATACCACGCAAATGTTAAAATATTAGCTAAAATTAGGAATTGTATGATGTAATAATATACATCTGTAATCATAAAAATTACCGGTATAATTCCGCAATACATGAGGTAAAATTTCGCAATATTTCAAACCCCGCAGGCTGATTATGTCGAATAAGTTAACTTAATTGAGTTGCGGAGTATGTAGGTATATAAAATTATATGAACCAATAATCCTTCAAATTGAATTAATTTCAAATAAGGTAGACTCGATTTTTATTCCTAAAATTATATTTTAAATGCGTACATGAAGAGGAAGATTAAAGAATTAGGAAAATTTCGTATGTCATTTTTACTCAACGGTTTATTTTAAACGAATCTATAGACGTGAAAAAAGGACTTGGCGTTTCACCGAATATTTAAGTAGAAAAATATTAAAAAATATAGTTATTGTAATTTGTTTTATCAAACACTGTTTATTCCACTTTTTTGTAACCGTATAACCCTAACAGTTTCAAGGCTTTCACCTCATCATCAGGAGAACACAAACAAGACTTGTTTGTGCTCCCCTGATGATGAGGTGAAATCCTTGAAACCGGTAGGGTAATACCGTTACAAAAAAGTGGAATAAACTGTGTTTGATAAAACAAATTACAATGTCTTTAAACCTCCACGATGTTGATGCCTTGACTATTAAGAATAAAATACATTTAGGATAATTTTGATCTTATAATTTTGAATATTGTGTTTTAGTACAAACATATATACCATTAGATTATATCCATTGTGGGATAGTAAGAGAGAACATATCTCCACACTTTTCTATTCATGCACAGCTTTCGCTTTGATAATATACTCGTACATACGAGTATATCATACAGTCAAACCTCGGGACACGAACGCCTCTAGTCACGAACACAATTTCCGAACAAATTTTTACTCGACCTACGTACAATGCCTCGGCTCACGAATAAGTTGTAACGGCGCATTACGCAATTACGCATTAGTTGTTCTCAGGTGCGCGCGTTGTGAACATTGTTCTTGATACAACTTTTTTTTGCTTTTTATATATATAATATACAGTATGTATAAAATATATTTTGCATTAAATTAACCTTCATTATGGCTCCCAAGAAATTGAATTTCGGTTTGCGAACATTTTGGCTCGCGAACGGAATCAAAGAACGAATTAAGTTCGTAACCCGAGTTACCCCTGTAATACGTTATATATGCTCTCATGTTTCTCATAATTGTTAACTTTTCCTCAGTTAAAATTTATTGTTTCATATCTTTCTATTTTATCCTCAGTTTACATTTTCCTTGCTTTCTATTTATTTAAAATAGATACATTTATTTCGTAACATAAGTTCTTCGCTACTTATTCTCTCAATGTAGCCAAATAATCCTTAGATTCCTTTCTTAAATCGACTTGAACAAACAGTTATCCTTAATTCGCTTATTTCTTATTCTATCGAACATTGATTTCCCAGATATTATTCGCAATGTATACCTTTCTTCAGCATTTATTTGCCTTTTATCACTCCTTTTCAATGAATCAGCTTCGCTTTCGTACATCAAGGATTACACTAGCACACCAATGTGCAGTCATTTTTGAAGATTTTGCTATTGATTTATTGGTACTAAGTGCTTGATAATTTCTGATGTTGCATGCAGCAAGACACCTTTTAGTATATTTATTTTCCTAACCATCTCTTAAAACAAGCTTCCCAAATATCAAAAATCTCTCAACTAATTATAATTATTCATTGTTGATGCATACATTATATTGTATTTTTTTATTGAATCACCCTTTTCAACATATTCTCTTGTTACTGGACAAAATTATTTATATTGAAAAATCATTTATAGTGCCTTCGGGCTTCATGCCACTGAAATAGGTAAGAAACTCACAGTTCGTCATGGCACATATTGTCTATGTTACAGTATGCGAAGACGCTACAACTCTTTAACACGTCTTGTGCACATGAGTGTTGTTACCAGACAAATTCGGCCAGACGGATATTTTATTCGGGTACTATCGAAAATTTAATCCGACGCCTCCGAATGGAAGTCAAGCCTCTTACCATCTAAACTTGAAAAGTGTTATCCGGGCTATGCTCCGTTGAAAACAACCATTTGTTGGTGGTATGCTGATTTCAAACGCGGTCGTACAGACACAAACTATGCTGAACGCTCTGGTCGTCCAAATGAGGCTGTTACACCAGAAAATATAAAAAAACCCTCAAAATCGTGATGGATAATCGCAAAGTAAAGTTGCGTGAGATAGCTGACATCCTGAAAATATAATTTGGTTGTGTTTACACTATTTTGCATGAACTGGTCAAGAAAAAGCTTTGAATTTGGTCAAGAAAAAACTTTTTTTGAAATGGGTGCCGCGTTTAAAATATTCTAAAATGAAGTTCTGGAAAGGAGATTTCGAAACGTTTTTAATAAATGAACAATCTTATTCTTTGTTCTATTCTACTTCGTCATGGAACATATTATTCTCTGAACACGCATTTCCACAGCGTCATTTTAGAAGACGAAGGAAAATGTCCAAGCTGTACCGTATGGTTTTAAAGTATGATTTTTATTTTCTGGTCAAGACTTTTTGTATCTATTTAGAAACTTACTTTTAAAAACACGTCATCCATCATGTATGATGACAGCAACTCACTCTACCCCTAGTAAACACATTTTGAGCAGAATCTTCAAGAATCCACTTGCTTCCTTTATAATTTCTTCCACGAAGGGTGCCGCGTCATCTTTTGTTGACGCTATCCTGAGTGACAGTTTTATGGGTACACACATACATTATGTATATGAAATAGTTGGTCATTGCGTTACAAAACAACTTTATATTTCTTGATAGTTTATTTGTAAAATATATTTTTATACAAATTTTATTTAAAGAAAAAGAAAAATAAGTAAGGAATAATTGTCTTAAATTTTATTATTAGCTACACATGATTATCGTCACACCCAAAGTATAGAAGAAAAAAAAAAAGAAAAAACAACATAGTTATTTTTTAGTCAATTACAGTGTCAAGTAGTGACAGCTTATTGGAAAATAAAGATCGTTGGAAATATCTTTTAAATAAAGGTTTTTTTTTGCATTTTTTGATAATGTATTTTTGAGTTTCTCAATATACTCGTAATAACGGTATTGGAACGGTTGTGAGTTGTATTATTAATTAGTACTACAAGGAATTATATATTTCAAAAAAATTAAGTACATTTTTTTATTTCAATAACAATTTGCCATATGGATATAAAATCTGTATTGGGATTCAACGTTCGTAATTTTATCTCATGACAGAGATAGTTAACTTGTTTCTAAGTAATGGTAGAGACCTTTTCATTGGAAAAAAAACCTCCTAACTACTACCTCAAAAATCCTTGCTCATGGCTCCAGATAACTTCTTCCTGCTTTAACAATAACACCAATCAGTAAAAGATACACAATACGACACCTTTATAAAAATAAAATCAACCACCCAAACCGGATTTTCCAAGCTTCAAAGAAAACATTAATTTATTCTACCGATACGCATTCCCCCACACCTTGAACATATTTAGTTTTCCAATATCATTTGACATCTGCCACTTTTTGATATTTATCTAAGACATCAAATAATAATAGCGACGAATTAAAAGAAATCTAAATATATTCAAGTTTTCGATCTAATTCTGTCATTATTGACGTCTTATAACTGGTATACTTAATATTACGTGATGTTAATAACGGGTTCGAATGGGTTATGTTTAGCTTAATATACTTATAAATATTGAGTCGAAGAGTGTTAACTCGGATAGGTGCTCTCGGGAACATAATATAAGGAAAAACAATAATATATTTTTTAATGTGGATACTTATGTTAAACATTATGAAATTAAAAAATAATTGCATTAATTTTATTAAAAAAGAAGCCAGTTAATAAATAGTGTCTCCATCATAAAATGTTCCTATTGGGGTAGCCAAATGACACAGATACATATATATTTAATATTGAAAAAGAGCAGAGCAAGCCTGCGAGTTTTGTTTCCAGATGAATAATTAAATTTTAAAATTATTTTTAACACAAACAATAATGAATTACATTTAACGACCTCTGTGGCATATTTTTGCGACGCTAGTCTTTCGACCTAGATCCGGTCGCGGTTTCGATTTCCACTGGCACTCAGATAAAAAAAAGGTTTTCAGTCTGGTTTTCATTTAAGGCCTCATAAATATATTTCAGGTTGGTTGGATGAGATTATGAAATTGCTACATGGCAATACTCTGAGAAGGTTGTACTGTATATAAAGAAAGTATTATACTCTACATCATGAGTTTCCAAACTTGTTTCGGAAGCAGATCCCCTTACCAAAAACTTTTAAAACCGTCGACGGCCTAGTTATTTACTTTACTTACTCAAATTAATAAGTTTGTACAGTACTTGATATTAAATATTTCACTAGATATCAAACTTTTCATTTTAATCACTTGTAATTAAGGATTGAAAAATGTAAAAGGACTACGGATTATTGAATTATATTGTGCAACATTTAATATTGAAATCTGCGCTGACCAAAAACAAAGCCAAAAAATACGAAAAGAGTTTTTTTTTTTAATTTTTGACATTTATGAAATAAATATGTAAATTCAAAATAAGTACAAATATTGATAAATATTCTTAATTAGGTACCTATTGGAACCATAGATATGTTGAAGTAACAAACAAATAGCAGTAGTAAGGGGGTCTATTTTTGCTGTCGTCGACTCCCAAGTTTTTTTATTGAAATTTCGATCATTAAGAACTCTTGCTCTACATGATTCGATCTGCTGTAATTGTCAAACATGATTTGTTTAATAATATTGGGTTTAAGTCTCGAATTAAAGCGCCCTTAAGAAGAGTTTACTGTCTAAACGGCGTTACATAAAATTGTCGATAAATTTTATAGAAAGGTGATAAAAAGTATTTTTTTCAGATTTACTTGTTCCCGACGCAATCTAAACTTTTTTTCTGGAAACCTTCGGAAATCGAACCCGAAACCCCGGGCTAGAAGTCTTGCTAACTAGGCTACGGAAGTCGTCAACTTCGACGGGGTAATTACGTTATTTCACGTATTTCAGAGAATGTATTTATTTTTGTGAAGTTAAACATTTCCATTTATACGTCATGCCCGCAATTATTTTTCCTACACACTCGTATATATTATAATTTTATGATAAATTTATGTAAAATTAATATTTCAAGTTATAACACAAAACGCGATATGTCAAAAATTGTTGGAACAAACTCATTATTGAAATTTCCAAGTTTGAGCCCTCACCCTAAACAACGTTTTATCTAAATTAAAAACTTTTATACAATACGAAAATATATTACTTACTGATCATCAACTTTGTAAAGAGAAGATAAAACTTGTCTTGGAACCTGTGATAATAGGCAGTTTGTTGATTCTCATCTCGCCTCGAGGCTTGAGGATGTTGCTGAGTTTTAGAGGGAATTCCTTATTCTTCTGTTACAGACTCATGATAAACTCCGTTTCCTCCAGCTAAATGGGGAAAGGTGGATATACCGTTACACACTCCAGAATTTGAGAAGAACCTAATTAAGTTCTTAATTCTGCGTCGTTTACTTCTTACACAGTAATTAGGAATTCTTCATTACTTCTTGAAGTCAAAAACTCATTATTTGGCACATTACTACTTTATTGTTGTATTTTATAATTTAAAAACGAAAATATAACAAAATAACAATAATATATTAAACTCTTCAAATGTTTAAAAATAAAAAAAAAGCAATTTAACGGTCTCGAATCTGATGGGTTAATTTGCTATATAACAATATTTTCAAACACAAACCGTGTGAATATCTTAGTCGTTATAAGTGCATAATTCATAAAATAAACACAAAAATACTAACAACAATACGAAGAGATTGATGTTATTTTAAATAAAATTTAAATTGATATTGAATAAGAATTGCCCAATCCCCAAAATAAAATATATAAAATCAGTCATTTTTCAAACCATCCTAGAATTTGTATATCTGTCAATTCCCAAAGCTACCCGCATATTAAACAAACCTGGTTTATTTTTTTCCGAAGTCGAATGCTGGCGCTTTGTTTATAAGGGATTCATGACTAATGCCCTCAATTTCTGTACCTCTCTTTCTTATCTTCCAAGATACTTACTTATTCTGTGTGACTGATAATACAACAAACGTGGTAGAGGTGTTTTTTTTACTAATTCAACTAACTTATAAAGCGCCATTAGACAGGAATCTCTCTTCAATTGTTATTTTATTCTAGTCCTCTATTTTGATTTGTTATTTATTATTCTGACTTAGTTAATGTTTTTTGTTTGTTTGTGTGTAACATGAAAACTTAATAATCTCTCAATCATAAACTACTTCGATCTTTATCACTCCTGTCTGTTTTTTAAAGATATTGGTGCAAATTGTATGAGTGATATAATAAAGAGAAATAATGTTGTGAAATCCAAGGCAATGGTGATAGAAAAGTGTGAAAGGAAAAGTGAATATATGGGTGAGAAATGTAAGATTCAAGTAAGTTGAAAAATTCTGCTATTTAAATAGTATTTTCTTTGACGAAGGAAGAGAATTGAAGGATATTTAACGGCGTGTAGCGATAGGAAACAAAATCAATGGAGCTGTGAATCATATATACTCGAACCGTTAACTATCAAATCTAAACCGTAAACTATGAACAACTGCATTCTTAGATGATTTGGACACGTGGAACGAATGAATGAAGAAAGAAAAACTGTACAGTAAAATGTGAGTGAAATGCGTATAGAGGCAGACCAAGGAAAATATGGTTAAATCAAGTTGAAAGAAGGAAATGTTTAACGTGAGAGAAATCGTAGGAGTTGTGTGAAAAGGTGTATGGATGTAGAAGTAAAAGAAGTGTGTCACTATATGAAAGTCTGGCACTCTCTTCTATCTGTAAACCCCGAGAGGGAGACGGTGTAATGGTATGTATGCATATGCGTATATGTTATATTGGTGCAGGGAAATAAACCAACCGACTGTGTACTCGTATAATGAATAATCAAATATATAGTTAATATACAGTTCAGTTCGATTCCACCTCAACCCACGCTATTATGGGGGACAAAATAAGTTCCCATCTAGCGCGATCTACACTAGAAAGTCGAAATCTTATTTGTTTTTTTATTTCCGCGACGTCACATACTGACGAAGAAGGAACTGCCCAAAAGGAGTTCTTCTCCGCTGGCGAGACACCTTAGTGTAAAAAGAATAGAAGTGACGACGGACTTATGGTCTGACATCACGGGAAAAGGGAAATGACTCGCAGTGCAAATTTTTTAACTCTTATTAAATTATAAATGATATACAATATATAGTTCTGATCGCTGGTATTAAAAACAAAAAAAATGAGGCCAACGATCCTTTGATTATAAAATCAGCTTCCGCCCACACGGAGAAGGATCTTTCATAGAAAACGTTATTTTAAATCGAACCTAAATACTTCGAAAAATAAAGTTTTTAATCATCAATTCTCTTTGACTACTTCGTGGTACATTAAATAAATTGTTAGTAAAACTTCTGAATTTTATTTTGTTTCACTTAGCAATTTTCCGAAGAACAAGAAAAACTTTTCAGCCTTGTATTTCGTACAGTCGAAATGGATGTAATTTAAATAATTACTTATTTTCTCGCTGAAGAAAAATAATATAATAATTTATAAATTTTAATCCTTTGATGTTTTAACCATGAAAACTTGTTCCTTTATCTCGTACAACATTAAACGTTTCATTTGAAAAGTTTTCTAGAGCGCTTTCCCAAGAAACGAATACCTACCACATTTCTCACAAGAAGGTAACTAAATAATAAAGCCTTTGATGTCTTCATTAACTACCATAATTTCGATTTCTCTTTCGAAAACTTTTCCAAGCTAATTCAACAATGAAATCCTTTATTCAAGTTTCATCCTCAGATACATCTGTGTAGTTGTTTTGAATCAAATAAGGCTCCAAGTGAAGATGCGTGATCTTTTGAAATATTTAACTGAGCGATCTGATAAGTTCTTAGGCCTTTGTTTGAAATTACGTAATGTGTTTTTGTCTGTGGTTCTAAAGACACGTACTCGGCGAAAACTTTCAAATTTGAAAGTTAATGTCGGAGGTCGTCGAGGAAAATATAAATTATTTTAGCTTTAAATCTGTTTTAGATCGTCAGTTTCATTTAGCAATTTTATTTTCCTTGTTTTGAAAATATTATGTACTCCGATATAAAAAGTTATTTTCCATCATAAAATAAATAAAATAACGCTTAGTAATACGAGTGTATTGTCCGTAGAGTAGTTTTGTATTTCTCAGATATACACATATGTATATGTCATTAGGACGAAGAAATTTCATCGCTATTTTCATTCTTAGTGCGCTGAAAATAAATTATTATGAAAGCTTATAATTAAGCGCATTTATTCGACAGTTGTTTATTCAAATTGTTTGACGTATTTTTTAGCATCATTTACTCGTAAAGAATAACGAAATAAATATTTTTTTCAATGATCAATGTTTTTTTACTTTCGAAAAAGAAAAACTGCATCACAAACAAAAAAAAATCTGTATTTAAATCGTGGTGATAATGGGGCAAGTCATCGTGTGTGTCAAATATGCTATGAAAAAATCGTTATGGTGATACGACACTTAAATTTACTAGTAGTACGCACTATTTGTATAAAAGAATAAAATTTATGCAGTGGTAAAAAAAAAATAATAAATATTATGTGAGTGCAATACCATATGTATGATTTTAAATATTTTTTTCTTTGCATTTTGATAGTTTCTTGCCAAAATTTCTTGAATCTCTCTTTGGGCGCAGAAACGAAATGATCCTTCCTAAAAATATTGTATGAACTAATCTATCAACAAAATATTGTATGAACTAATCTATCAACAAAATATTGTATGAACTAATCTATCATCAAAATATTGTATGAACTAATCTATCAACAAAATATTGTATGAACTAATCTATCAACAAAATATTGTATGAACTAATCTATCAACAAAATATTGTATGAACTAATCTATCAACAAAATACATCAAGCAAGATTCGGAATAAATTGTATTGTATTGTATTACGCTGTCATGGTATATAGTACACCTAAGCCTTAAAAGTTATTGATATGTTGCAATCTCTTCCAACCAACCAGAAATATATTTGTGACCTGAAGTAATAAATAGGCTTGAACCCTACTTAAAAAATCTGGCTTCCAACGAAAATCGAAATATGTACTTAAACTATATCAGGCAATTCATTGTCCAATTAATACTTAAAAGTCAAGCTTTATAAATATATTTTGTATTGTATTCTACTGTCATTGTTAACCTATTAATTTGTATCATAGATATCTCTTCCAGCTTACCAGAAAAATGTTCAGGGTTGAAATGAAAACCAGACTTGAATCTTTATGGGAAAAATGTCAGAGTTACAATAAGAAATTAATTTTGACAAGGATTTCAGTCTCGTTTTCATCTACAACCACTTTAAAGTCATTCCGGTTGGCTGAAAGAGATTGCCATGTGGTAATAAACCTAATAGGTTTTACAGCATGCAGCAAAAGTATAAGACAGTACAATAATATAAATTCAATTTCAAAATATATTTCTTTGTAAAGTGACTACACATTTTGTAAAAAGCCCTTTTAATAACAAATTACATTATTTCTTATCTTATAAATCTCATTTCAAGTATTGAGCTTTACCAATATACTCTTTATTGAATGTTTCATATAAAATAGAAAAAAAAATTGGATGAGATTTTTTTTAAAGATTATATGTTTTTCCATTGTCTCATGGAAAGCATTGAAGGATGCTTTATATTTATGGAAAAATAAAATTTCCTTTACTCATTCTTTCACGAACAAAAGACAACTCTTCTATCTGCCTTGTTTGTAATTTAGCTGAGAGAAAAACTAAACATTACAGATTCCAGCAAATCCGAAACATACATAAAAGACTCGACGTCAGCAAGTAAAAGAATGAAGCATTTAGCACAGAGAGCTTTTTCTCCCGTGCTGACTATAGTGTATCCTAAGGAGAAGACTTTGCCAACAATGACGGGCTTGTTCCAAATCTCGTCAAATTGTAATTTGAAGTTTCTTCAATGGGTATCCGAACACTTATGAACATCTGTCTATCACGACGCTGCCAGGAACACAATGTGTTCGTGATCCGAGTTATTGGATTAGGCGAGCAATAAAAAGTTATATTGGAAGATAAAATCGACTCGGGTTTCCATCTCAGAAAGAACAACCGCTGGAGAAGGCTTCCCATAAAAGACCATAAAAGCCTCTTTCTCGGCAAGTTTTCATCCCTGATTCTTATTTTCAGACTGGCGTTTTGGCGTGTATTTTGAATAAATGCGCGTTTATACGGAAACTTGGAATTGAAAGATACTGACATAAAATTAAATTATATTTTAAAAAATAAAATAAAAAGGTTTTTTATGACATGATTTGGACATTAAACTAGCGTCATAAAGTTGAACACAGTACTATTAGATTTATTTAAGAATGGCCGGATACTTTGTTAATTTATTGTTTTATTTTTTTGGATGGTGAATACATCTTTGCATTATTTAATTTAACTGTCAAATTGAAAAATTTAACGTTCTTATAAAAATATTAAAACATATATACATTTGGGAATTGATAATTCAGACATATTGAAGATCGTTTCAATACGAAAACACTGTCTTCAATCAATCAATCTAGTCTTCTGGTTTAAAATTACTGGAGTACATACGGAGATAGTTTATCGTAATCACACATGCTAGCAGGTGAAAGGGAAACTACACGTGCTAGCATGTGTGAAATTGTTTTTGGTAACTATCGATAATTCATTTCGTTCACTATCATGGAAGTCAAGCGTCTTACTAAATATACCAAGGAGGTCGACAAATTTATATAATACCATGTTATAAAATATTACTATATCATTTATGTTTAAATATCTAAAATGTTAACAGTATGTTGATTAATAGTGTAAAAGTTTGTTCAATAGTAAATAAAGCTTTTTTCAGCTAGACAAATAAAATCTCGTTAATATTAAAAAAGTTGGATTGTCGAGAGAATATTTTTTTTAACCATGATAAAAGCTTCGTATGTAAAATTAAAAAACGTCTTGCAAACCAAAAAAATTCTTCTTATTTAGTTACGAACTTGTGATTTGATTAAATATTTTACGTTTATTTCGTTTTACTGTTCCAACAGAAAAATGGTAATAGTTTTTTCCGCCATTGTATTTAATGTAGGCATGTAAATATTTATACCTACTTATTTTAAAATAAGCTTTTAATATTCAACATCTGAGGATTCAAGGGGCACGTTACGGTGTAAACGGATATCGATTTTTGTAAGTAAACTTATTCCCTCAAGTGAATCTATTTAATTTGGGTTTTCATTAACTCAAATGATCCGTGCGATAAGGTTTTCAATCAGTTATAAATTGTTCGGATTCCCGTCAAACTGATACGGTTGAAGGACTTGCCCTTTTCGGTAAATTAGTGAAATGTGTGTCAAATAAAACACAGAGTTGTTTGCTTTAGAAAAAGGTAGGTTCTCATTGTTTTTTAATTTTACAGTGCAGATAAATATTTGCCGATATGCCAATGTGAGAAGAAGGTATATAATTATCATTATCACCTTCATTTTTTTATAAGCAATCCACCCACATCTACACAATAAAATTTATTTTTTATAAATTACAATTCTAGATAATTTCAAGTTTCAACTGATTGAGCTTCAAAAATTAACAATCGATATATAAGTGGTAAAATTTCACGAACAAAAAAGAAACACAACATTCATTGGCTTTTAGTAAATCAAATCTGTCTCTCAAAAAACAGCTAAAAAATGGTCTATAGTTTTATCATTCAAACCACATTCGCAGCTAGGATTCTCCACAATACATTGCCGTGTGGTAGCACACTAGACTTCCATGCGTAAGGTCGCCGGTTTGAACCTCGCGCTGTACTACTTTCCTCGAATGACACAGTCATTTTCTACCTACTAATTGGAGGTAGGAAGATACCTACCTATGATTTTGGTCATATCTGTTCTTTAAAAAAAAACCATGCCGGTGTGCTCCGATCGTAGCACTTCTATGTACAATTAGAATCAGTACAGTGGTATGGCCGGTGAATTTGCTGGTGTGCACGGTCTACTCACTTAAAGAAGAAATAGAAAGAAATAAGTAAAAATTCACAGCACAGCTTCGCTTTTCTATTAAATTGACATTGGAATGGTAAGCGAATCCTCGACTAAGAGTCTCAGCAATGACGACTCAAAAATACATGGAATTCTTAGTTTGTTGTTGGAAGTGTTGGCAATATTGTACAGCACATAAAAATGACACAACACTAGCACAAGTCTTGTGCTTGTGAGTATTGTTTTTAGAGAAACTTTTTAATCCGACCGGGGCTATTTTTTTTGCTTATTATCGGGAATCGAGCCTGAAACCCCGGAGTTTATTGTATAAATCTAATATGTAGACAATAAACGAGATAACGGTTTTTTTCACAAATGCACTTTTTAGGGTAATACATTTCTTAAAAAAACCTAAACATAATGGTCAAATCTTACAAAAGTTAAAATATTATTAACAATGACCAATATTTGTAATGAATTAATTGTTTCTGCAATATACAATAGAATAAAGGTATTAGGGAACAACGTGAACTTAATATTGAAGTATTAATTTAAACGAAGATGAACACTTTGAGATGGATCATGACGCATGCAGAACGAATGAACTAACAAGCAAAACAAATTTACAGAGCAAGTTGGAGTGGAAAGCATGGTAGAGGATTACCAAGGAAAGTAAGGTTGGATCAAGTGAAGTATTATATATTTTGAAAGAAAGATACGTTAAAAGTCAGTGAAATTATAGGAGTTGTATGAGAAGGTGTATGGATATAAAAGAAGACAAAATATGGGTGACGAGATAGGAAAGCTTGGCGCTATTTCCACTCTGCCTGCCTCAACCGTGAAACGGCGTGATTTTATGTATAACGTATATGTACTTTTAGAATTATCAATTAATTTAGTGCAGTCAATCGTAGAAAATATCGTTTCCTGAATTTTCTTAAAACATATTTTTGTCTATGTTTCAGGATTAGTTCACATTGTTGAACTAATCCTGAAACATCGATACTATGATTACAGGATATGTTTTTTGGTGTATAATACTCGTGCTTAAAAAAATATTTTCTCGATATTTAAAAAAAAACTGATTTTTTAATGTACTTCAAATACACAATTGACGATGATGGATGAATGATAAACTTTTATAAGTTCTTTTATTCATATGGTACCCCTCAATACATCTACACTGATAATGCGGACACGCTAAAGAACGTAGCCATGAGTGATTTTCGACTCCAGCAATACCTCATCCTTTATTTTTAAAGCGGTCAGTCTTCGGAACCAGTTACCGACTTCCTCTCGCCCTTGTTGGCTTGCTTCAAACAACAACTTAAAAAAGAGTTCATCTTTTTTCAGTGATGACACATGTTTTTATGTATCCTATTTTCAGTTCTTTCTCACATTCCCTCTCGTTTCTCAGTTTTTTTGTGACATTTTCAAATATTTGTAACCTTTTTTTTTTTCATTAGCCCTTTAATGTTTTTATTTTTTTGAAAATAGTGGTGTAACCTTTCCCCCGAGCTATTGACACAAATTTGATAGGTTAAAAAAATTGCCATATGATAGTTAACTCACCATTTGTATATTTTTAGAGTAACATGTCGTTATCTATGTCTAAATGAGTAATTAAACCCACGGGCTAAGAACTACAGAGAAGCCGGTAAGTAACTCATAGTTCTCCATCGCATATGGTAAATATACTTGGACAGGCAACAACTCTAGCGCATAGAGAATCGCTACCACAAGAACTCTTTAGTATATATTTTTTTCAGAATCCAAAATTTTATCAATTAGGCCACGGAAGTCTTCAATAGTCCGTTAGTTCCAAAATGCTACTTAAGTAGAAACGCCTCCATTTTTAGAGATATATTCTGTTATAATAAAGGTCTCATTTATTGCACTCTTTTTCTATGTTGTTTATAGTTAAGGCATTAACGCTGTGGAGGTTTAAAGACATTGTAATTTATTTTTATCAAATACTGTTTATCCACTTTTTTGTGACGGTATAACCCTACCGGTTTCAAGGCTTTCACCTCATCTTCAGGGGAGCGCAAACAAGACTAAATGCTGTTCAAACTGGTACCGATATACACGCTTCAACGGTTGGAAGTTGGGGGGTGAGGGAGGCACGGGACAATTTCGGCCAAGAGCGGAGAGATTTTTGAGAAATAACTGTTCAACAGATGTTCCGATCGGTGTACTGACTTAGAAATTTTAAGGGCCTCTAATCTGTCCAATTTATTTCCGTTACCACTGATATGTAAATTTGGCATCATCGATAGAAAAAGTATGATTCTCACGGTGACAATGATTAGCCATTTCAGAATAAATTAGAGGATTTGTTAAGGCGGATTTGTGTTCACGAAATCTCTTTTCAAAAGATCTTCCTGTCTTTCCTATATAGAAATTATCACAGTCAGCACATAAAAGTTTATACACACCACTGTTGCTAAGTATTCCATTTTTGTCTTTCCCATTAAATAAGAGTTTCTGGAGATTAAAATTAGTGTAAAAAGCTGGCTTTATGGAATATTTTTGGTTATTTCATATGATATGTTTTTTTATAAATAGGACTTTGTTCCATTTAAGGTATGCTTATAGGTGTCGTTAAATATATAATCTTTTATAAGTTTCTTTTTTGTTTTGTTTTTTAAAAGTGAATCGTAGGGTTATACCGTCACAAAAAAGTGGAATAAACAGTGTTTGATAACAATAAATTACAAAGCACTCTTTTTCACTTTCGTTGTGCACAACATAACATGGCAGGTCAATTAGCATAAGGTTGTATATTCTTATGAACCAAAAATGTATTAAAAAGCCTTAAGTAGAAATCAGACTGGATCCTTTTTGGATAAAAAAATATTGAGAATCTAGCCCCTGAACCGTTGGATTAGGCGTCTTAACAACTATACCAGGATATTTTCAATGTATCTATATCATAATTTGCGCATTCCTACCATGTAATCGCTGCATGTTTACGTCTTTTTATCCACCCAGCGTGCCTTTAGTCTTCTTCTAGGCCTAGTTCAGCCTATTGGGTACAACTGAATTATTTCATACGTCCATCGATGGTCCGTCCGATACCCAGCTCACTTTCACTTTAATATTTTTGTGACCTCTATAACACCGTCAAATTTTATTTGGGCGCGTATTAACTCATTGCGTTTGCGGTATATCCTGTTATAACCTAGCATGCACCTCTCCATGCTGCGTTGTGTTGTCCATGTTTCGCATTCATATATAAGTACTGGTAAGATGCATTGGTTAAATTCCTTCTGTTTGAGACAGGCTGTATCGATATATTGATAAAAAATGTATTCAAATTACGTTATTAGTATTTCTTTAAATGAAATGGTAATAGATGACAGAAAAATCTTCCTTATCAGTATTCATTTGAATGAAACAGCTCTTTCGTAATAAAAAAAACATACTCGTTCATGTCAGTGCATTTCAAAGGGAAGTCCTTTTGAGAAATCTTTTGACGCAAAGACGCTTATATACTTTTCAAATGCCTTGCATAATTAGTCCAATTACTTGACTGTAAAAAAAGCTTCGCTGGTTAATGTATCCTGAAAGTTTAAAGTTCAAGTAGCGCATCTTGATAATTAAAGTGCTTAAGTGTTTAACACATAGAAACAAAACACACGGTACATGGATGTATTTAAAAATAAGAAATATTTATATAAAGGATAAAACAAAAGAAAATAAGATAAAAACTGATGTGTTTCGTAAAGTAAAGAAGATCATGTAAAGGTCGTTTGGATATGATGAAGGGAAATGTAAACAAACACACAAAACAATTTAAATGTTAGCATTAAGAAGACTTCCAATAAATTATGGATGGATGAAGTGAAGACAATTTTTAAAGCAGAAAAGGTAAGGAGTGAGAGAAACAGAAGAAAATGTATGGATTTGAAGGAGGTGAAGGAAACATGTCTAATTAGAAAAGTTTGGTGATTTTTAACACTCTGCCTTATCCCACTGGGAGATGCACTATTTATTCACTGAAAGAATTGGTATAGTAAGGTCACCTACATCGTAGAGGGGTATTATGTAAACAGACTCGACCATCTCAATTCTTTTTATGTAAATGCTGGGTTGATCGCTCGGAATAAACTTCTTCAATATTAGTTTAAAATATTTTTCGGAGTAAATGCCATATTAAGTTGACTAAAATGATGTTTGATATTTCATCCTCAAGAAGATGTCACAAAACTCAATACATCTTCAAACATGATGAGCTTTTATATTAGTTGAAAACAGCCCTTATAATCTTCGAATATACTATTTAACAGCTGATATGATACGCTTGGGCGCTATAACTGCCAGACGTGATTTATTTTTCGCTGTTTAATTTTTTTAATTAAATTGTAATTTATAAGTTTTTTTGGATGCTCCGGAAGCTGTGCACAATATTCCATTGCATTGTAGTCTTTTATTTCTTGATAAGTTTTATAAGATATTTCTGATTATATCCTAACATATATGAATACAATACACATGCACTACTTTCATATATCCTCTTTTGGATGTTTATTTGTAGTTCGTTTTCCCTTCGTATATAAGTTTTCTTACCAAATACGTGTTTCTTAACATATGTTTATCCTGGAATGTTTCTAATCTTACGGCCGCAGCCACCACTTTTCTTAACTTTTACTAAACTTGTTTTTTTGTATAATATTTATAATCTGGCAATAATAGTAGGCTCGAATTTCGAGCTAGAGCGCCCTTCAGGAAAGTGTGCTCTCTAAACGGCACTATATAAATCGTCTTATTATAATTGTATCATTACACTTTAATTGTGTGAAGTACAACCTGTCGGGCTTATCGTCATATGGTAATCTTTTACAATCTTCTAGAAAGATGTTAAAGATACCTTGAGTGAAAATCAAACTGAAATTTACAAGAAAAAATCTAAGTTCCAACAGGAATTGAACACACAACCCCCGGGCTGGGAGACATGCGCTTTAACAACTAGGCCACGGATGTTATCTTTTTATTTTCATTATTATTGTTAACCTTCAAAACTTGTTCTTAGTTCTTTCGATGCATTGTTTATAGCAGTCATTCCTCTACGGAAAATGGTGGACACGCAGCATTCCCTCTTAGTATCAGGCAGTTGTGTGAAGCTTAATTTATTTCTATGAATGCAAATCAAATCTAAATCTGCCCAGTCGAACACAGACATCGTACCTACAAGAAAGTCTGAGATTGATCGGTCACATTGTCTCGTGCTCCCCAGCTTCTCTCGCCAGTTGGCGTCAATGACACATTTCCCGTTCCGAGCATCTCTCTCCTATCACTGAAGATAAAGTGTTGGCAGGAATTTATCAGACGAAAGTTGTAGAACTATTAAAAAAGTTCCGTCGTAGCAATTTTGATTTTTAAATGGAATTTTAATATATGTTATGTTCCGAGAAAACCATCGATAACTTTCGAGCGTAATTAAATAACAATTTCTGGGATGAAGGAAAGTATACTTCTTCTGAGAGGTTCCATTTTGATTTTTATGTTGACCATACAAAGCCCCCTCTTTTCTCTTTTCATACTTGTATATTTCTTGTTGTGTGCCAATATGCTAAAAATTCCACCAACTTTAGTTGCTGTTGTTTAGTTGATAAGACGTTAGTCTTCCAACCCGGAAATTGTGGGTTCGATTTCTGTTGGTACCCATATTTAAAAAAAAAAACGGTTTTAGTCTGCTTTTAACTTAAGGTTTTGTTAACATATTTATAATTGGTTGAGAGCGATTATTATATAGCAATTATCTGATAAACTGTAATATAAAATTATTGTCAATAGGTATTACTAGATAACGAGTATATAAAAAATGTTAACTACAAAGTGAGGTTTAAAGTTACACTATTCGGTGCGTGCGAGTGTTGTAACCAGACCAAATATTTTATCACGATATTTTTAATATCCTTTGAGTACCATAGAGAATCAACTCGTCAAATCCTCGGATATAAATTAAAGCGTCTCACTAACTAGACTTTGTTGGTCTTTTTATATAGCTTTGTTTAATAAATATGAATTGATTAAACAATTTTTTATCTACATGTAATGTAGCTAATTAAATATCTACGCATAACTCAATTTTGCAAAAAAATAAGTCGACTATGACTTAAGGTGTCACTTGATGGCTTACATTCAACACCACTTAATTATTTTTCCATGAATTTCTATATTTCATTTGAAATTCGTTGCTTACAATGTTTCACTTTAAAATTCAAAACCACAAAAACCTTTTTAGTCGCACTGGGGTTACGGACAAATGTGGACACCTTGTACACTTACATAATGTACTCGACATTTCTAACTTATCTTTGTTATGCCGCTGAAAGTTTCGTGTTTCAGGCAAGACACGGAATACCACTCCCGTCTCAAGATAACAGACCCTTGAAAACATCTTTCATCCAGCTTCAGTTTCTAACTTTTCTCTCGCTTGCAGCTCCTCCAGCAATCTAACTTGAAAATGGATAATTTAAAGAAAATATAAACAATGTGACTATATTTTTTATTTTATTTGTTTGTCAAAAATATAGTTTATAATCATTTTTTTATGAGGTTAGAAATCAGACTACACTGTTATGTTGAGGTGCATGGCTGCACAGTAATGCACTGAATTTTTGAGCGGAAGATATACATTTATTCCACTTAATATTCAGGAGTATAAAGACACCCATGAATTGTCTTTTCAATTAAAAAAAATTAAAAAATCGTCCGATCGTCTCATTTCGATGTGCCATGGAATCCAGTATAACAGTAAACGGTATAACCGGTGCGTTTGCTGGTGTGCAACGGCTAACTTACTTAGAAATAACAAACTCTATGGCACAATATCGCTTTTCAACTAAATCAACGTTGAAATGGCGAGATGATCCTTGACTACGAGGTCCAGCAACGATGAGACTATAATGTTTAGTATAATATAAATAGAACATAATTAAGGATTGGAACGTGGAATATTTGTAAGGAATAAAAAGAAAAAAAAAATTTAGGGATGTTTTCGTAGTATTTAGTGCCTAGACATATTATGCTTGCGTTGGGAATATGTATGGGAGAAATGTTGGGGTAGATGGTATTTGTGCATTTGTGTGCAGACTTAGCAATAGCATATAATCGTGTAAGAAATGATACATTATAGGAAGCATTTAACGATTACTTATGGCATGATTGATTTTTTTTACTGTGCGGGACCAAGAGGATCAGAATTTGAAAGAGGGTAAAGTGTGAAGAGTAGAAGATTGTGCATGACGAAATAGATTATGTGGAAAAAATGAAATTAGTGTACTTGTATAGAAAATTTCAGTGATCTGTTACCCCGCAAGGGACATGGCGTGACTATATGTGTACTCGTATGTTTATTATCAAAAAAGATCACCGGGATAGTTCCATCGTGTAGAGAAAAATCTATTCGAGTATCATAGAAGTTTTGAGAGATCTGAAAAACGTTACTTGACAAAAATTAATCAAATTCTGAAAGAGAAAATTATGAAACAACTGAAACGAAATAAGTATGTTCGGATGACTTCCATGGCATATTTGCTAAGATGCTGGTCTTTTATCCGCAGGTTTTGTGTTCGATTCCCGATGGTACTCAAAAATATCAAAAAGAGTACAATTTACTTAAAGTTTGTCTGGTAACTATACTCGCACGAGCTAGACGTTACCTGTTAACGCGCAGTAGTACTTATAACATTACGGTAGTATTGCTAACATTGTTAGCCATAATTTAACATTATTAAAAAGATCTTTTTCATACTTAGCCAGCAAACACTGGAATACGTTATCTTGCTTTTGAAAGAGCGGGTGAATTATTACACCTTCGAGAAGGCTCTTAAACGTCACTTTCTAAATGGTTTGTGTATATACGAGTATTTTGTCAAAATTTGAACCCTTATTTGTGTTTTCCTCTTTTCGCTAGCAGTGAATTTGAGATTATATATTTATATGTGCATTTACATTTTTTAACAATTATTATATAACTGCTTACGTAAACGTATTATTGCTGACGTGTATTGCTGGGGGTGTATCTAGATTGGCAAGATGTTATGATATGAGCCCAAACCGTTTGATAGATTCTCTCTTAAATGTATTTTCTTTTCCATCGTCTTTACAAATATCTGTAATTATAGTATATATTTATTATTTTTCACAGTGTCCGATGGTGGACTGTAAGTTATTTACCTACTCAAATTATTTTTGACAAATATTGTAGTGCTGAACAAATATTATCATTTCACTTGAAATCATAAAAAATAAAAATCTGCGTTTCGCCTTTAAATTATCTTGATTTTTGATTGACAGTTTTAACCCATAGATTAAACCTTTTTTTTTTTTTGTAAATAGTTAATTTTTCGATTTTTTCGATCCTAAAATACAAAAACTGTGTATTATGTTATGTTATGGTGTTTTTATATTCTTATATCGTACCTGTTTTATTAGCAGTGTCTTTTTTTCATATACACGCTTTCAACAGCTGTAGACAGCAGCAACTGTATCGTGCTGACCTTTGATTTAATTATTAAAACCCTGATTATAAAACAGTTCTATTCTACGTCCAGAAATTTTAACGGATCTACCACAGTTTAATCTTCAAGGAGTCACCACTTCCCTCAGAATTTTTATAAATATACGTATATATAAAGTAAAACTTTAAATTTATCATATTCCAAGCTTCGTGTATTATTTTTCTTTAAGCGAATTATTTTTTATGTTTCAATGTTCCTCTGTTGTCCCACTTTATGTTTTCCAATATACTCTATTTTCTCACGAGGGAATGATAAAGAAACCATAATCCTTATACAGACACTTCAATTCTTTTTCGGGACTTCTTTTGCTCTCTGTTTTATAGAAATATATATTCTAGCACCGTCTACGCAATAATACGTTTGTTTTTACAGCAGCGACAAAAAATATCGTTTTTTTCGGTCAGTAAATGTCGCCGTGGCTCATCATTTTTAATCACGCTAATAACTTTTCAACAAAAAAAAACTTTCGTCAAACAAACTCGCATAATAAACGAGGATAATAAGCAAAGTGCAAAGGAAATCAACAACAATGAGAAATAACTCATAATAATAATCTTTATTTCATAAATATTTAGGGATTATATTTGAATGAACCGTTGTTATTATGGAACGGTTTTTATGTGATAATCTAGAATTTTCTAAATTTGTTTTTACAGTAAAAATTAGCCCTTTGATGTTTTTCTTGTTGACCTATAAATAATGATATATTAAAAAAAACGCGTTTTGGCCTTATTTCAAATAACTAACGAGCGTGAAAAAAAAAACGTTTTTGTAGGTATTAAATTCATAATTCAAATATACGAGTATATGGGGTACCCACTTTAAAATATAATGTCTTAAGAAATATTTCTAAGTTTCAATATTTAATCCGGGATGAAGTTTCGTATTTCTTGAAAATATGTCGCCGACAACATTTTGATTGATAACTTAATTCCAAACGTATAGAATGTAGATAATTATGAAAGGTAATCATTCACCGCATTTTTCGATCATTGTTTACCCAAATTGATTGAGCGGTATTTTATACCATGTTGAAGATGATCCAAATAAGTTGTTCTTTCGATGCTTAATATTCTTTTACTGCCGTAAAGGAAAAATACGACACAAATAAAAAAAAAATGTATGTAACAGTCGATCGTATATAAAATCGATCATGTGTATCAAATTAGATCTGCAACAGTGATAAGCAACTCAAAGATGGCGTCTCCTTTAGAAGGGAAGTTATCACTGATGACGACCAAATTAAGACTTTGATCGATAATCACTAGCGTTCTATAACATAAAACATAGCTGAGATACTGAAAATTCCGATTACTCCATTTGGTGCAATTATGTGTTTCAATTTGACGTAAAGATACGACATTTCTTTCGAGACAACCCAAAATATGAGCTAGGTGGATGAGACCATTAGGAAAGTTCCTTATATAATGGCCTCATCCACCGCCCTCTTATTCTTACGCTCAATTTGTTTATTTTCTTTGTAGTATTTTCAATGTGTCAATATTTTTGGATTTGAATCGAGAGTCTACCGTGTTAATAACGCTGTATAATTTGTCCTTTTTTGTTACGCCGTAACTAAAACTAAACTAACTAATATACGAACGGTGACTCAGACACCTACAAGAATAAGGGTACAAAGAAGTCATATTACTAAATTATTTTAATCATAGTCCTATCGGGGTAGGTAAAGAGAACAGATCTTTATGTTGTTCAACATAAGCATGTGTATAATTCGCATCTGTCACTCCAAACCCTCGTCATGAATACTCTCATATTAACATATAAAGGTATTTCACTCTTCCATCTTTCATAATTTGAATAATTTGTTCATGTCATGGTTTTTTTAGGTCTTTCTACACTGTTCGTCCCATCTATACTATTCCCATAGATTTATTTTATTTATCTTTAATTATTCATTCTTTCTACATAACCGAATAATTCTACACAACTCTCTATATTTTACCACCTTAATCTTATTTTTATCACTTTTGGCCACGTCTAAGTTTCCTTTGCATAACTTAATTTTGGGGTCAAGATTCCATTATGAATAGTCAACTAGCTTTGTTTCTCTTAAAATGCTCCATATTCTTCAAAAAAATTATATTTGCTAAAACAATTTTGCCTTAAAAAAAAGATATAATATTTTTGCCAAATTATAACATAAAAGTTCGTTAAAAACACTGTATTGTGCTAAATATTTGTTTTCTCTAGTGATTTTTCTAAGTACTATTTAATTCCATTTAACTCTGGTGTGGGTTAAGTTATAAAATTACTTTTAAGCATGTTTTGTTCGCCACATGTTCCATAAATAATTTTTTTGGATGGATTTACTGTAAAGTTTCAAACTAATCATACGAAATTCTATTCAAAATATTGTTCTTTGTGTCACTACACTAAAAAATGTTTTTTTTGCCTTTAAACATGTTTGCAACACTAGTTTAAAGTTAAACTAGTTTTCAACAAAGGACCATCGTAAGTTTGAACGTCCTTTGAAGGAACTGTGCACAAGACGGGGGTATAAGTTTTGAAGCAAGAAAAACTTTCTTCCGTAGTGTATTTATGAAAAATCTCTCCTCGACAGTTAAGACAGTGCTGTGGGTTAAGAAACTCACATATACTATAAATACAAAAGCAGGGTGTTTAAAAAATATTCTATTATATTTGCATCAAACAATAAATATTTGAAAAGTCGTCTAATGACGTTTAAGTGTTTTTTTATTAAAACAACGTAACATTTTTTTTTCTTTTTGAATGAATAAATTATAAAAATAATCGTTATATATTTTTATTTCTTTGCTGTGAAAATACTATTTTTTTAATTGATTCGACGAATTTAATAACATACATTTCAATCAAATATGTTAAATTATTCCAAGTTATTATTTTTTAATATTTTTGTTCCTCGACTCGTGATAGAATTTTTAGCACGCATGTGATTTACGTGTCGCGTCCAGTGGCTCTAAACCCAAAGGCTTATTCAAACAAAATATATTATTACTATTGTATTTACGTATTACCAATACAGATAAGTTAAGAGGTGTCTTGCACATCACTTCATGAACCATATTTTTTAATATTTAATCACATATAACTTTGTTATTCCGCTGATTATGAACACATGTTTCTATCTCATTATGTTATTCAATATTCTAATATGGAGTTCCTCAAAGTTAAAGCTTTCACCGTTTACATCGTGTTAAAGCTGAATTATTTGATAAACCATATTCAATTTTATTATATACACAGATATTTTAATGTATTTCTGTCCATGGGAACGGAAGCTTGACCATATTGTCTTTAAAAAACTTTTACCATGATCACTTAAGACGACTACTACGACCTCTGGATGAACGCCCTCCCCAAATAATTGACATTGTACTCGGCTTGTCAGGCGAAGATAATATTTGTATGTTACGAGTATATGACCTCCGCATGCTCTATGCTGGGAGTGGAAGTAGTAGCAATGTTAACAACTGAAACTTTTGAAAAATTGTCGATTCTATCTTACGACTAATTTTGAATAACGATATACGAGTATTATATTATATAATTTGTATTTTACGTGAAAGCTCGTATTTTTGAGAGTATCTAAGTTCTTAAACCTTGAGAAATCAATTAGAATTTTAAATTTACAATCACGCCAAAATGGCTACAGTTAATTATTTTTTTATTGATTTAAAATTTTCATACAATTTCGTGCATCGTAAAATGAAATTTTTAGCAATGTGGGCAAATTTTAGGTTATTCATAGCAAATGTTACGAAATACGTTGCTTAATTGGTAACACACCAGTCTTCCGACCTAGAAGATGTTGATTCGATTATTTGCATCTTCAATATCTCTCTGGTTACTTGGAAGAGATTGCCACATAACAATTAACTAGCAAGTTGGTACTGTATTCAATGAAAGTGTAATACTCGTATAACACAATACACGTCTTCTTGCAGTAGATTCATAGTCTGTGTTTATGCATTATTCTTGGGATGTTAACTACTAGCTATTCCTTCATCTCTATGAAGGTATATCTGGATAACGTATAGGTTATATAGGTTGTCCAGACATATACCAGCTGTCTCTCCTTCTTTATAGATATATCTTTGGATAACGTAGAGTATTCTATTGGATAACAATGAAAATTACACATACAGTAAATCTGGGTTTCATCTATTTTTTGACCGCAATCCCGCCGAAGAAGTTATCTCTGATTTGCTATCATAAAATATTTCCGATTTTATACATTCTACTTATTTTATGTATTTTACCAGTAATACGTTGCAAGAAATTTCTGATGTACTAATGAGTATCGTCGTTCAAGTGGTATCAATTTCAGTTTTAAAAGTATTTAGCGTAATGTCCTTGAAGGACGCGCTGATGATTTTGATTGTTTGGTATTTAAATAAAATACGTCAATTAGCAATGCGGAAAGAGAGAGTGAATGAATCAATGAATAATAATTAATGATTAATGATGCTTTATTAATCGGTAAGGGGGTATTTATACATTTCAGAATGGGCGCGGGAGTGCGCCCGCAATATATTTTTATCTCGCTTCTGTGCGTGCAGAAATGGTCGATTGAAATATTGCAAACATCGCAAATAATATTGTGGGTAGACAATTTGTTGGCGAAAACGGCGAGATAGCGTGATGCGTTCTCTTTCTACTGTGGAATGTATCGTAAATAGTATTTGTGGGTAAACAATTTCAATGTTTTGGTATGCGACCTTTGGACATATCCAAAGGTCGTTTCGTCGGTCGTTGACCGTGTATGTTGACAATATTCAGCGACGACAGTAGTTCCTACAAGTACATACAATTACTGATCAAAGTAATGTTTTACACATTCTTATTTTAATTTCTTTTGATAAATACTTATGTTTCCGTATACTATATTTAAGATATCCAGATAATGCAAAAGATTAATTTGCTTGTTACAAAAAAATATTGTTTTTGGATATTAGATTACTTGCTACACGGTCAGATAATACATGTTTTAAAGTTACCTAAACAATAAGATTTTAACTTTAAGCAAAAAGTTTGCGTTTCCATTGGGGTACTCGCAAATTATAATTCCGGTGAATCTATAATTATTTATTATGTTTAGTCAAACTTCCTTTGAGTGATAAATTAACCCTTGAAACCAGCAAACCACCTGAGCTGCATCATTAAATAGTCGATGAAGGTTTTGGTCACTTTATTGATTGATTTATATTAATCTGGTTTCAAAACTGAACTGCTCAAAATTAGAAGTAATTTGAGGAAACAAGTTGCGGTTACTTATTTGATGGTTGTCTTTGAGACAACTAAAGTGGATTTATTTCAAATTAATAATACAATTATTTGAATCTACAAATATTTAATCCAACCTCCAAAACAATGGTTTTGGGAATAGCTCCATAAAATATTTGGATTTAAATTATAATAATACATTTATTTACATGCAGGCCTACCATGACTCTGTTTCACTGACGGTAGAAAGAAAGGACAAAGTGCTTGACTTTCCTATTCTGGCATACATCATTTCTTTCATGCAACTCCTACAATTTCTGATGGTTAACATATCCTTCTTTCTAAATACTATTCATTTGATCTAACCGTACATTCATTTTCTACCACGCTTATCACTCATATTGTCGTTGCTTTTTGTTAGTATAGTTCAAACCACATTCTTCAATTTAATTTATTTATTCTAAATAAATTTGTTTAAATCCTTCTGATAACGACTTTCTAAGTTACAAAAAACACAATCAATTTCGTAGCAAAACATGAATATAAAATTTAAAGAAAAACAACAAAACCCCATCTAAAAAATCTGAACAATTAAAACATCAATCATTATCAAACAAATGCCTTGACCACTGCGCTAGCATATCACCGTCATATTGCAGAGGCACAGGGCATAATTAATTTCATTTGATGGTTTTCCTTCTTTATAATTCGAAACAGACAATTTTCGGTAACGTTTGGAAGACTTTTCATTAAATCTTCATAATTTTGTGGGGGGGAAAACAACCAGGGCGTTTTATTTGATCTCGATGTCCAATAGTATCCAAAACCATTTAATCTAATCAGGTTTTATCTCTACAGATTTTTTAACACATTTTTCTGATTGGCTGGAAGAAAAACATTGAAATGGTAATACAATGAAATAAACCTTCGATAAGCAGGTCGTCGAATCGGGCATAAATGTATTTCACCGTTTATAGTTACACAGTTCATCCACACAATGTAGGGTATTTTCTTTACAAAATTGTAGTTTTTCAAATGACTATGTATTAACTATCAGTTTCATTTTACTTCAGGAATTTTCTCATATCAAATTGAATACCTGAAATCGAAACCAAAAATATGGAAAACTTTCTCAAACGACCACAATTTTTTTAATTACATAAAAAAGTTTTTTTTAAAAATAAGTAAGATCAAAGAAGATTATGAAATAAGATGCTACATATCTTATAAAAACGGAAAATCACTTTATAAAGGATTACATTAAAAAAAAAAATCTCTAGAATAAAGGTGTACTAATATAACAAAATTAATCTGATGGGATAGCTCAAGTTATCGAGGACTATTGTTTGCTATCCTGGGGATGAAAAATGTGTTTATTGTGTGCAAGCTATTGGATCTCAAAACGCATAAAGTCTTGGTATATGAAACTTAAGCTATAAGGCAATGAAATCAAAATTCCAAGGCAATTTGCAGGTCAAATCTTCTGCAACCTTTTGTTAAGCAGAGATTTTACATAATATTATATTTGCGTGTATTTACACTGGTATAAGTATATTACG
Organism: Odontocerum albicorne; assembly: GCA_949825065.1. NCBI lineage: Eukaryota > Metazoa > Arthropoda > Insecta > Trichoptera > Odontoceridae > Odontocerum > Odontocerum albicorne. Next base: position 18,190,960 of record OX463855.1, read on the forward strand.
ATAAGCAACCGAAATAAATAAGTTCAGATATAAAACGGGATGCGAGTAAACAAGTCCAGAAGTTAATGCGCCAGGAATCGAACTCGCTTGCTTGGCGTGAATGCTAACCATTTTACCACGGCTACCGACTAAAATAATCTAAACGAGTGGTATTGAATGTACGAGAAGTTTGGAAAGATCAAGAAAAATGTTGCCCGACCAAATGAATAAAATTCTGAACGGGGTAAGATTGAAAACATTTTTATGATAGGAGAGTATACATGACGACATGTACGAGTATTGACGTGACAGTAGTGAAAGATGTATTCTAGGATAGAATGAAGTGCAAATCAGTTTTTTCTGTCTGCCCCACACGGGATATGATGTGATCTTCAAAAACTGATTTCAGCGTAGAAAATCCTTAACTGCAGTTATCTTAAATGGAAACAATTATGTTAAATGGAAATGGATACATTTGAAGATATCTCGACATACGAACATATTAAATAATACCTCGTTCAAATTAGTTACTCAAATCCAAAATTATACTATGCCACTTGAGGCATCTAATACACATTAAGGGGATCTAGATCCAAAAGTTTTGACTTATATTATCAGATTCAAAACAAGGTCAGTTAAATACGTCGACAGTCTAGACGGAGTAAATTTGATTATATGAACATTTACTGGGGGCTTAATGCATTTGGGCTAACATATATGGAGTTCAATACGTTAAACCAATTCAACATAAATCGGTTGAAAAATGAAATAAAAAAATATCTTCTTCTTGGTCTTAAGTCTATTGTTGCAAGTATCATTGTTGGAAGGCAAAGTACTATCTGTAATTTCACCTTTTGGGTGGCCTTCCTCACATGCGATGTTCCGCGGATATTTTGTGTACTGCCATGTATGGGATTTTGTCTCTGTCCAAATTATATACATGGTCACACCAGTGTCATTTTCACTTCCTGCTCTATCTGGCGATATCCTCTGTGTTGCGGTCTGTTGAATGTGACAGTTTCCGACCATATCTCTGAGAGACTTCCCTGCGATGGTTCATATTTTTTTATCTCAGTTGTTAAGCAAGTGCTCTTTTTTTTTGTTGTGTCAGCTTTGGTTTCAATATTATAAGTTATGATTGGTATGACTTAGGTCTTACAATATATATTCGAATAACTTTGCTATCAATTTGCACGTTTTAGTTTTTGCAGATCACATATCTTACATATCCAGGTATTGTGGCTGCCTTATTTTAAGTTTAATTTATTTAAGACAAACTCAGTGCCCTTCGTATCCTAAGTCATTATTTCACGTTATAGTCTCCGACTTTTGTGGCCTAGGTGGTAAAACGTCCGTCTCCCAAACTCAAGTTTATCCAATTTTTTAAAAAGTGCTTTATGTCTGCTAGCTTAAGGCCTTTTTAATGTATTTATTTGTTTGGGATATATTGCGTACACGGGCTGTATTTTATACAATGAGAGTGAGATAAAAAATGTGCCGGTCAGGTTTTCACATATAATAAATTTCTGGTCAGTGGAAAGAAAATGGTCAAACAGCAGTAAGCCTACCTGCCTGGTTGTGTTGTATGCAACGGAATCATAATATGATATCTCAATTATCGACGTAATTGTTCCAATATCAGAGATAACGTTACCGATACCAATAATCTGGTGAATAGTTGACTTAATTCTTATTAATTATTGATATTAATTAATTTCCGTCATTAATTATAAATTATGCAATGTGTTTTCAGTTGGGGATACCAGATATCGCCCTTTCATTCGCATCAATAAAGTCTTCCCTAGAGCATTGAATCCCGATATTCTGACAAACTAGCATCTGTTATGTGTTATGGGTCCTGTGTATTCCTACAATTACAGTCAATTCTACTTTCGTTCAAGAAACCTCATCTCCGCATGTTCACCTTGCATCTATCCATCCCTACTCAGAGTTTTATTATTTAAAACCTTATTACGCCGTATATTTTCAGCGGCACGTATAAGCTACTTTTACATCAGAGTTATCAAAATAGTCTAGTGCATACTCGTTATTAATTAATGATATAGTTTATATTTAGAAACACTAATAACCATTCCACCAAATTAATTAGAATTTGACGAGTAAAAAAACAAGACTGACACCCGTTTTGTATTTTTGGATTTCATCAAAACACATAGAAAAAGTCAAGCAATGCATCCATTTAGACAGTATTTCTCGTAAGGTGGTCAACTATATACGAGTACGAGTATATATTTATGCTGGCTAGGAACCCGTTTAATTTTTTTAAGGTGGATTGGGTATTAAAAAAGAATTTGTTATTATGGTTTCAATGAATCCAACGAATTAAAATATGTTCATACTTAGACTTTACTAAATGTTACGGTCTACGGCCGCTACGGCTTCCGCCTACCTGCGGGCCTTCTACTGCGAACTGGCACTGGCTCGCGGGCCACAGTTTATCTTTATTGAATATCTTGTTAAAAAATAAATTACTGAATTCATGGATATACTTTCGAATACATGGCGGAAAATGTTAGTGTTATTTGAGAGGGAGAAGCACAGCGCGTCGTTCGAACCACCGGCCTTGTGCATAAAAGTGATATACGTTACCGCGCAGCTATCCTACCTATCCTATTTTATTTTTAGAAAACTACGTCATAAAAGTTATGTAACATCATTTACTTGTGTAATTCAAATTATGTTTTTTCAAAATATTTTTGTATTTTCGTGTTTTGTTTCCTTATTTGAAACATGAGCACATTATTTTCATATTATTGTATTTTGAAAAAATATTTATGAATAATTCATTCATGAATTGTTTAGCTCTTTTTCCTAGTAGGAAATTGTTTAGCTCTTTTTCCTTGTAGGAAACAGCCCAGTAAATAAATTTATCGAAATCTTAAGTGTATTAAAACTGGTAACATACGTCAATAACGAATCACAATCCAATTGGCACCGAAATTATAATTGGAACCGAAAATGCTACTTTGATATTTTGACAGACACATGTGGATTATTATGATATAATAATGATGAAGCAATGGGGCTGATTACTTAAAACCCCAAACATTTTTGCTTATGTACTTTTAAATATAAATATTACTTCACTTAAATTAAAACATTCACTTAGTGGTACAATATTTAAAAAAAATAAACAATTCATTTTTACTTTAAAAGTACAAAGTTTAAAAACTTTTACAATCAAAATGTTTATTGATCATGATGACCTTTTGATCATGTATAACTTTATTGTTCAAAATTGATTCAGTTTATTGCTGATTTAATTTTTACCGAGAAAATTGAGAGAAATATTTCCAACATGTACTCTTTTAATAAATTTATTGTTATTTGTGGTTGTGAAACACCCCGTGGAACCACTACTAGTTTCTCTAACTTCTGGGAGAGAGTTGCTAGAGACGTGATTAGGGTTTGTGGAAAAACTTGCTTCCAAGTTTCCTATTTTACAACGTATTGGTGTAAACATTCTCCAATTTTTCAACTTTTAATGAATATACTTTTTATATAAAAGATCTCACCACTGATTTATGTCCTGAATTTAAATCAAATAATTTATTCAACTTAATTTATAAAATGTAGAAAAATATGCAAATTAGCTCAAACTAAATTAAATTCACTTTTTTAATTTAAATAAAAACACAATTTTTAAAACATCGTACACTCTCCTCTAGAACGCTCTGACTCGTAAAACGAATCCACCATTATTTAAAAATGATAAATATTACAAAACAAATGGAATACGTTCAGTGTAAATAATTGTAAATTGCAACTTTGACCATTGGATTAGGTATTTATCAACATCTGCGTACGTTTAGAAAAAAATAGTTATAAAACTCCAAAAAAACTTCCAAAGGGAGGACCACTTACAAATAAACTTTTATAGACATTATGATATGTGATAGTAACAAATAAGGCTTAAAGGGAAATGTAATGTATGTGTGTAGTGTTAATATAATTATAGCATTCGGTAATAACCATCATAAAGTGCTTCCAGAAGTTGCACATGCCACCCCTATTTCTCATCATAGGACTACCAACTGTAACAGCCCTGTCATAATACCTCTCCCTACTGGATCGTTTTGGAACAATAAATGTATTCGATGAAGATGACATTGAACTAAAATCCTCTTAGTTATATCTCTCAGACACATATCCAAATAATATTATATCATACAATGGAAACATATCTTTATCATTTACTATAAATATGTGTAATTGTACGCTGACATTGATTCTTGATCAATATAATTTTATTGGTTTTGGCAGCGGCGAGCTGGCAATTAAAGCAGGCCTGGGAAATCGGTTAAGATCGGCCCCTTTGAAAGCCAAATACTTCGCTTTCCCCTTCTCCACAAATTTAGAAAGTTATTAGATAATTTGCTTTTTGATGTTTCAATATTATCATTACTTATTGTGATAAAGATATATTTTTCGCGAGACATTTTCATGAATGATTCGAGATGCGATTGAATAAAGTAATTTCTTAATCGATTCAGGATATATTTTATATAAGGATGGGGGCTGAAAAATATGTGATGTCCTCGCGACTGCGCTTGCCATCTATTGGTGGGGTTATATCTCAGCTGGGGGGATGTTATTCGATGAACCCAGGCCTTTTGATAGCTTCTCTATTAAATGTATTTTCTGCTATTTATCTTAAGATATGTGCGATTTCTGAATGTATTTATATATACATAGGTCTGTAACTATGGAACCGGATTTTTTTTATAGAAAATGGGCATTTATTGTATAAAAATGGTAAAAAATATTTTATTCAAAGTATTGCCCATCGCTAGCTACACATTTTTCCCACCTCTGGCAATTTGTTGATGCCACGCCAAAAAAACTGTTGCTCTTTTGAGGCAAACCAATCATCGAGCCATTCTCGTACATTTTCGTAAGAAGTTAAGCGCTGCTCAGCAAGTGTGTGTCCCATCGATGCAAATAAGTAGTAATCGGATAGAACCAAGTCTCGTGATTAAGCCGCCTGCAAAAGTATTTGCCAACTAAACGCCTCAATCGTTTCCTTGACCGGTTTTGCTGTGTGCGATGGTGCGTTATCATGAAGCAAAATCACTTTGTGTTGCCTCTTTTGATATTCTGGTCGTTTTTCACGCAATGCTTGGTTCAAATATATCATTTGTTGTTAGTAGCGTTCAGTATTAACGGTTTTGCCAGGTTTTAGCAGCTCACAATAGATAACACCCTTCTGATACCATCAAACACAGAGCATTGTTTTCCGTCCATAGCGATTTGGCCTTGCAGTCGATGTCGTTGGTTTGCTTGGAGTTACTCATGATTTTTTACGCTTAGAATTCTTGAAATATATCCATTTTTTATCGCCAGTCACAATTTGATGAACAAATGATTTTCTTTTGTACCTGGCGAGCAGCATTTCGCAAGTGGTTTTTCGGTTTTCCTGCTCTCTTTCATTCAGTTCATGTGATACCCATTTTCCCACCTTCTGGATCTTTTCCATGGCTTTCAAACGTATGGAGATGGCTTCTCGTGTCACATTTAATTGATTCGCGAGTTGTTGTTGCGTTTGAGCGTCATCCTCAATCAACAATGCTTGCAATTCGGCGTCTTTAAACTTTCTCGGTGGTCTTCCACGTTCTTCGTTTCTCACGTCAAAATCGCCACTTTTGAATTTTTTAAACCACTCAAAGCACTGTAATTTACCAAGAGCATGCTCACCGTAAGCTTCAACAAGCATTCCATGCGATTCGTAGTCGTCAAAAATAGAGCTAATAGCTTTCTTATTTCTATAAAATATAAAGTTTCCGTTAAAACAATACACTGAATATTTCAGCCCATTTATACATCGGCCCATTAAGTAATTCCCGGTTGCCCGCCGGCCTTGTCCGCCTCTGGGGTTCGGAATCATTTTATTGAATAACTAAATGTTTAAAATCTGCTTATTTATAACCGGTATACTGAAAAAGAAACATTTTTTTCAATAAAGGTTTTAGCGTTGACTTTGTAAAACTCTAGATTAAAATATTAAGTAAGAAATTATTTTATTAATCCATTGATTTAATTTATTCACAATTATCCCGGGCTGTTACGAACATTATACTTAGGTTCCACTGGTGTCATATTTCATCAGAAAGGTGTGGTATTTTGACCCAAAGAAAAATATTGCTTATTTATATACAGCAACTTTTTGAATTGCAAATCATACTAAAGAGACAAATCATAATAAAAAAAATACAGTTAAAATTTTACATTCATACACCATAAAAATCATACAAAACAATGCATTTTTGAATATTAGAGATAAATAAAGTCATAAGTAAAAGAAAAGCTGTAAAAAATAACCAATGAGAGCAGAAAAAATCATCTCTCATTAAAATTTCTCTAAAATGCCTTAAGCGATTCTCGAGATAAAAGGTATAAATATAGTACGTGTCACTGTGATTAAAAAAATTAGTGGGGCAGCAAAAAAAACTTATAATACTCGTATTTGCAAAAGTGAATATTTTTATGTTCAATAAACTTCAAATTGCAAATCCTAAGTGATGAGTTGGACTACGGTCTGTTATTTGAAGTGATGATTCTTGTAATATTGTCAGACAGAAGAATAATGGCAGACTTCAGAATATTACACAAAATTGTCCACTCATATTCAGACAGTTCGGAACTAATTCAGATTGTCACATGTTTTTTTTTAGGCTGACTAGGAAAAGTAGTAGAAATTGAAGAAGTTGTATGGATATGAAGGATGCTAATATGTGTGTTGAGGTAGAAAAGTCTTGCACTCTGATGGTATTTATGTATGTACAATGATTTTGGGAATTTGTTTACTTAGGCAGCAGAGTATCCCAAGATGGCCGATCAAAGGCAGAAATAATAAGTAGGGTTCAACAGGCAAGAGTTGCTTTTAACAAAAAATCCAAGATATGTGAATATCCTAACATTGATATCAATGTTAGGAAGAATTTAGTGAAAACTCTAGTCTGCAGTGTGCTGCTGTATGGCTGCGAAACGTGGACTATCAGCCAGAGCGAGTCTGTGCTGCTGTATGGCTGCGAAACGTGGAGGACTATCAGCCAGGGAGAGTCCGGGCGTCTGGCTGCCTTTGAGATGTGGTGCTACAGGCGCATGGCTAGGGTCCATTGGTCAGATCACATCCGAAACGACGAGGTATTGAGCGGGGTTGGAGAAACAAGGCAACTCCTAAATAGAGTTGCCCAATAACGATCCAGTTGGATAGGCCATAACATCAGACACCCAGGCCTGCTCCTTACCATCGTCAAGGGAATGATTGAGGGCAATAACCATAGAGGCCGCCCTAGATATAGCTACATGGACCGGGTGATCCGGGATGTGCGCTGTGGCAGCTACCAGGAGATGAAAAGATTGGCGGATGACAGAGATGAGTGGAGGGATCGAGTGCTTGGTGCAGACCTATCCTAGGACTGGAAACCGGGAAAAAAATGATGTTGTAACTCTTTTTTGTACATAACCTGCATAACAAAACAGCACAGATTGAGCAATGGTATGGGTATTTTGTAGACTTCTATATGACTGACTTCTTACAGAAGGAAAATAAAGAAGTTGGAAAACCGGGATGAATAAAATCAATCATATGATTTGGATTTTTTATTGCGTTGGGCTCATCTTGTCCAGAGCTGGAGTTTTTTTCTATTGTAAAACACTATTTTACGTATCAAATTTGATCTCATAAATCACGGTACTATAACAAAGGTGTAATATTGGCAAGTTTGAAGGCCAATAATTGAATTGTTCACCTAATAACATGATTGAAGCTTTGTGGTCTCGTTTATATAAGCTCACAAATAATATGTCAATTGTAAAATACATAGCATATACTGAGAAGAGACGCTTTCAAGCACGCTTATTGTCACAAAGAGACGCAATTATACAGTCTTGTTCTGTATTGATAATATAAAGCAAGTCAATTCAATTTCATTAACTCAATTATAGATCAATTAAGTCGCTCAGGTGGAACTAATTTCGATCGGAATAAGACAATTGTATTAAGACAATAAACAAAATTTTATTACTTTTGTAAAGCAGTGACATTTTAAGTAATTTATTTGTTTTCCGATTAAATTACAATTACAGAAAGTAGAGTAGGTATTGTAGACTCAGTGGCCTAGTGGTAAGCATATACAACTTACATCAATTCGTCGATCAAGATTGGAAACAGCGGTTAATGGACTGGTTTAAAATGATGGCATTTTTCCTCAATTTTTTTTTTCTTTTTCTTAGTACGGATTTTTCATTTGGTCTGGTGACGGTAGAATTTTTGTAAACCAATGTATCACACATATTTTTCTATTCATTCAATTTGACTCTTCAGGGATTTTCAAGATGCAATAAGATGTACGTTAACTTATTCTTATCCAAATTTAAGAAAAAAATTAGAAAACAGTCTTTAATCTAAAAATTTTACTCGTTTTTAACTCCCATATTCACGTATAGTTAATTATTATTCCTATTTTCCTTGATATTTATCTTTCATTTTAAATATTTCTAGCTTGTACTTTTAATAAACATAATCGGGAAAATTTTGCAACTTAAATCACTGGAATCGGTGGAATTCGTGGCTTATTTGGTATGACGCTATTGATCCACCTGAATGTTTCAGGTTCAATTTCCGATGATACCCAAATACAATGTTCCAGGTAAATCGTCGATAAGGGTAATGTTACATTTCTTGGATCGTCGATAAGGATGATGTATTTTACTGACGCCACACAAGACTAAAGAAGTTATATTTAAGATATAACTAGTTTTTTGAAATTTACTACAAAATTAGTTCGAAAATGATTGGACACTAAATGACTCTTTTCAAATAATCATTTTTATTTACTAAATGTTTGTTTACTTTCTCCATATTTTTAACGATAGTATTTTGCACATTTCAACATACGAGTACTATGTTATGTTTTTTTTTTAGTTGAGTTAATTTAATTGGAATTAAATTAAAGCACCTGAAGAGGTATAAAAATACGCAAAGGGATATTTATAAATATGTAAGTAAAGAAAGTTTAACGGTTTATTTTTGTTTCATTATTATGAATTTCTACAAAATTTTGCTCAAATTATTCAAGGAAATATTATAATATAATCTCGTTAAATTCGTAAATGCTTGCAATTTTAAATAATTTCGTCGACGTTTATTCAGGTCTAAAGTTTTTTTAAGTATTTGACTTTCTATGAATCTACATTTCTGAACCTCGAGGATACTGACAAATACTAATATACTCGTAATTACTTTCTCAGCAAAGGATTTTTTCGCAAAATGATTCATTAAAGTACTTTCGATAAAACAAACTATCCAGAATTAAACTCTGGAGATTTGGAGTAAAGTTAATCATAATAATCATAAGAAAACAAAGGATTCAAAATTCTCTTTTGTGAGAGTACAGAAAGCATTAAACAATGAAAATTTCAAGTAAAACTTTCAAAATTATTGGAGTCCTTTTGGAGAAAAGATTGAAAGTTATTCATGAAAAAAGATTGAAAATTATTTGAGGGAGAAGGAAATAAAAATATTTCAAAAGAAAATCGTGAATCACAATAACCTATTGAAATTTTTGTTTTTCAGTTATATTTGTGTATTTGCTTTGATTCAATATAAACCGGTTTCCATAAATAAAATACAAATATTCTTTCTTTTTTCAGTGATAAATTTTGCTTTGAGTAATAAAAGCTTTGATCAATGTATTTACTTTAATCATAAATAAAATAATTTCTTAAACAACGTTAAGCAATCGAAATCACTCTGCACTGTTGAAATCATATTCGCATCTTTAAAAATACTGTGGACTTATGACGCCTCATAAATACTTTTAACCTATATTGTAGAGTATATAACTTTTCTATAAACCAGAAATATTTTATTTCATTCTATAATGTTGGTCAATACAGACGATCGATTGTTCGGTCTATTTACTTGATCCACCTCAACTCTTGAAGGTTTCTATAAAATTAGCCCTAGACTTCCTAGAAATCAGAAAAAAAACATTTAAAGTTATAATGCTAGTCAATTTGTTTGCTTGATTTATGTGAAATCTTGACGACTCCTATAATATTGGTTATAACCTTACTACAAGTCAGAATACATCTATTTCAAGATACAGTGCTGATAAGCATTTCTTCTCGTATTCCCACTAGATCCACAAGACAGCTCAACCCCTTTTATAACGAAAATTGCTATACTAATTACAAAATTAACTTCTCTAAAATTCGTATGCAATAGCTTGGAAATGAGTTTTGCAACAATTTAGATATTTTTAATATAAGTATATATAGTATTCGCCAGAATATCACAACAATATTTAGAAATAGCCACTAACTTTGTGCTCTTCTTTATTAATATAAATAATCTAGTATAAACGAAACATTAAAGACAATACTTTGCCTCTGGAGTTGAGTAACCCTGCATCAACATGTGGATGGTTTCGATTCTGCAAAGCAACTTGCATCTCGTTCTACAAGTGAGCCCATTTGTTTTCTATATCTCAAGATCTATCCATAAAATTCTCCAAAAATCCAATTCTTGTTCCATGTAAGCGTTGATCCACTAAAAACAAATCTAAGTTCTTTACCACTATAAAATAAATCTTCCACAATTACGTAAGTCTACTTGGTAATATTTTGTGATATACATACATATTATATATTGCACTTAAATATACATATTAATATTCAATAATTTTAAACAATGACTGTAATTATTACTAATGCTTTTTGTATCTCCATGTCAATTTTTTGTCAATAATTTTAAGTACTTGTATATTTTGTTATATGTTCATTTGTATATAAAATACACTGGTGTGTTAAATTAAAGAAATAAAATTAAAATAAAATAAAATAATGAAATATCGATTCCCTAATGTGTCTGATTGATCCGCATTTACATTAGCTTATGTACTCGTAACATTGGACTGTAAACTCCCTGCAATGCAGAACGAATATATTTCATGCTATAATGTTGATTGCCAGGTTGTTTGCTTGACCCACTTCAGAAAAATGACACAGTGTGTTTGCTGTAAATCAAAATTTTTTTTTTTCTGCTTTACTTCTGGTTTGATTGCTTGATCCATCACAACTCTTGAAGGCTCCTACAATATAAGTCTTTAACTTTTCTGCAAATCTGAAGATATATGTTTCGTACTAAAGTGCTAATGAAACAAAAAATCAATTAATAAGTTTGTTAACTTGGACTGCTTCTATAACATAAAACTTGAACCTTCCTGCAAATCACAACAAATCTATTATATTTCATGCTGAAGTGCCCTGCCCACACAAGATCGATAACTTTGATGTATTATAGAACATCTCTCAGAGGACAGAACCCTCAGCCGTTAATGCGTTGAATCATTTAAGATCGATAACTTTGATGTATTATAGAACATCTCTCAGAGGACAGAACCCTCAGCCGTTAATGCGTTGAATCATTTAAGATCGATAACTTTGATGTATTATAGAACATCTCTCAGAGGACAGAACCCTCAGCCGTTAATGCGTTGAATCATTTAAGATCGATAACTTTGATGTATTATAGAACATCTCTCAGAGGACAGAACCCTCAGCCGTTAATGCGTTGAATCATTTAAGATCGATAACTTTGATGTATTATAGAACATCTCTCAGAGGACAGAACCCTCAGCCGTTAATGCGTTGAATCATTTAAGATCGATAACTTTGATGTATTATAGAACATCTCTCAGAGGACAGAACCCTCAGCCGTTAATGCGTTGAATCATTTAAGATCGATAACTTTGATGTATTATAGAACATCTCTCAGAGGACAGAACCCTCAGCCGTTAATGCGTTGAATCATTTAAGATCGATAACTTTGATGTATTATAGAACATCTCTCAGAGGACAGAACCCTCAGCCGTTAATGCGTTGAATCATTTAAGATCGATAACTTTGATGTATTATAGAACATCTCTCAGAGGACAGAACCCTCAGCCGTTAATGCGTTGAATCATTTAAGATCGATAACTTTGATGTATTATAGAACATCTCTCAAAGGACAGAACCCTCAGCCGTTAATGCGTTGAATCATTTAAGATCGATAACTTTGATGTATTATAGAACATCTCTCAGAGGACAGAACCCTCAGCCGTTAATGCGTTGAATCATTTAAGATCGATAACTTTGATGTATTATAGAACATCTCTCAGAGGACAGAACCCTCAGCCGTTAATGCGTTGAATCATTTAAGATCGATAACTTTGATGTATTATAGAACATCTCTCAGAGGACAGAACCCTCAGCCGTTAATGCGTTGAATCATTTAAGGCTATAATGGTAACATTTGGTGTATAGAGTACAACCTGGTGGATATTTGTCAGGTGGTAGTCTTTTAAATCAAACCAAAAAGTTTTTAAAGAGGTCTTATGTTAAGTGGAAATCAAACTAGAATCCTTTTTTAAAAATCTGTATTCCAACGGGAATCGTACCCGCAACCTCCAACTTAGAGACAGACGACTTACCAACTAGAGTATGGTAGTCGTCAACGTCAGTATATTTATTTATGCTTTATTTAAGTAAATATTTATAAAACAACATTGAATATTTGATAAATAAAAATAAATTATTGTAAAATAATAGGAAATAAGCAGCTGAAACCATTAGATTAGAAACTTCCTCGTATCTTGATGTATGTAAGAATATATTTGAGAAGGTGCATAAACATTAAATATCGTTTAGTAGATTATAATTCGTTCATATGTTAAATATATAAAATAATTTCAAAAAATGTAATGCACGCATATCATGATTCTATATAACAAATGAGATTAGACGGTGAATAATATTCTTTAGTGGAAAAAATAAGTATTGAAAATTTTATAGCCGATATTACTCGTATTTTGGGGGATAGTAAACTCGCACGCTTGTGATAAAATACGTGTAGTAGTATTAAATGTACTCGTGTCATAAAATTGAAACGTGTACTCCAAGCTTTATGGCAAATTTTCACCATAGAATAAAATTTAATTTCGATTTTATTAGCTTTAGTTGGCCACGTTTTGAAGCGGCTCATCATCAACATCATCATTCAATATATTTCATCATGAACACAAGGATGACACCTAACGCCTCCATCATGGTTGATCCACAGCCGCACATGCCACGTCTTCCTTCGTCAGGCTGAGACTGCAAATCTACTTCTTGTAACACTGGTGTATAGTGTAGGATATACATCCGATTTGTCTAATTCAGACAAGGCTAAACTTTTACCCCACGGGGGGGGGGGGGGGGTATATTCTAGAATAGAAAAAAAAAAAAAAAAAAATATATATATATATATATATATATATATATATATATATATATATATATATATATATATATATATATATATATATATATATATATATATATAAACATACCCTCATACCCTTTCCCTGTCGGGGTAGGCGTAGAGAAGAGAGCTGCAGATGTTCTTATCTCGACACAAATTCTTCACCACTTCTGAATCAGTATACATTCTCATACATCTACAATTCTCTGACTTTTGCATTTTCGTCATGAAAATTATGTTACAATTGATCTAACTACTCGTATACTTTTATATATTTCTTTACCATGCCATCAACTCACATTTGCACTATATATTTGTTTTGTTAGGTTTTGTTCATTCATTGTTTCACATGCCCAAATCATCACAGATTGACCTACATCTTTACCCTATCAGCCTTAAGTTCACATTCATGCCTTATCACTTAATTCTGAATCCTATCATATACATGTATTATCACCCCATATACATTTTTCAGTGCACGCATTTAAAAAGCATTTAGTTGGCTCATTTTAGTCTGCTTTCACGTACATGTAACATCAAAGTTGGTACCAAAATATGGTAATGGAATAAATAAAAATGAATTATACTTCTGTTAAATGAAAATATTGATAAAGTTATAATGAATCGATAATAACTCTTCCATTTATAATTACAATTGTTTCAAAAATAATCAGCGAGAAAAATGAAGTTACTTTGTATCATAAATACATTTTTCATGTCAAGCAGCATGCTTGTTATTGACACCCCTAATATCACTTTTGCTTTGCTTATAATTTTTTTACGCTTGCAAAGATAACCAGTTAATTAATTCTAAGACATTTTACTGATGAAAATTATATACGTACTTTGAGAAAGATATGTAATAAAATACTTATTTTATAGCATAATAATAAATACGAAAAAACACGTGCTACATTAGGAATTTTTCCCATTGCCTTATTATAATAGATTATGCTAAATAGTTTGTGCCATGTAAAATTACACTGTCTACGCAGACCATAAAAATGGACCTCGCGGGATGCGTCTGACTGATCTTGTCCCTTGCGGGCGATAAAAATATGTAGACTTAGATCGTCTACCTAGTTTGTCTTAGGTGATCAAAAACTTAATATGTGATACAATAACCTGCAACGGTATACTCTTATTGTGGTGATTATAGACTGCTCGTGTGTCCTAATACGAATTATCTCATTCGTCACATGGTCGTACGATCTGACATTCATCATCCTTCTAAGGCACTGAATACTAAGGAATCTTTCTTCTTGATTTTACTATTCAAGATCCAAAGGTTTATATAAAGATATACAGAATTCGAATGCTAAATATCCAACATTTTGTCTTTAGACTAAACCCTGATGCATCCTATACGGCTCCACGAAATTAAAATTGTCTGCGGTAGAACCTTTCCTTATTCACATTTGATTCTAGAGTATTATACCCAAATATGTTACTTAGATTTATCAATTACATTGACGAGGATACAGTTTATACATATAGGAGTGCACTCTTGTGCGTGTGAGCAACAGGGCTGTAAGGCGGTGGTGAACAGAGGGGTGTTCCTATAATTACTACAAATCAAATTCGTATTCAACCACAAATGTCTAACAAAACTTTATCAACTGCGTAGTCAAAATATCCAGCTCATCTACAGTCCTATCAATTGCGAACCTTTCCAGCATTTGGAAATTCATCATGAGCTCTTAGATTTTTCTTAACAGAAACCTTAAACGGGTGACAGCCCTGTCGGGTTCCAGTTGTGATATTGAAATACTCAGATAGATCCCTACCTGTCCTCATACAGAATTTGGAGATCTGGTACAATACCTTGATCATAGTTATAATCTTGAAACTCACCATAATAATCTAAGGGAGCTTTCAAATACTTTTCGAATCAATGAAGCGACAAATAAACGGTAATTTGGGTTTCTAAACTGTCAACATAAATTGCATACAATCAAACGATCATCTACTACAAATACATTGTATGAATTATAATAAATTATGCATTTTCTGTAAAACCACTCCATGGTAAATAAAGTACATATTTCCTCTAAAATGGAAAGGCTGAGGACTTTAAAGCTTGTAGTTACTTAGAAGATTAAAATGCTTCAAAAGCGCTGTTTTAGGACTTAAAGTTACTTACTTACATACTAATGCTCTCTTAAAATTATCAGTCCAGCAAAAAGATGGTTATCAAAAGGAAATACTAGATATTCTTACTACGTCTTCAGTTATTTAATTTTTCCACTGCTTATAATATTATCCAAGAAATAAAAATCAGAAATATCAGAAGTTGTTTTTCATTTCTAAGTGCGTAAATGTGAAGAAGTCTAAAAAGTTATTATTTCCAAAAAGCAACTCAGTATTCTCACAAGAATTTCTAAATGGAAAATGTGCTATTTTCATCGTGAACTGTGAGGAGGGAAAACCTAAGATAACCATCGAGGGGGGAGGTTTTTCTTCCTTAAGGGTTGTTAATTTTTTCATTTGTCATTTTAGTGAAAATTCTGGATGATGTTGTTCTGGTATATATTTTTTTTAACTTTTAAAAATATATAGGCAGAGACGTTTTTCAGAATGGGTAGTTAAGACATGAAAATTAAATGAGATATTTCAAGAACACTTGTATTCCTAGAATAATGCTTTAAAAATAAAATATTTTTTGTATGAAGTAGTCATTAAATAGTTTCAATGTAAATACTAAATTATATGTTATTGTATCATACAAAGAACATCTTACAATTATATTTAATTGTATAATACACATTTGTATAAAGTACATCTTGGCGTTTTCATCGGTACGTCGAAATTTTTCTTACCGACTGGAATGAAATTAAAATTCCTCTCGGGAAAAGCCAGACTGCGACCATTTTGTAAATCATCGAAATTCGATCCGAAAATCCTAAGGGTTCAAAGCAAGTGTTTTCGAGGCAAGACCACAGAAGACATAAAAACATTATTTACATAATAATGAAAAGCCATCTGTGTCGAAGTCAGCCATCGTACAGATGGAAGACACCGCATTGTTTCATCATTTATTTTGTGCAACTGTTGCATTTTAGCCAGCACCGTGTTGACAGATAAAACTTAAAGAATAAAACAATGGGTTTAATATTGTGAAAATACCAATGTAAATAGAAAAAACTATTTTTTTAACATCCGTGGCAAATTTGAACAACAGGTGGTCTCTGTTTCCGTAGATTGAAGAGAATTTGATTACATTACATGAAGTAAGTTAAATGATGTATTAAAAAATCTTATACATTACCGTACTAGTCATCATAACAGCATAATAACCTGAACCACTATTGTATAATAGAACGTCAAATTTTATGTAAAAAATAACCACATGTTTCGGATAAAGCCTGAATACCCTAAAATGACCTTTTTAATGGCTTTCTTTTTTCTCCGTGTAAGTGAAGCAGTATATAAGGGGCACTGTGGAGCAGTCATACACTGAACTTCCGTGTAGAAGGTCAGTGGTCACGCGGAAGGTCACTCTTCTCAAATAAAAATGTAGGAGTGTAAGGATACATGTGGCTTTGGTTATATCTATTATTTAAAAACAAATCAGGAATTAAAAAAAAAACATAAAAAAGTCTCAGTCTAATTTAAGAGATTGGCTTAGCGAACAATATGTGATCGAGTGTTGTTGCTTCTTTGCGTATGTATCTCCAACACATAAACTGATGAACTTTAGATTACGTAGTTACTCATGAGTTTCTCAATCAGAAGGATTCAATAATTAGGACAAAAAAATACAGTTTCTTCAAGCCATGTTTTTCAGTATGCACGCATCCCCAATTTGCATATTTGGAAATGGGAAAATAATGGATAAATGGAAATCAACTAATATTTATTTTTTTACAAATTTAATAAAGTCTACTCGTTTATTCATTTTAATCAAGTTGTATATTATTTTAATTAGCTTTCTCAGCTACTCAAATTTATTAAATAAAATCTTTTTGAGCTAAATTATCTTAAAAATAATTTCCATGCCAAACTCACTGTGACAAAAGTAAAGCTTATTTGTGTAGCAAAATAAAATGAAAATTCTAATTCTGTAATCAAACGAAACATAAAAATAATACATTCGCGTCTTATATAACATAACAAGCAAAGTTAAAACACAAAAGTCGCTAGTTGAAATACAACGTTAATACTAAAGCGAAATTGGCGTCAACCTAAATGCTTCAAAAGGGAAAGTCATCCTTGGGTGAATATTCTTTTGTTATTTCAAATCCTCCTACTGTCATTTGGCACTTCTCTCTGACGACTCATCTCTTATATTTCTTTTCATCCCCCAAGAAATGACGAGTTTAGAGGGGAAATAGAACATTCTTCAGGAAATAAAAATATAAATATAACATTAAAAAAATATTATTGCAATTCATTTTTTAAACATACTTTAGAATGAAAAATTTAAAATTCGGAATGCAGGAGTGAATATCAGCTTAAGGCTGACTGATATGCTGAGTGAAATGAAGAAGAGCTCTCTGAGATAGTTTGGTCACGTAGAACGAATGAACAAAAAAATATGATATATTTAGTGCGAATGTGAGTAGAGAACATTGTAAAGAGATACCAAGGAAAGTATGGTTGAACCAAGGGAATTTCATTTTGAAAGAAGGGAACGTTAAAAGTTAGATAACGCGTAGGAGTTGCATCCAGTGTATAAAGTAGAAGAGCCGAAGGATGCATGTCGAGATAAGAAAGTCCGATGATCTCTAAATGGTGTTATGATGTAGTTTATGCCATGTTTACACGAGCTTAGTACTTGTCAATAGTACTTCTCACTCGCACTTGTATCCACGTATAAACAAGCATATTAGTACTAAGCATTAGTAAATCTTAGTACTAATATGCTTGTTGTCACTAAGCAGCTTAGTAATAACGATAAGTACTAATGACAAGTACTAAGCTCGTGTAAACATGGCTTTATGGACACTCTTAAATAAAAACAGGTCAAAAAAACAGGTTCAAACCAGATTTTTTTCGGACTTCATCAATTGCTATAATGAAAAAGTTGGAGTTTATTGAGATGCGGCGTGTCGAAGGATATAGAATTTAGTATTCGAGCCTTCGAGTTTTCCACGGTTTTCTTACTAAATATATTTTTCTAAACTATGGAGTTACGGATAAGTGTCAAACCTAATGGCCGCAGCCACAACCTTCTACTCTATACTAGACTTTCATTTATTTATTTTTTAATATTTTAATCTGAGAATAATAGTGGAGTTGAGTCATTCATTAATTAATTTAAATAGCTATTTTATATTGTGTTTTACAAAGCAAAATCTCCTCAAGAGTGCTGTAACTTCAACCCCTATTATTATTATTAATAATAAACAAATCACGTCTAGCAGCTGTAGCAGCGCCTGAGCTAATCATATTTTACACTGTCCTTTGTAAACAGTGCATGTAGAAAAATGTTTATGATGCCTTCAAGTGAAAACTAGACTAAAAACCTATTTAAAAAAAATTGCCCTCCAGCGGGAATCGAACCCGCCACTTCTGGGCTGGAATACAAGTATCTTACCAACTAATCCACGGATGTCGTCCCGTCGGAGGAGTCCCGAGCTGAAGCGCCTTTGAAGAGAGTTTTCCCTCTAAACGGTGCTGTTTAAATTGACCTTATATTATTATTACATTGATCGTTAGAAATAGTCATTGCAATAAGCAAGTAACTCACAGTTTGCTATCACACTTATTCGAAATGCCCGCACGTGGGGACATGCTATAATACTCGCAATGGTTTGACACGTGCAAATATTATTACCATATGGTCTTCTTAAGCACAGTAGTACCATTTTATAGTTTTTTAAGGGTACCACTGGGAATCGAACCTTTACAGGATAGAAAACGAGCATATAACCGATTAGGTCATGGAGGTTGGAGGGAGGAGAGAGATTATTCAATATTCAAGTTCAACACTTCACAATGGATATTTTTTAAAGCCCTAAATAAGATTTTAATTAAAAGTTATTTTCTATTTCCAAGTTATTACATGAATATTGAGGGAACGGATAATTTGTATAATGGAATAATTTAAAAGAAATATTTCTAAAAAAATCCAAAAGTTTTTCTATCGTCAAAAATATGCAAAACGTTAATATCTGTGTTTGACAGTTATGTCTTAAAAATCATAAATGCGATCGTTAGTTCAGGTTTTAAAGTAAATAGAAATGATCTAGCGCTTTCATTTTCGGAAAAAAAAAACTAATTTAAAGTTCTATTTATTTGCACTAATTGGGTAATCATTGTGGTTTTTTTGCCCATTTTCTAGAATAAACAAGCAGCTGTAATAAATATTATATATGGAACTTAAAAACAGTTTTCATTCCATGCCATTGACGGTCACATATTGTCTCTATGTACGCAATAGGCAAACAATATAAAACAATGTGGTGATGATACCAGTGACGACTTAATGTAAATGGGCTGTGCTATTTATTCGTTTGTAAAATTTGTTCAAATTCAGGTTAGTCAACTATCCGACATCGGCTGGTATAACTTGATCAAGGTTCGAAATACTCTCCCATAGAACGATATTAACAAATCCTCTTAAAATATTTTGCATAGTCAGATTTGGAACACTTTATTTATAAAAAAATGCCTATTTAATTAGTGACACGAGGAACTGTACAGAACTCTTCATTCAATAATCAATGAATGAGAATCAGTTTAATTGTACTGCACTTTCGTTGTATACAATATTACCTGGTGAGTTGATTGATATGTAGCAATATCTTCCAAACTACCAGAAATATGTAAAACAATCCTTTATTAAGTAAAAAATAGACTGAAACTTTTTTTTGGAAAATTTGAGTACCAACGGGAAAAAACCTGCAGCTTCCAAATTCAACGATCCAAAAATATCTGGTATTACCTGGAAAAGCTCCGAAATGCTCTCCCTCTGAACGAACCTCTGAAAATATGGTGCATGGTTTGATGTAGAAAACCATATTGATAAAATAGGCTATTTAGTTAGCAATATGAAAGGCTGTGCAGAGGTCGTTGTGGATTAATTAATGATCAATAATTATATTTAATGCACGGTCAGTTTATACGAACATACTTAATTTTACTTTCCAAGCTTTGAACTGTTTGACAAACTTCAATATATTTGAGCTGTTCATTACATAAACTGATGAAATTATATCGTAAGCAAATTGCCACATGTAGAAAACCAGTAAACTAAGACAAATAACTTCAGTCGTAAAATATACGTCCAAGGATATTGAAGTTAGTGGCTTTAGGGTTTAATTAAGTGCTAATCGATAATTCCAAATGCTATCGGCTCAAATATGTAGAGGGCTCTTAGTAATGGGACAGCAGCCACTCTCTGTTAATAGTCACTTAACATGTGCCAAGATACTCGACAAAGCCAAACAAAATCAGCCTGTTTTGGTATATTACTTTATTTTACTAACTTACTACTATAAAAAACAAATTAAAAGTTGGCTATTTGCAAAAAAAATACTACAAAAACATTTCACTTTTTTATTGTAAAAAGCTGCTCATTAGCGCCACTATTACAAAAGAAACAAATTATTTTGAAATTCCACCAAATCGGTATAGAATACAAATACAAAAACGTTTTACTAACTAGACAACCTCGGTAGCTTAGTTGTTATGTTATGTTGTGACTCCTGTATTCTAACACGGAGGCTACAGGTTTTACTAACTAGACAACCTCGGTAGCCTAGTTGTTATGTTATGTTATGACTCCTGTATTCTAACACGGAGGCTACAGGTTCATTTTCTGAATCATCATTTCTATTTTTCCAATGTTGCTTGTATAAGAAATATTTATTTATTAAAGTGCATAACTGCACGGTAACGCTCTTGATTTCAAAACAAGAGGCCGATGGTTCTAGAACAATGCTGTGTTATTTTCCTCGAGTACCACGGGCAATTTTACACCTTTCTTTCCGAGACATAGAGGCACATAAGACTTCGGTAATACGTACATGTCTAAGTATACTTTCGTTGTATACAGTATAAACTGGCAAGCTTATTATCATTTGAAAATCTCTTCCAACCAAGCAGAAAGATGTAAAATAGACCTCCGTCAAAACTACACTGATGCTTTTTCTAAGAAAATAGGAAACCAACGGAAATCATACCCCAATATCCAAGTCAGAAGACATTTTTCTTTACAAATAGATCATGGAGATCGTCTAGGTCTAGTGACGCTGATTTATAATAATTTGTTTTATATGTACGAGTATTATGGTTTACGGGTATAAGGATGGGGGCTGAAAAACATCTAGCATCCTCGCGACCGAGCTTACCCACCGATTGGTGGAGGTGTACTTAAATTGGGAGGATATGAGATGCCTAGATATTTTAATAACTTAACTCTCATAAATGTAGTGTTTCCATGGTTTTACTTTTCTTTTGAAGTAAACAAATCAAATACCTACAAAATATAATCCACTTTCTTTCTGAACAATGAAATTCTTGTTTCTATCTTTAGTGTGAAGAGATACATAATCTCGAGGAAACGTTATTTTATTTTTAAAGAAATGTCAACAAAAGTATGTTAAATTAATTGATTCGTATTGAGATGGCCAAATAAATGTGAGGTGAAACTTTATTTAAAGTAAAGGTAAATTCACATTACACAGAAATAATTGAAGGGATAAGCTTAAATTTTATGAGTAAAGTATTATCGAATAAAAAATGTATTTTCATATTTTATTGTCGCAACGCTTAAAAACGTTCCTTACGTTAATAATAAGATACTGTAATGTAATGCATGGCAACTAATGAAATGTTCACCATCCCTAGAGTTAAAACCTCTTTTGCCCAAAGGCAATATGCTTATTTGGCTCCCATTACATACAATGGCGTGCCGACTTCAATAAAAGTAAAGGTAGGAAAACCATTTAGACAGTCGATCGGAGCGTGGTTGTTATTGCGATAGGATTTTGAGTACTTGGGCTTTCAGGATGAATGACGAGTGGAAAGGATTTATGTGAGCTCGTGAGTGTGGGTCTATTCTTGTTGTTTCAATTTTGGTTGTTTTTGTATTTGTGTTTCTTCTGTGTGTTTTTCTTTTTTTTTTTTTTTCTTTTTTTTTTTTGTTTTGAATTTGTTTTGATTTTTATTCTTATGATTGTGTGTGGTATATTGTGGGATGAATATTTTTGGTCTTTCTGGAGTGATAATGTGTGAGGAGTTGAGTTTCGCAAGATGTTTCCAGTTGTAGTTGAGTGTCACTGTTTGTCAGGTTGATGAGAGCGTGCAACGGGGTTTTTTGTGTTATCAAAAATCGGAAAGAAGTATCGATTTATTTTTTCATGCTAAATATCCTCAGTGAGATACAGGCAAAAGCCTAGTTTACTGGGGATACGACAAATAAAAGGCAACAAACCCAGATCCATTAAAATTATATGTCCAAATCAAATTACCTGTTGTTTTTTCTCAAATTGTGTATATTTCTTGTCATGTGTAATAATAAATAAATAAAAAATAAACTGTAGATGTTTTTTCAGTATTTTTTGAATGATTTTATTTTTTCAAAGATACTTGTTTTGTATTTCCCTGCCATTGTTACAGTACAGTTTGGTAACTAATATTTTCCAACCAACCAAATGGATGTAAAAATATACACCAAGAAACTAAAAAAATTAAAGCATTAAATTTTTTAATATTAAACCCACAACCCCTAATTGAAACACACGTGTCCTACTGACTAGGCGACGGAGGTTGTCAGTTCAACAATACTAAAAAATGACAAAAACAAACATTTTTATTAATAAGACAACAATCAGTTATAAAATTTTATCGATATGACAAATATTGTGATAGATTCGCGCATACAATAGATTTAAAACGAATCAACATGGGTTCTATGAGAATTTAAACGGGTCTATCGATTCCCTATCATGTGCAGCCTATTGACATGGATCCAAAGATAATTTAAATGGGTCTCTCGATTCTCCATCATGTGCAGCTTAACGATTTACCAATTGTAGGAATAATAATAAATAAATAAAGATTTATTGATAACAACTTAATATATACATATATACCCTGATATTACACCTATAGTATATCATATTTATAGACAATGGAAAAAAATATTGAAAATAGAAGCTTTCAAAAAGTTTTAACTTATTTCATAACATACTCAAGATAGACCCCATCAATAGAGGGCGAGTTTGACTGCGAGAACATCACTTGTTTTTTAGCGTACCAACGTATACAATTGAAAGAGTTACGTTTGTAAAAACGATAACATTAACAATGGATGATGTATTAAACGAGTGATTTTAAATTGATTGTTTCACTCCTATCAAATGTGTGATTTATTGGTTGTCAGTAACTTTAAAGACTTATTTAAAAATTAACTAAAGCTTTAAAATAGAATATCAGGAAAACTAAAAAAATATATTAAATTTACGTATCATTTAATGGCTCCATTAACACGGTTTTAATTTAAGCACTGTTTTCTTGGCACTAATATCCTGTGTAAATGGAAGGATAACTATATTTTTTTGTTGTTTGCCTGATGACTAAAATAGGAAAATGATTTTACGTGGGCCTGGATGGTGTTTGCAAACAGGTGAATAAGTCTCAGGACAATGTGTGAGGAGTTGAATTTCGCATGATGTTTCCAGTTGTAGTTGAGTGTCACTGTTTGTCAGGTTGATGAGAGCGTGCAACGGGTTTTTTTTTTGTGTAATCAAAAATCGGAAAGAAGTATCGATTTATTTTTTCATGCTTAATATCCTCAGTGAGATACAGGCAAAAGCCTAGTTTACTGGGGATACGACAAATGAAAGGCAACAAACCCAGATCCATTAAAATTATATGTCCAAATCAAATTACCTGTTGTTTTCTCTCAAATTGTGTATATTTCTTGTCATGTGTAATAATAAATAAATAAAATAAATAATCATTGTAATAAATAACCATTTCATACATGACAAATAAGTATGTTATTTTATTTTGTTGAAAAATGTCAAGTTAAAGAATATTCAACGATCATTTTTTTTTATTGTTCAACCCTTGCACGGAATAGCAATTTATCAATCGAAATGCGGTATTTTCGACACGAATAATAACAACATACTTCAAAGAAAGCCAATGAGTATCCTGCTGAAGAAATACGAGAATTCCATCAATGTTCTGAGAGAAGACTTGAAGTTTATCATCACTACAACTTTAAAAAGAATACAGTTGACATTCACAACTGTGGCTCGATGGAAATTCAATGCCAGTTCTGCCACTCTCTCGATTTTGCAGGTGATAGATATCCTGACAGAACATTAAAATATAGCTGTCATAAAGAAGTTATTCTTCTTGATGATGAAAATAAGCTACGACGTCAATTTCCTCAACTTTTGATAAAGTTGTTAAACAACCCAGATTTTCTGAGCTACTAAAACTTTAAAACAAACATTTATTCTTAAAACTTATTCAGCAGTTTTTATTTTTCAAACTTTCAGCGTCGCAAGCCATTTTATAGTACATCCCATAATTTTTCCCGCGTTAAAGCTAGTAATTTAAATAATTTAATTTTTCAGATTTTTCCATCGTTAATTTTTTGCTTATTCTTGATACTACTCGTATTTTATAAACACTCGTGATAAAAAAAAACATATTTTATGGCACGACAAAATTAAGTTTTTAGTTAGCAACTCAATATTTACATTTCAAAGCAAATATGTCAGTTACTGAATGTCTTGTGTCAGTTATTGAAGCCTTGAACTATGCTGGGCTCAAAAGCTTTCACTATAGTTATTTTTCAAAAAAAATATTGAAATCGATGTAGGGTAAAATGGAGCTAGTAGAACATAGGGACAAATTGGGACACGCCAATATCCCTGCAACAGAAACGCCCTTGTAACATGTCATTGGAGAGAGGGGGAATGAATTTCAGCACCCTGATACCACTTTTTGGCCTCTGGCGACGAGAAAATAAACACGTGCTGATTGTTTTGAGTAACAAAAATACATTATTGTTATTTTTAGTCTCATTAAAAAATAAGCAAACAGCTAATATTCCTACTAATATTCCTTTCAAACACTTTTTTTATTATTTAAATATTTAGTTTGTGACTTTATTTACAGATTTGTTTTTTTTTTAAAGTATGAAGGTAAAACCTCTAGTTGCGTTTCATTTTATTTCAAGAAAATATTTCGTCAAGTTTCAAGACTGTTTTAAAATTGTATTAAAATAAAGCTGATTTTTTTTGTCAGGAAAGATTTTGTTTATTAGGAAAATGTTTTAAAAGTGAAACTGAGAGTTAACGTTTTATTTGATTTAATTTTTATTTGACATTATATTAGAATACTGAAAAGGCAAAGACTAAAATAATATATAATTACAATTTTTTTCGTCTCAATTTACCCCACGAAGTGACCTAACTTGGCCCATAGTTTTGGTAAAATGTATCAATCTGACTTCTTCAATTTATTAATGTTTTTTTAATCTTTTAATCAAACATGAAGATCCCTGTGGTCTAGTTGGTTGTCTGTCTTTCAATTCAGGGGTTATGGATTCGATTTCTGTTGGAACCTAGTTCATGTTTTAAAAATTTTCTCGTCTAATTTTTACTTAAGATCGTTTTTGGAATTTTGTGGTTGGTTGAAATATATTGTCATACTAGATTAAAAGGTTATACTGTTTATAACTTAAATGTAATACAATATAAATTATACTTTTTATGTAAATTTAGGAGCTCTCAATCCTATACTATAAACATTTGATTTTAAGTAACTGTCATAAGTTAGCAAATAAAATAAAGTTCAACTATCTACGCGCTACCCGTTTTCAGATTTGCTATTTTTTATTTGTAAATAATGTAACCATGTACAAAACTTCAATGATTATTGTTGGTTTAAACATTTTTTTAAATGTTGGTCTTTAAAAAAAATACTTCTAAAGTAATTATGTTTCAATAGTTTTTTACTCACATTTGAGTCCTCAAACTATTTTCTGATAAGCTGTAATAAATATGTGATTGAGCAATAGATCCACCAGATTATGATATTAGGTCCTTACATATGAAATTGGCGTTTTGTTTGGGAGGAACATAAAGTTGATTTTTTTTAAATATAATATATTTATTTAATCAAAGTATGTACCATTGCTATCTATGCACTTTTGCCATCTCATAGGTAGTTCATCGATCCTTTTACTAAAAAAACCATTCGGACGGGAATCAATAAAATCTTTGAAGTCGGTTTGGACTGCCCCATCGGAGTTGAATTTTTTCCCTTGCAAGAAGTTATCCAAATTTCGAAAAAAATAGTAATCTGTTGGGGCAAGGTCCGGAGAGTACGGTGGATGTCTTAGACATTCCAATTGAAGCTCTTCTAATTTGGTAGCCGTCTGTTGTGCAGTGTGTGGTCTAGCGTTATCATGAAGCAGCAGTGGCCTAGAGCGATTAACCAGCCTCGGTTGTTTAGCAGCTAGCTTTTCCATCATGGTTTGCAGTTGCTGACAATAGACATCTGCCGTAATCGTCTGGCCAGATTTAAGAAAGCTGTAGTGAACGACACCAGCACTAGTCCACCAAACGCTCACAAGTAACTTTTTTGGAGTCAATTTTCGCTTGGGGCATGGTTTGGCTGGTTTGGCAGGGTTCAGCCATTGCGATGAGCGCTTCCGATTATCATACAGGATCCACTTTTCATCACAGGTAATGATTCGATTCAAAATCCCTTCATTATTGTGCCGGTTGAGTAATGCAACGCAGCAGTCAACGCGCGTTTGTTGATTTGCTTCACTCAATTCGTGAGGTACCCACCTTTCAAGCTTTTTCACCTTCCCAATTTGCTTCAAGTGGATTAAAACAGTTTTATCACTAACACCGCAGCCTGCAGCTAACTCGGACGTGGTTTGCGATGGATCCGCTTCCACAATAGCCTTCAATTCTTCATTATCAACTTTGGTCTCCGGCCGTCCACGGGGCTTGTTCTGCAGGTCGAAATTTCCAGAACGAAAACGTTGGAACCAAAAACGCACTGTGTTTTCTTTTGCGGCACCGTCGCCATACACATCATTAATCCTTCGAGCCGTTTCTGCAGCACTGGTGCCACGGTGGAACTCGTACTCGTAAATAACGCGATATTTCAAGTTTTCCATTTTGTAAACTGAGTGACGCAAAGAAAAAAAAACAATTGAGGAAAAAACAAATGAATTATAATTTTCGAAACACAAATACTTGAGTAAATAGCTGTATAAATTTGAATTTGGAATTCCTAACCAAAGAGAAGATATTTGAGATCAAAGTTGCCAGTACGGCAAAACGCCAATTTCATATGTAAGGACCTAATATATCGTACACAGTATAACAATCAGATTATATGGAACACTTTTCCAATATTACTGGCAGATATCTACAATATAATCGCCAAATCACACAGTGTGCAATATAACCACCATATTGTATCGTACACAATATAACCGCCAGGTTGTATCGTACATAATATAACTGCCAGATCTTATCGTATGCCATGTAACTGTAATGTAATATTTGGACTCTGGTTATTTTGTATTTCTTTATTGATGTGTAGAGTTTTTTGCTACGTTCAAAAAATAGGTCGAAGGTGAGCATAAAACGAAAAAAAACATTTAAGTTAGAATGAATGCGTAATCGACATATATTTTGTATGACTATCCTTTTTTGGATATCCAATATATTATTCCATTTCAATATATATGAAAAAGAAACTCAAACATACCCTCTCTCATTCCTTTCTCAAGCTAGAAGGAGAAAACTATAATCATTCAATTTATTTTTTAGTTCGCTCGGTACGTTGGAAAAATTACACCTAGATGTTACATTATCATACAAACGTTGGTAAAGGAATGGGATATCTTATTTTACGGCTGAAAATTTCAATTTTTTTTCTGGTCATGAAGTATGAACATTGTCTTTGATAAGATAAGCCATGATAAAATATAATGACATAACTGCTAACCAGATATAATGACTTTTAAAATCTGCCACTGGATTTTCTTCACAAACCAAATTTTTATTAATATATTTTTCTCAATTAAATTTTTAGTTAATATTATTGTAAAAATGTGTTTACTTATGTTAAAGCAATGTTTTATAAGTTTTTATATTTTTTAGCTGTCAAGAAGAAAGAATAATACGTTTTGTGATTTAATAAAATGTGTATTTTTAATTAAATAAATATAACACAATTTTAGTATTTTGTAGTCACCTTTGTTTTATTTGAGTTGACTTCAGGTTTGAAAGACCTTCGCCTTCCCCGTCAGGTGAAGATGAATTGAATTGTGTCTTACATATATATTTTCTAATTGAAATAGGTACAGGAGAGGAGGAGGGGAGTAGTGGCTAATAAGGAGAGGGGAGTAGATAGGCGTCAAACTGATGGGTTTTGAACGGGAAATTATAAAAAAATTATTTAGAAGAAGATTATTATAATTGATATTCTATATTCATAATATTTACTTACAATTATTACATTGTTATATCATTCTTACTCATTTTATATTGTTGCTAAGTAAAATTCTACATTTTTCTTTAAAAAAATATATTACCGAAGTCATAGTTATCATAATACCCCCAAATATAAGGCAGAAAAAAATGTCTGTGTCATTCGAAGCGAGTAGCACAGCGTGGGGCTCGAACCGGAGACGTTCCGCACGGAAGTTTGGTGCGTTTATATGTAGTCATGCACATTTCTATTAATTATTTCCAGTTTCATTCTAGAAACAGATTTCATTGTTTTGTTAAAACAGCATTAAAATTTAAGTTTTCAATGGCTTCTGAAAGACGACCCTTTTTTAGTATAACAAACTTATTATAATGCATCAAAATTATAAGACGGCTACCAAAAGAGCTACCGATGCTAAAATGATTCACAATGAGCATGAGAGACTCCAGTGAAGCAGTTTTACGATGGCAAAATGAAGCAGGATAAAGTAAACCACAGCGTCATATAAAAATAATATTTCCGTTATAATTGCCGAGTACTGGTACTAGAAATCATAATAAAATAATAATGTTCATAATACGTCCGTTTATAGCAGACTCTCCACACATAATTTTACAGGTAACAAAAATTCGGAACTAATTCTTCAAGCTGATGCCGCCTCAACAGCTACTCACCGTGGTGCAAACATGCGCCAGCTTGACCAAGCAGCTCAGCGGTATCCACATGTACGTGATGTCTGCGGAAGGAAGTACGCGTCAATGATCCAGGTGTTCACTTAAGCATTGGTTTCCTAAGAAAGTGGTGTCGTTATATAGCGCACGTAACAAAACATTGTCTATGCAAACCATATGGCGTGGTTTCCTAGAGAGCGTTGGTTGTGTCGTTATATAACGCACGTAACAAAACATTGTCTATGCAAACCAATGGCGGTGATTTCCTAGAGTGCGTTGTTTGTGAGTGTAATGTCAAATAGCAATGCTGCCATTTGCATGACGGCCGTGATAGCGGAGCAAACAGCCGTGGAACGATTTTTCCCGTGCAGCGGACACCGTTTTAAAATAAAAAATGAGTGCAAACGTAATTTGGACTTTGTAAGAAATAGTGAAGTTTTATATAATGTGAAGAGCAAATACTATAGAAAAGCCCAGTTGAAACAAAATATGTGGAATAAAGTTTCCAACTGACAGTTGTGGGTTCTCATTTCTGCCGTCTAGTGGCGCGCCAGCATCACGTCATGTAACGTGCGCTATATAACGACACCACTTTCTTTGGAAACCAATGCTTTAAAGAAGATCACACGATTGACGAGGAGGAGCATCTCGAATTATATATTGGAATGGAGAGGGAATCCTCGACTGCGAGGTCCAACAACGATGATGGCCATGATAATTCAAGTGTAATACGATGTATGTTATATAACACTGTTTAGAGAGCAAACTCTTTTCATGGGTGCTCTAAATCGGGAATCAAACACAGAATATTAAAAAAAATACAAAAGTAAAGTAATTTTAATGTAACGATAGGCGGTGGCTGTGGTCATAAAATTGGGTACTTCATTGCACATGCAGAAATAAATAAAAATTAGCATATGGACTATCTACCAGACATTTTGCATCCACGCTATGCGTATTGGAAAATGATTGTCTAAAAATATGGGTATGATGATTTGTTACCAGCCGTTATTTTACGACATTGAGCCGTACTTTAAAGAGGTGAAGTTAAAATATTTATGACATTGGCGTTTTAATTTTTGTGGTTTATACACTCCTTTGCTCAGAATCCTTTAACTTTCGTTTTTTCATACATTTTATGAACTTATTTATTAATATTATGTTTTATTATACAGTGTAAAATACAATGTGTTTATTGATAAGTAGCAATCTCTTCCTACCAACTAAAGGAACTGTTTTACAAAGCTTCGAGTTAAAGGTAAATGGTTTTAATTTTTGATGTATAATGTAATAAAAAATACACAAACCTAAAAAAACACGAACAATAAAAAATAAAAACACATACAAATTTAACAAGGTTATTGATAGTGAAGAGAGCGGAAAAGAAATTGGTAAGAAAAATGACGAAAAACCAGGAAAACACGCTTTGTAACTGAAGGAACATACAATGTTTAACATTCGTTTTATGAAGCATGTCAACTATGGTGCGAGTTAAATATTAGCTGATAGCAGATTCCATAGTCTAATATCAAAACACGACATAAAAAACCAAGAGCAGTGAATTGGGAGAGGCAAAAGGCAATTTTTGCAGGTGCGTAACGTGAAACCGGAACCGGAGAGGGGCTGAATATTTTTGACGAGATATGAGGAGGCACGGGTCAATACGTGAGCATATTAACAGTTCTCACATTCATTCAGTGACGGAATATATAAGGTGTGATATGATAGTATTATCTTAGGTTGAATATGAAGTAAACATAAATATTCTGTACTAGGAGTTAGCCCTTCGTCCAACGTTATAATCTAATTGGTTTGTTATTCTATTATATACTATATTATAGGGATAAGTATTTTCTAAGCCGTTGTGATTGGTAAAATAAAAATGAAAATAAATATAACAAATGTAAATAAAATTTTACCAGATTTCTTAACTTTGCCTTGATATTTTTTTAATAATTTAGATTAACATTTTAAATGCCATATTGGACACCATATACCGTTTCGATTGACGTACGTTTTTCTAAAGCTGTCCTTATAATTTATCTATTCCGGATTTTTACCTGATCTGGATTTTTTTATAATCCAATATAAAAAACTTTTTAATACCAAAATAATTTCGATCACATTATTCAAAATAAATTATGTAGGATGGGACAAATCCCGTAAACATTAAACACATGTATTATACATATTTATAAATTGAAAAAAATCTCGCAGAATTTCGGCTTACGAGATGAATTTACAAAGTATTTAGGTACGTAGCGTCGTAGATCAAGGCTTCAACAAACATTTACACAGAGGAAATAAATTTACTTAGAAATGTTTACACACCATTTCGGAGCAGGAAAAATATGTAAAAAAGGGGAAAGAAGCGATAGGTTGAAGTAATTTCAATTTGTCTTGAATGTAATAATGCGAGAATGTGTTCGTGCAACATTCACACGACATCGATTCGGCCGTTTTTGTGAATCCTTAGTTTTCCGTTAAGTATAGTGACCACCAGCTATTCTAAAAAGCATTATTTCTGTAGTGCGAGCAAGATGTTTGCTGACGGCAGAATTCACTAATATGAAACCATAAAACGATTCATCAGATTATGATTCCATATAATTGGATTCAAAGCTATAATTTAAGCAATATTTAGTTGGGTCTCAGCATAAATTGTTGAGCATTGAAGAAAAATACTTTTTCTTCCATAATTCATCATTCTGTCGTGCAAGTCAGATGAATGGAGTGTACAACGACAAACTTCAGCTAGACTTGGAGATCGTTCCTTAAAGCACTTAAACGAGGGCCGTGCGTTACAGTTCTGACTCTGAAAGATGAGGAATAGAGAGAATGAAGAAAAAAAATAATATCTACTAAATTCCACCTAAAACTGATTGTGTTGCTATCATATATCGGAAGATCTGCAAAGGTTTCTTAGTAATTTATCTTCCCTTGATAAGTTTTCTGCGGTTTTCTTACCAAATACGTTATTCGTAACATATGCAGATGCGGGAAAGTACCATATCTATTAGTTGCAGCTACCACCTTCATATCATTATACTCAATTTTACCTCCGTAGACTAGTTGTTATATTATTTTCTTTCTTCCCGAAGTTTTGGGTCCGAATTCTACTGGTACCCAAAAAAAACACCAGTCTGGTAACAATACTTGCACGTTCCGAGCGGTACTGTTGCCAACATGTTCAATAACTAACGCGAGTTCACACGAGGCACCATACGAAAAAAAAATACTATTTTTATCAATATTTTGAATCTGTCAATAAAAGTTATTTCAAATCCCAAGTTAGAGCCCTTGAAAAAAGTCTGCTCTTTAAATGGCGCTTTATAAATTTTCTATTTATTATTTTTATTATTATCGAGAAAAAAAATTTATTAACTCACTTTCATTTAATATTTTTCCACATTACGCGTAGTCTAAGTGTCTATAAAATCAATCAATGTAAAATATTGATAGTCAGTTAATAGACTTAATGAATTTCTCGTTGAAAAGTTTCAATTTGACTCCTTGATCTTGATTAAGACGCAACGTTGTAAATTTTGAGTCAAAAGGTTTCATCTTAAAAGGCTGAGGAGGAATATTGTCAAGAAGTGAACGCTACCACCCAATACGTTTGATGTTGTGAAGAAGATTCTTTTCTCTAATCGGAACTTTATTAATTGTACTTTTATTATCATACCCTTCAGTGTTGCCAGGTCTCGTAGTTGTAGATCTTTTCACTATTCCGATATTAATCTCGAGCTGTTTCTCCACGTTGATCATGTGATCTATATGAGGTTTTGCCGATCCCAGTCGCACACTCCGTCCCGTAGACGTCACAGAAATGTGGAACTTACTGAAGCATCTAACTATACTATATTGACGCATGTTTGCAGCATCGCGACTGTTCTCATGGGTATATCTGTTGAGACGTCATCAGTTCGAAAACTAATTTGGCACTTTTTTTCTGTATAAAATTGTGTGTGTGTGGTGCTCATAAATTAAGAAATAATAAATATATATTTTAGTGATTCTCTAGCTCAATTTAATTTGTATGTTAGTATGCAAAAGAATTTAACATGCATTCTACTTATATAAAATTAACTGATTTGTTTTTAAGTATTCTTCCTGTTAATTATCTATCATGACAGTCGAAATGGTAGCTAATGTCTTGACAAACACGCACAATTATTCATTGTGGTTTGTAAATCAAAAACATATTTTTTAAACGATTCTTCTGTATTTAGAGTGTCCAAATCGGCATCACTTACGAACATTGTAGAAATATACGTAGAAATGAGAAAGTTGATTAATCACAATGTAGACTACCACGTAAGCTCTAGAATCAACTGCCAACTAACGCATAAAGCACTCCGTAGATGACAATGGCATAGCGTGTTTCCTGGTTCTTCCATTATCCTTGTTTAATATATCTTCTCTAAGTAACAGATGACATTAATATATTTGTTGAATTTAAATATCAAAATAAATTATGTTCCCTTTATACCTAACAACTGTATTTCATCAATGATTTGCTTTATATAAAACTGTTATGTAAATCTTTTCCCCATCAATGGAAACAAAATTATTCAACAATAGTCTGACTGGTTGAAAAATATTGCCGAATTGTGCAATGAAGCGTTAAATAAATGGCCGTTAACGCTTAAACTTATGATAACTTAAATATTTTTGGCACAGTTAACAGAAATAATCAACCTGCTCTAGTTTCTCTGAGTTAATCCATACATGTTACATTCATCACACCTGTATAACCATAACCTTTGATTTCGCTACATTGATTTTCAAACTTTCACTAGTCATCTCTCATATAGCTCACTCATCATATATTTTAAATTCCCTTATTTTCATTAAACCTAACTGTATAATTAACACACATAAATCCACATTCATTCGGAAATAATTGCTTAAATATAAATTTTATTATTTTTAGTTAGAATTCAAGTATTTTTTGTGTTAATTTTTTTCTTCATAACTTTCATTTAGAAAAAAAGCTAACTTAATTTATTTTTAAACCTTTTTTTATTCTTTTTGGCAATCAGAAAACTTTTTAGAAAGAAAACTTCAATTATAAAATGTCTTAATCGCGCTAAGTCAAAAACGTTGCGAGCATATTAATATTTGACTGCTTTCCGTGAGACAATTGAGTCACAGTTGCTTGAAGCGTTAAGTCTCCTAAAAACTTATTTCAAAGTGTCAAGCTGTTTTCTGTGTCACAAAATGAATATTTTAAGTCCGAATTACTTAAATGTTTACTTCAAATTTTAAGCAAAATATATTGAGATGTTTTCTTCTTAGAAAACAAATGAAAACGAGACAAATTATTAATTCGCTTGAATGACTTCAATTATGTACATATTCGAGAAAGTCGAATTTTGTAAAGAAATATATAACCCTCTGTTTAGTTAAGAATGTTAATTAATATAACGTGAGATACTCGTTTTTATAAACAATCTGTATACAAAGCATCCCATCATACTTATTTTGGGGCAGACAGAGTGGACGAATCTTCATGCCTTAAGATCCAAGCGGATAGCGTCTGTCTCGTCCGCACACGTACATGCTCTTTTTTTTCTCGTAATTACTTTTCCACGTAAATTTCTCCAAATATCTCCTTCTCGGACCACACCTCACTCGCTTTCCATTCATTACGTGTTTATTTATTTTATAAGTATTTTGGTACTCATTCTCTGAACGTGGCGAAACTTTTTTAAGTGACCTTAATTTTCTTTAGTGTCCTTTATATGTCACATATTATAATATCAGTTATTCTTGACAAAATACGCATTTATACAGCATTTATTTTTTGTTCTTAACACTCAAGGTCAAGCTTCGTTTATATGCATAAAGGTAAGTAATTGCAAACCACTGAGCAAAATATTATTTGACGATTTTATTATTGTAGTAACACACAAATATTACAAATTTCTATTAGTTCGAGTATTGTCAGTAGATCTGCTAACGATCTATTTACAAAAACTCTACTAAGTGCACACGTTGCCTTGATTCCTGCAACAATACGCCTTTCAATTTTTTCTTCCAACTTATATCTCTATTTTGTAACAATATAAGAAACAATCTCAAGTTATATAAATAACAAAATGTCATATTGAAACAATTGGACCACAGCTTCCTTGTTGCAAAGAATTGTGTTAGTTACAATATAAGTGTTGATGATGCCTATTTATTATTTTTGGTCATTTTGAAACTCAAAATATACAATACTGTTGAATTTTCTTTATATACATTTATTGAAAAACTAGCTGTACCCGGCCACACGTTGCTGTGGCTCAGACTGGTTAAATGGAAAAGAAAGAAAAGAGAAAGCACACGTTTCTAATATGTTTAATTTCACAATACTTGTGGGTATACAATATTTTTGACATCTTTCAGGCACTCTCAGCCTGTCACTTTTATTCTGTTGAGAATGAATCAGTCTGAAGCTGCAGAACGCGATCACCGCGCTTGCAACCGTAAATCCTCAAGTCTGGCTGCACGTCGCTCTACTGCTTCTTCGGCATTTTGATGAACTAAAGCAGAACAAATGCACTAAAAAAGAAGAAAGAAAGTTAGAACAAAAACATATTAAATTGCGAAACACTAAAAAAGGAACTGAATAATATTGTTAAGTTCGTAGATTTCGTTGTTCTTGGCGGCAAGGATAGCTCGTTTACTCAGCCAATCGTGATTCTTATAATTGATTTGAATATTGGGAAATACTTTTTCAACCAATTCTTCTTTTGACGTCACTAAATTGCAGAAGTTATGAGGCAATGAAATTCGTCCTGAGGTCATATCAACCAGCACCTTTCCATTCCCAATTTCCAGCAGTTGATGTGAGAATATCTCAGCTGATCAATCGTTTTGCAGCTGAACACGCATTTGTCAAATATTTGTCAAATAGGAGTATTGTTAAGGAAATATTTGTCAAATAGGAGTATTGTTAAGGAAATACCGAAATAATTGGAACTAATTAAATGTTAAGAAAAGAGAGAGATTATTTGAATTAATTAAATATTAGGAAAGACAGAGATATAATTGTAACTAATTAAATGTTAAAGGAAGACAGAGAGATAATTGTAACTAATTGAATGTTAAGGGAACACAAATAGATAATTGGAACTAATTTAAAAAAAATCTCCATTTCTACATACGATTTGATAGATTTTGGAATATAAACATAGAGATAAAATTAAATTCTATATAAAAAAGATACTTCTGATATTCCTACTGATGTCTTCCAGCCACTCTCGGTCTGTCACGTTCATTCTGTTGAGAACGAAGCAGTTATGAAGCTGCAGAACGCGATCGCCGTACTCGCAACCGTGTATCCTCAATTCTGGCTGCACGTAACGTTGCTGCTTCCTCGACACGTATTTGAGCCATTATTTGTCTGTTTCGCTCATTTGCTTACACGACATAACCTGTAAATGAGCAGTTTTTAGTATTACATGATCAATTCCAATGCATTTCATGATATAATTTGAATTTAAATAAAAATCAATCGACACATCACAAATCCACCGCCAGTTGCATTGAAAAATCAGAAAAACAGTTAAAAAACGAAATGAAAGAATCCAAAACGTCGAAAAGGCTATGTGACATAACCTCTCAATGAGAAATGTTTAGTTTGCGTGTGTTGCTGCAGAGGGCGCTCCCATTATACAACTGCATATATAATATAAAAAAATATATAAACATGCTTGTATTCAAATGCAACCTTGTGTCAAAATTTCAAAGCAATCGGTGAAGAACTTTTAGAGACTAGAGATTTTTAATATACGAACATTTACATTTTTATTTATATAGATACAGTTTGTCTTTAAAAACAACGCAAAATCAATAAATGACACGATACGATACAATATGATACAAAATATTTTATGTTTACATATTATATAAATATGCAACTACACTTTAAATTAATTAATTAAATTCGTAATTAATGTATATATTTTTTTCAAATAGTACAAATTGTTGATAAATACAATACTTCAGCATGTTCCAATAAACAAGGCCAATATAAGTGTTCTCTTAAATATATTGAATATGACTACTGGTTGTTTTCAACTGTTAGTAGACCTTTGATTTCTCAAACCCAGTTCAAAGTTTTCTTATTTCTACGTGATATGTCCGACCCCAAACGTCGGTGATCACATTTCGGTCGGCGGTAGAGCGGAACAGCTTTTCAAGTGTTCAATCAGGGATGTTTTATAATCCAGACAGGCACTACACTTTATTCCCTGTCAATACCCATAAATGTTAACTTCAGATGTTGGCATGTTTCTTCTTTGAGGTAATTCTTTGTTATTTTATTTAACATAAAAATTCTCTTTTATTCCACATTTAAAATTAAAGTAAGTTATTTTAACACATATTAATTAATAAGGACCTCAGAGGCCTAGTTGGAAAGTGGTACATCTTCCTACCCGGGTGTTGTGTGTTCGATTTTCGTTAATACCCGTTTTCTTTGGTTTTAATCTAGTTTTTACTCAAGGCTTCTAATATATCTTTTTGATTGATCTGATGATATTGCCATATGACAATTAACACGTCAGGTTGCACTGTGCACAAATAATTAATATGAAGTTTTCAATCATTGTTTCTTGAATTACTTACATTGAATTATGATACTTACATCCATTATTTGTTTATTAACTAAGCTTCATCGTTTTATAAACACAATATTTATTTTTAAAGTTTCATGGTTGTTTCCTCTGTATTTTTACTTGATACCAAGTAAGCAATTATAAGCTTTACATCAAAAGAATTTGTGTCATATACACAAAGCGCTTTAAAAAGGGGTTAATTTATTACAGACCTTGTATATTTCTCCGTATCCTTGGGTTACTTTAAAATACTTCCAAATATCACACAAAAATAACAACCAGGATACGTGTAAGCAGAGAAAAGATTTTTCATATAAATGTTCAATTTTATGGTTGAAATATTACATGCAAAGCGACTCGTATACATGAATATTGTATTATTTTTAACAAAAAAAAAACTTCTTATCTTAACTAGTTATCTTAAATGTATAAGAGTTTTTTTTATTTTTGTCTTAGTGAAACACAATAATAATATTTTTTATGGTAATTTTTTTTGTTATTCCACTTATTACATTAATTTCCATGATACGTGTTTCTACCTCATATCTCGAGACTATCATTCCGCTTTTTATCATTCCCCCTCTCTATCTTCTATATCTCCTGTCTACCTTCTATCATTTTCTTGGAGTTGAAGACCTGAAGAGAGTCTCGAAACAGGAGGCAGAAACACCAATCGCAAGGATTAATATAATAAGTGAAATAACAAAGTAATTTATTATTTAATTATGTGATTATCTTAAATTCAAACGACCAGTATGTTGAAAAACGGAACAAAGATATAATCAAGTCGTTTAATAATTATTTGAAGTGGATTTTTGCTATAAATAAAACCACCTTATATAATTTAAAAAAAATATATATCAACTCAATCTTAATTTTTAAAAAAACTTTGTGGTGCCATTTGGGACAAAATTTACCCCATTCCATTTTAAATTCTGTAAGTGAATAAAAAGTTCATTCTGACACAACAAAAATAAACATTTAACTTTTTCAAAGACATAAATCCTTGTCCTTGAAAATCTCTTTAAATTCCCAGGCGTAAAATTTACCATTAACCGAATTTATAAGGCAAATCAATACAGCACTGTTTTGTTTTTAAAACATAAAGACATAAAATAAATATGTGATGTCCTAATTGAGAATAATTCCGAAGTTCATGATACGAGTATATAGCTGATATTGCACTAAAAAAATACACAATTGAAGTGATCTTTGGTTACTAAACTACACAAATAAATGTGACTCAATGTATTAGAAGTGAAGTGAAAATAAAAATGAAGATGAAGCGATGAACATATTGAGAGGAATATAACTAGGTTTACCAAAGTAAAATTTGTAAGAGCATTGATTTTCTTAATTTTTCTGTATGGTGCCGAAATATGGATATTCAGAGAAAGGAGATGCAAGAAAATCGTGTGGTGTAGGCAGCGTATGTTGTGTATATAATGGATAGAACCCAAGACAAGTGTTTTAATGGAAAAACTACAAATTGAATCACGTTTGTCTTTAATTAAACAACTTTAAAATCTCAGATACTTCAGCTATATATTCAGATGGGAATAAACAAGGAAGAGACAAGTGATCCTAGAAAAGTTAGAAGGAAAACATAGCAATGCGATGGGTAGACCTGATAGAGATTACAACTAATAACCCACTTCAAAAGTTTAGTAGAAATATTACTTACTGACTGAGAAATGAAAGCATATTTTTATTTTGCCGTGAAGGAAATTAGTTCGCAAGATTAAGTTCAATGATTACGATTGTTCTGTTAAGAGCATAACAAATTATGAGAAGAAATATGAAATTATTTTAGGTGTAAAAAAATTCACTGACCAGTACAATAAAAAAGATTTATTCAGGAAACCGTTGAGATATTTTAATTTCTATTTAAAAGAATCTTCAAGTACATATATTACTCAATACGGATGCGCGACACGTCAATATTTCCTTCAGATTTTGTGTATATGTTCAAAAGAATAGAAAAAAAGGCGATGTCGTCTTTGCGAAACATGAATGCAATGCAAGCATCACCTGAGGATATTTCAATATTCCTCCTGAAATTCCTGCGAAATGGAAAAATCTACCCAAGCGGCAGCCATTGTGATGAGAATGTGAGAGTTGGCGCGAAATTTTATGGCGGCTACCGTTTTAGCGGGAAACGGAAAATAATATACATACTATATACTCGTATATCGACAAAAAAAGCATTAAAGAGAATATTATAGATATTTTTCTATGTGTGAGAGATGATAGATATTTTTACACAATAGTTGTGCGAGCAATCAAATATTGTATTTCAAAATGAGATATCAATTCAAGTGTATCTCTTAAGTGTATTAGCGTAAGTAATATGTGTGAACAGTTGTTTAACAATAATAATTAAAGGACATTTTATAATATAATATAAAACGCCGTTTAAAAAGCAAATTCAACTCAGCGCGCTCCAGTTCGGGAATTGAACCTTCTTTTATAGATAGAAAAAAATATTTAAAAAATAAAATAAGTTTCGAGTAAGGATAAGAGGGTGTGACTTAGACCTTAAGTTTGGGGACTTCCCTGCATCTACATATATTTTATTGAAGAAAACTAAATTTTACTCGTAAAAAATAAAAAAATAGAACTTATTTTAACTATTAAGTAAGTAAAAAAATG
Source organism: Odontocerum albicorne (assembly GCA_949825065.1). NCBI lineage: Eukaryota > Metazoa > Arthropoda > Insecta > Trichoptera > Odontoceridae > Odontocerum > Odontocerum albicorne. The sequence goes on from OX463855.1 coordinate 18,231,618, forward strand.
TTTAACTTTTTTTCCCTTTGTTTTAATCAGTACAACCTAGCTGGTTTATTGCTATGTGATAATTTCTTCCAACTAACGAGAAATATTTAAAATACATATAAAAATAAAACTAGAACCATTATTTAAAAAAAATAGATATCAACGAGAATTGAACCCACACACACCGAGTTGAAAGGCAGACGTCTTACCCAAATGACCAAAGATGTTAAAATAATATATTAACAATTTTTATTTCTTAAATAAATTATTTAGAGCTATTATAAGTTAAGATTTTTTAAATCACACTATCATAACTTACACATATGATATATGATACACGTATAAACCATCATATCGTTTTGTTGTCGGTACAGTAGACAGGGCCAAGTGCCAAACATTTTCACCCTTCACTTCATCTATCATATACACCTGTCATATACATGTTGGTTCTATAATTTATTTTATTTTTAAATTGATCACATGATCCAAACACACTCTCTTAATCTTTCTCTAGCACATTATCCGCCCACATTCCCGCTAAGTATTTGTTTGTAAGTAATTAATAATTCATTCGTTCTGCACATCTAAATCAGCCTAGAGTGCTCTTCTTTTATTCTACTTAATATAACAATTTTAAATTGATCACATGATCCAAACACACTCTCTTAATCTTTCTCTAGCACATTATCTGCCCACATTCCCGCTAAGTATTTGTTTTGTAAGTAATTAATAATTCATTCGTTCTGCACATCTAAATCAGCCTAGAGTGCTCTTCTTTTATTCTACTTAATATAACAATTTTAAATTGATCACATGATCCAAACACACTCTCTTAATCTTTCTCTAGTACATTATCTGCCCACATTCCCGCTAAGTATTTGTTTTGTAAGTAATTAATAATTCATTCGTTCTGCACATCTAAATCAGCCTAGAGTGCTCTTCTTTTATTCTACTTAATATTATATAACAATTTCAAGTTCACAATCTTACCTTATCACTTCATTTCGCAGCACACTTTGAATAAAAAGAAATTGTAGGATATACTCGTACATTTTAATATACTTTGTAAAAAAAATTCGTGAAAGACCAACTTAAAATAGAAAAATTGATGTATTTAGAATAATGCAATTTTCTTTATGGTCACTATGATATTTACAGAATAATAAAAAAGACTTTCGTACATTGTGCGATGAATATTTTTGGTCTTTCTGGAGTGATGATGTGTAAGGAGTTGAATTTCGCAAGATGTTTCCAGTTGTAGTTGAGTGTCACTGTTTGTCAGGTTGATGAGAGCGTGCAACGGGGTTTTGTTTTTGTGTAATCAAAATTCGGAGAGAAGTATCGATTTATTTTTTCATGCTAAATATCCTCAGTGAGATACAGGCAAAAGTCTTGTTTACTGGGGATACGACAAATGAAAGGCAACAAACCCAGATCCATTAAAATTGTATGTCCAAATCAAATAACCTGTTGTTTTTTTCGCAAATTGTGTATATTTCTTGTCATGTGTAATAATAAATAAATAAATAAATTGTTGATTTTTATGGAGGCTTGACTTGTGTGAAGAAAGATAACAATAGGAAAACATGAATAATCAATTCTTGGTTTGCACGCTCTATAAGTTTTTTAAACTCGTGATTTATAATGGATAATCAATTTTAAAAAAGTACAATAGTATGTTGTATTTTGCCTTTCATTTTAGTTATATAGTAATACGATGCACGTTTATATTATTGGCAATCTATAAGGAATTGAAATATTCTAGTTGGTTAAGGTTGAACAGTTTGTTGTTAAAGATAAAACAAACATGGATTCGCATGATTGATTTGCAAATATGACGATTGAACTAATATTATTGCTCTATTAGGTTTTTATTTGATACCATGTTTCAGCTGTTGTTGATTTAATGATGTTGAATTTGGTTCTAATTTACTTATTGTTTCAATACGGACCATTTCCATTTCCAAGAGAAAAAAGCCACCTGCTCATATAAAAAACTTCGTCCTAATATTGGGATATGCAAACGAAAGTTGCACTAGGCAAAAAAGTTATGAGAAGAAGATAATGTGATAGAAATGAGTACAATACGTAGATTGTGTGGTAAAAACATCACGAGGGGCATGGCCACTGTACTTTCGTGTGGAAGATCGACAGTTCGAACACCACGCTGTGCTACTCCCCTCGAATGACATAGACATTTTTCCGCCTAGTATTCGGGGGTAAATTGATATTTGTGACCTCGGTCATATCTATATTTTTTGTATGCAGTACTTAAGATGAAGCAAATTAATTTAAGATGGTTCGGTCACGTTGAAAGAATGAATGATGAACGATTTACAAGATAAATCTAAAGGAGCAGTATAGAAGGTGTAAGAAGTTTGAGAAGTGCTAAAAATATGTAGAATGACCAAAGTAATCAAATAATAAGAATAATATAATTCAGCCACGTAAAAAATAATAATGACAATTTAGAGAAAAAAACTTATAGTATAGTAGATACGATAAATTTGAGAAGGTCTAGAAAAACGTGGTACAAAAAAATAAATCTAAAATCATGAATGACGGAAGAGTGAAACATATTTTATGTTAGGAGAATTTGCATGATATGGTATACGGGCATAGCAGATGCAAAATATATGTGGCAGTATAAAATGTAGTTTATATCTGTCCTCCCTGCTACCTCAAAAGGAATATGACCGGATGATGATGCTGATAATTATGGTGATGATGATGATATTGACTGTTTGAGAACAGTTTCAACGTGATAATTCTATTTTGTAATCAATGGAAGAAAGATTTTGGCGGTTGGTAATCGCTGATATTATAAAGGTTTTTTTTTTCAATTTACTGAAATATTTAAAACTAGATATTATCACTTTTCTAGATAAAAAATGATTCACTTAATGTACTATCATTATTATAAAACACATTTTTTAAGTATCTATAATTAAATACTTTTTATATTATCTAGAGATTAAGCTCCTTTAAAATTTCATAATATTTTTAACAAAATTTTAAGTGAAAATAAGTTATGTAAATATTTAAAAATGTATGTAATTGAAATCTTTATTTCACTGAATGTTTAAACAAGTAAAACGAGAGAAAAAAAATGATTTGTGAATGGAGAGATCATTGAAAATGTTTTTATTCCTTGGTAAGCAATAAAAAACATAATCAACCTAATAATTTTATAATTTTACCAAATAATTTTGTAATTAGTTCAAACTAATCAAAACATTTAAAAAAAACTCAAACCAATTTTTCACGAATCAAGAAACATACTTTCTCCGCTTGAGAAAATTCAAACTCGTTTCTTTAAAATTAATCTTGGGAAAACGAAATTTAAAAAATATTTTAACTCTCAGTTACAATTTTCAAAACAAATTTCATCTGAAGCAAACAGAAATTCATTTTCAGTTTTTTTTTGCAAGTCGTAAAAATTGTACGTAACCATTTGTAAATTATTTTTTCGTCGTGATAGCAAAGGATGCATAATATCCTTCAAAATGTCTCAAATAACTAGCAACCCGTAAGGCAGTGGTTACAAAAAGGAAAAGGAAGGAATGGGTACGACAGACACACCAAACATTCATATATCCATGGTTCAGGACTCTGAGGATTGCAACTTTTTTAATATTTTTTATGAACAACGTTTAATAATAAAAATACTCATTATGATTTCTTAAAAAATCATTTCTTTTGATAGGTCTACAAAAACACAAGTTTTGTTAATCAAATAATGCAGTCTCAATCTTTTTCAACACTTTTCTCGTCATTCTATAAATATCACCAAACAATATAAAAACGGTTTAACTGTCCGTATGTAACATTAGATTTTGTCAAAGTTACAGTATTTTAGTTACTATTAATAGTCATAGCAAAATTTTTATTTTTAAATATTATTTAACAGCTATCACTTGTTGATAAAATTATTAGGCATGAAATAAGATTAGCAAATAATGTACTATGCGTATCCAGAAAGTAAGTGTACTGAGGCTCTCACGACCGGATGGATTTTATTTTCGACATGTTGGCTACACTTCCGTGTAGCCTGACCCTTCCCCTCCGCAACAAAACCGGTTCGAGGTCAGTACGTTGAGAAGTGTCGACGCGACAACACGTTTCGTGAAAAATGTCAATCCAATCTCCCGCCAAGTGCGAAATACGCAGCGTCATCCGTTATCTCGTTTGGAAGGGAAAACCTCCGGTTGAGGTTTATAATGAGGTGAAAACTGCATATGGTGGTAAAGCTATGAATCGTACGAGTGTGTACAAGTGGTGTCGCGAGTTTAAAAACGGTCACGTCACACCTCTTCACCCTCCGCCAAAAAGTTCAAAACCACAGTTTCAGCCAAGAAAATCATGGCATCCGTGTTTTGGGACTGTCAAGGCATAATTTTAATTGAATATATGCCTCAAGGGGAGACCATCAACTCTGCAAGATACTGTGAGACCCTAAAAAAATTGCGGAGGGCGATTCAGAACAAGAGGGATGGCATGCTGACAAAGGGAGTCTGCCTGCTGCACGACAATGCCAGACCACACACGGCCAACGCCTCGAAGGAACTGCTCGCCTCGTTTAAATGGGATGTCCTGAACCATCCCGCGCATTCCCCTGACCTAGCACCTTCAGATTACTTTGAACAACCTTGAATAACACTTTAATAATTCATTTAAAAAGTGTATGTTTTATTTATCAGTTGTTTTGTGTTTTTTAAGTGTTTTTAAAGTAATTTAAAACAAAATTATAATCTCAAATGGAAACTGATAAATATTATGTTTTAAACAGTATAATTTACATTCACATGTTTATTTTTATTTCTTTCCTTGTTTTCTTTGTCGATAATGTAAAGCATTACTTCTGCTTCTACATTTATTTATTTTGAAAAGATCCAGAATATTTATTATGATTCTCATCTTAGTACTTCAAAAACGTTTGGATACAAATATGGATTTATTTTATAAAATGGCATTGACGAAAATAGATATTCAATTTCCTCGTTTTGATCTGCCTCCATTCATACGGAATCATTACATTATCGACATTTTTCAAAACTACGGTAACCCTTTGCTGTTAAAATTGAAAATTTTATTCCCATCAAGTCCGTCCGAAATATAATACTCGTTAAAATAATACAAAGTCAAATTCACCCTTGTCACATTTTTTCGCAGATTTTTTAAGTAATACTTTCATTGTTCGGTATTGCTCGTAAATATCAATTGAAACTAGTATAATTATACCAATTATTTGTTTAAATTTAACTAACTACATTTTTTGGGTGACTTATAAACCAGTTTAATATACTTACGATATTTTATATAAAATTGAAAAATATAACATTATGGAAAGCGCTGTCTCATTACACCAAGTATCACATGCTTATCCCAACGATTTATAAAAGACAGATATTGAATGCTAGTAAAACAATGAAAAAAGGCATCCAAGTAAAATCAATCCTGAAACCGAACCAAATATGCTAACTGAGCAAAAGCTGCAATCAATTTATTTGACTTATTTTATTCATCATAGTTTCCCATTCAATTATATGATATATTTAATAAAATTAACATCGTTTTTTTTCTAAAATTGCCCATCATAGTAAGATTTTGATAAAGCAAGATTGATTTCAAATGGGTATTTTTAAATTGTTTGAAAGCCTATGGGTTTCTTCTTCCATAAATATTATTTTTTACTCTTTGCTACACTATAATGTTGTTGTTTTTAAAAACGAGGGTGAATCAAATATGAACAAAACATTTTTGATTTATTTTTTTTATTTGCAGAAAGAAAAAGACCAAGTACACATAATTTTTTATATAATCTCCTGCTTTAGATATACATTTTTCACAGCGGATCGGTAATTTTTTAATCCCGTCATCGTAAAAAGAAGTGGGTTATGTCAGCCGCCAATTGCGCACAAATCCCTCTACTCTATTGTCGTCGTTGAATTGTTGGCCTCCCCGAGCTTCTTTCAGTTGTCTAAAGAGATGAATATCGCATGGCGATAGATCTAGGATATAGGAAGAGTGTTCTAGTCGTATCCAACACATTTCCTTAAATTGTTTGCATGTTACAGCTGCAGTATGGGGCTTCGCGTTGTCATAGAGAAGAATCACTTCACGTATCGGTTGGTCACGTCTTTTGTATCGATAATCAAGTTTAACTTCACGCAAAAGCTCGTAGAAGTACGCTGCGTTGACGGTGCGACGATCGTGCCAAAAATCGATGTGCAAAATGGCGCGCCGGTCCAAAAAAACTGTCGCCAGCCCCTAACCAACTGACAGCCGAGATTTAGCTTTCACAGGGGCTATCTCATCCTTCTTTATCCACTCCATGTTGGCTTGTTTCGACTCACGCGTGTAGTGGTGTACCCAAATGCTATTGCAGGTAACTATGCAACTCAAAAATGTGTTCCTTTCTCGTACAAATCCCGCCATGAGACACTCAAAACTTTTGTTCTGTAGTCAAAAGACATGGGACCCATCGAGCAGACGCTACGGAATCCTAGGTCCTTTACGATTAAGGATTGAGTGCTCTCATAACTTATTCTTATCTCAAAACAAATTTCAGAAACCCTCAAACGTCGGTCGCCTTCCAAAAGAACACGAATGGCGTTAATGTTCTGTTCGGTAATGCTCGTCCATGGATGACGATCATGACTCTCGTTTTCGACCTCTTCACGGCATTTTATGAACTCCTTATGTCAGGCAAACACACGGAGCACTGACAATGTTTGATCCTCGAACTTTGCCGTCAGTTTCCGCAGAGTTTTGGTCGGTTTTACGTCCGCACGAACGAGAAACTTTATAATTATGCGTTGCGCAATCGAGGGGTGCACCTCTTTCTCAGACATCGTGTGCCATACTAATGACGGAATTTGCCGAGGTTAGTCAACCGCTTTCGCCACACCTGATATCCCCAACTTACACTCCTCCAGGCGGCCGCGCGCTCCGTTTAAAAGTACGCGCTCTTAAACAAAATTCTCGTTTATATTTGATTTACTCTCGTAGTTCACTTGTTTTTTAAAGAATAAGAAGATAAACAGTTTCAAGGAAGTAAATACATATAATTTAGTCCCTTTTACATGTATGGAATTGAAGTTCATTCAGCAGTTCTGTAATATGTAAATTTGAATTCCTATTGAAACAAAATATACAATCAGAAACTATGGTTACTAAAACCTAGATCACCATTTTGAAAACTTATTTCCATGACCTACTTTTCAAAATTAAATAACTTTTTATTAACATAATTAAGTGGTTCAGGTTCGTCCCCAACTCAAAACATTTCCAGCTTCACAACCTTAATACAATCAAACTGAAAACAAATTTCTGGAAAAAACTTTATTTTTTAATTAAGAATGTATAAAGTGAATAAAAATATAAGTACATATTTCAATAGACAAAGCGTCAGACATAAATGAGAGAAAAGATTTTTCAAGACAGAAGCGAAGTAAAAAAGGAACGAAAAAAAACATCTTCTCATGATTTGAACAATACTCTCAGTGAAAAATGCGAAGTATGGGTTAACAAACCCAAGAGGGCGGATAAGTAGAAGGGGATTGGGGAGGGTCGCGGGTGGTAGAGTGGCATAAGTGCCAGAGGGGGTTGGTAAACAGAGAGAGGGGCGGAAGTTGCGGCCGCCAAGCCACTTCCTCCGTCGGCATCTGGGTTTCCTGGTAATTTACAAATCGAAAGGGCGGGAAACACGGTGAAGTGCCGAGAACGTAGTAGAAGTAGTAGACAGACGTCGAGCCGAAGGCAAACGGAATGAGTTCCGACTCGAATGTGTTCCGACTCGGATGGGTTCCGACCCGCATGAAAACCCGACAACTCGAATGGATCCCGGCCCTTATTGTGACATCGATGTGCGATATAGCCGGGGTGTTGAGATGACGTATTTATGTATTTCATACGCCCTAGAGAATTTTATGGAATTTTCAATATTGCTTATTCCACAGGCGAGCTCGTAATTTCTCTCAAGTGTGTATTTGTATGTTGTATAATAAAATATATTTACAAAATGGTTTTAATAAATTTCCCCTTGAATGTGAATAAAGGCTTTTTGTTTGCTTTTCTGGTGGAAACTTTACCGTGCCTCGTTTTCCAAACATTATTAAAATGAAAGTTGAAGAATTGTAAAGAAGGGTTCCTCGGAAAAGAAGGGGAGTTGGTATTCTGTTCCGTTTCGGAAAATCATTTAAAAATAAGGGGGGAAAATTATCGACAATAATTAAATAATTTTCGATTTCTTTCTGTCAGGCAATATAGTGAGCAATACTCATTCTTTTCTATATTATATTATTAAATTACACAAATTTAGCTCTTAAATGTACAAATAAACATCTCCACTATAAAAATTTTGTTATTGTTTCTTTGAAATTGCATATTGCGTTTACGCATACTCAATATATTGCTACAAAAAATACTGTTTATATTGACAAAAATCTATAACTTGTTTTCCATGCTTCTCAATGATTTAACTTTTTTCGATATTCTTTTACTGTTGAGGTCAATACTCAAAATTTTCGTTGTTTGTGTAATATTTGGCTGCAAAAATTAACATAGTTTTTAAATAAATTAGTTTAAGAAGCTTGCTAACAAAAACATTTTTTTACTATTTATTTAGACTTTTTTGTTTATTTTACACATTACAAGAAATACACATAATTTTCGATAAACAAAAGTTAATTTAATTTGGACACACAATTTTAATGGATCTGGGTTTGTTGCCTTTCATTTGTCGTGTCCCCAGAAAACTAGGCTTTTGCCTGTATCTTACCGAGGATATACTCGTATATTTGACGAATTTGTTGCCAAACAGTAATCTTTGCCAATCAGCCAGATATGTGTTATATTTTTACTATTTGACACTGTTTGAAGCAAGCCAAGAGAGTTTTACGGCAACTGATAACTAATTCCAGAATCCAACGGCAGGAGCAATAAAGGAAGACGAGAAGAAGGAGGAGCTTATAAATTTTCAATTAAAAGAATCTATCAAAATGCAACCATTGTATTCCAGTAAAGTAGAAAATTATATAATTTGTGTTTATATTTTAAAAGTGTTTTTCAGGTATCTCATTTTATGTGAGAATGTGGTGCAGTCTGACCACCGTCCTCAGACACGGTGGTCAGACTGTATTAGAAGAGTGACCGGGAGCAACTGGAAACTATGTGCCCAGGAAAGAGAGGAATGGAGGAGGAGAGGGGAGGCTTAGGTTCAACTTTGGACGGAGATGGGGTGATGATGATGATTTTATGTGAATTGATAAAATATTTAATAGCATTAATTTTAATTTTGCTTTTGAGTTCATAAAAAATGCTCTTGTTACTAACCAAAAGTTAAAATCACTTAAATAATTTTGTAATTTACGTTGTTTAACTTTCCATTAAAGCAATCTTATTTATATTTCGCTCCCTTAACGGCACAATGTGAATTGTCCTAATAGATTTAGCGGTCAAACCCGGTTTTACCCGGATGTACGCCGAAATAATAAAAAGTCCGTCAATAATAAAAATAATATAACCAAGTTTAACCCAAGTTTAATAGAATTTCCTGATAACAATTCAATAAAATGAATTCTTTAAAATAATTCAATCATAAGTTGTGGTTTATCAAAATTTTCGGTTTTAACTTTGTGGAAATCAATAACTTTGTTATTACCCTAATTACATTAATCTCCACTTAAAATGATTCATCCTCATATTCCAAGGCTCTCTTCAGGCGAATTGATCCCGGTTTGTTAATAGAGCAGTGTTTAGTTAGGTGCCATGTAACATCGAATATGCATGTGGTCTATTGGCCCAAAAGAAAAATATCCGGATCATTCTGCCTGAAGAGAGTCTCGGGATAAGAGGTAGAAACACATTAAGTGGGGATTAATATAATTAGTGAAATAGTGAAGTAATTTATTGTTATATGTTTTGAATAGTTGTGACTTTATTTGTATGAGTATTACGTTACAAAATATTTGGTAACTTAAATTCAGCAAGATCTTTTTCCATTACATAGGGTTTTAATAGAAATAATATTTTTAATGTTATTTACTTTAATTATCATTTGTTTATTTTTTTTTTTCAATATTAAAGATTTTTTCAAGTTTCACGCGTCAAGTAACAATTTAAAAATCATCAATAACATAGTATGTAAAAACTAGCATATCGAGCTTTATTTAGATATCTATTCATCCTAACTTTGTTGGGGAATTTAATGAATACTCGTTTTGACATATATCTTATAGTTTTATGTACATTTGTGACAAATTATATCCGATTTACTACACGTATTTAATTATCTTCCCTGCTCAACCTCTTAAAGAGGTAGTTTTTTTTTGTATACTGAAACCTTTTTCAAGTAATTATCTAAAGCAAGGTAAAAATGAAATAAATCCATTTAGAGATTAATATTTACACTCAAGACAGACAAACAAAGCGATACTTCTTTGTATTTTTGGAATATTTGAGGAGGACAAAACGTCCACAGATTGATTTTTACCTTTCCAAGTTAATGTTCATTTAAATGTTCATTTTCATTTAAATTTAAATTCATCTAAATGTTCGCCGATGAACCCCCAGTCTCGTTTTTGTTCAAGGTTTTAAAAACAAAGGTTTTATTAATTATAAAACTTTATGAATTAAAGAAAAGTGTCTCAGAATGTTTGTTCCCGGTCACGTTCTTCTATCACCGATTCGGAAATGTTTAAGAATATGTAATAAATAATAAGAATAAAACAAAGTTTTCTTGATATTTCTTCACTTTTGAAGTTCCTTAATTCCATTGCCTCTATACTTCCTTCTGAGTGTACGACCCTTATTTACCGAATGTCCCAAAACGACCTCGAGTGTCGAAAAGAGATGGATGAAGATTTTATCAAAGGGAGTACCTTGACCCTCTGAGGGTGTTTGGATGACAATCATGATGGATTGCTGATGATAATGAGGATAGAATAATCTTGGTGTTTACATGTTATATATCACATATATGTCTTATAATTTCAATAAATAGATGAATATGTATGCCAAAAATATTTATCTTATTAATATTCCTTACAAGAAATACGTATCGAATAATTATTAGTCAGTTTGTTGTAAATCTCGTATAAAGTATAATACACACATACCACGACACCATTTCCCAGATGGGGTATACAGAGAAGACAGAGTGCTAAAATCACCTATTGCGATATACTTTCTTCGCCTCCTTTTTACCCACACATCATCTCATGTGACTTATTCTGTTTCTCTAATTCCTTACTTTTCCTTTTTTCAAAATTTCAGTCACTTGGTCCAACTGCATTTTTCTTTTATGATGCTATTGGCCATGGTTCACAATTAGAATGATTTAATAATCAAAACCTGAATATAGGTTCCTAGAAAGATTTTTAATTTAAATATAATATAATGTACAATAGTATAGATATTATACGAGTACTTATGAACTCTTGTTTGAGTTAATAAATTATTCAAATTCTGGACTGTCTCAAAAAATTCTTATTTTGATCCTGAACGGTTCCTGCCGCAGCATTTGTGTAAGATTTATGTTAAACCAATATACCTTAATATACTAGATTTACTGGAAAGATACTGATGATACCATCACTCTAATTTGGATTTTTTAATAATAAGAATCCTGGAATTAGTCCAATAACGTCATATTTTGCTTTGAAATGATTCCTGCTGCAGCGTTTTTGAAAGATTAATGTTAATACGATATATCGTGATATACTATCTACAGTAAATATACAAATTTAAACTCTAGTTTGGACTATTGGATCGTTTGAATCCTGGACTTTGTCAAATAACGTCATATATTTTTTCGAAACAGTTTCTGCCGCGGCATTTTTTAAGATTAATGTTAGTACGATAGACCTTAATAAACCATCTACTGGTGAATATATAGATTAAACCATAAATGTAGTTTGGACTATTGAATCGTTTGAATCCTGGACTTTATCAAATAACGTCACATTTTGTTTCGGAACAATTCCTGCCACAGCGTTTCTTAAAGATTAATGTTTATACGATATACGAGTACCTTGAAGTATATCTACTGGTGGAAATACAGATAAAACCTTGACCTTGTCAAATAACGTCTAATTTTGTTTCGAAACAGTTTCTGCTGCAGCGTTTTTAAAGATGAATTAATATTATATAATATATTAATACGATATACTATCTACTGATGAAGATACAGATTAAATCATTACTCTAGTTTGGACTTTTAAATCCCTTGAATCTTAGACCTTGTCAAATTACGTCAAATTTTGTTTTGTTACAGTTTCTACCACAGTATTCATAAAATAAATTTTATTTTAGAATGATAGACTACAGTTTTCTCTTTCAAATCGTAAAGATAAAGTTAAAATTTTAAATAATTTGAACCATGAAGGTTTTTGCCTCAGCGCACTAAGAAACTTTTAAGAAGATCACGGCAGAAACCTTTCGGGAGATAAAAAGGTAACTTCAAGACGATCTAGTATGTCGGAATGTTATCAATATAGCTCCCGCGTCGCGGCCCAATAAATACAGTCTCAGTAAACTAACTTGTCCTTCACATTTTAAATAACTTCTTAACAATCAAGTAAATTTACACATATAACAATTATAAACAAAAACAATTTCAATACCACAAGAATTGATGGCGATAAATCATAGTATAAATAGGCCAAAACCCGTACGATGGTTGTCGTCAAAGAAAGAATACGAGAATTGAATTTTGAATACAAGAGAGCGAGAGAGGAATACTTAGATTCTCTGCGAAAGTAATTCGAAATTTGAATCTCGGTGGATCCGTGATAACTGAACGAATTTTAAATACCTAGCTTACAATTTTTGAACAGGTGTAATAGGGGACGATGTATAAAGGATATATATAAACAAATTCTATTTTTATGAATATATATTTTCATAAATGTAGAATTTGTTTTACTTCCGTGAATATTTCACGGGTTGCAACTAGTTTAAATTATTTTTTAAACGAACAGTCATTTTTTTATACTGCGTAATAACTTAAGTATAATAATTTACTAAATATATTCAAATATTTTTTAAAACGTTAAATATTTATTCCACGATACTTTTAATTCAATGTATTTCATGGCAACATCAGTGAAATCAAGTTTTTCTACCATTATTGATATGTTTTTGTCTTATTCAAGCTCCTTCCATTGTTTTCTTTTTCCTTTTATTTTCTTCTGCTTTCTTCTCCCCATTATTCACCACAGTAGCCCTCGGGGTTTTTTTTTTCATGAGCGTACAACTTATTTGCCGTCGCTTTTGTCAATGTTTTGTAACTTGGTAACAAAGGAAGGCAGTAATTCATATTAATCTTTGTTTTTCGTGTTCCATCAGCGAAAAGATTTCGCTTTATGTTTAAGGACTATTTTTCGACAAAATTACACATTCATTCTTAATCTAATGTGTTTTATTTAATATATTTAAACTCTATATGCCTTTTTAATTTTACTTGCCTTCTAACGCTAGGGCTCCAAATTCAATTATTGATAGAAAAAAAGGAGATTTTCAGGCTCGTTATTAATATAAGGGCTCTAAACATCTTTCTGGTTGGTCATATGGAAATTGAACTGTAATCTTAAATTTCATTCATTGAATGTCACAAAAAGTGGAATAAACAGTGTTTGTTAAAAATAAATTACAATGTCTTTAAACCTCCACAACGTTAATGCCTTAACTATAAACAACATATAATATTTATTAATTGTTTATTTATTTATTGTTAATTAATTATTTGTGCTACAATATTTCTTCCTTTTTTTTTCCTTTTTTTATTCAGGAACTAACAGAATGATACAATTCATAAGGAAAGTATTATAATTTATAGATAACCATTAATTAAATTCTATAAAATGATTAAAACAAAAAACTTTTAATGTACAAGTACGATGGCCTCCGTGGCCTAGTTGGAAAGATGCCTGTCTCCCAAACCAGAGGTTACGGGTTCAAATCGCACTAGAACCTAGTTTTTTTTAAAGCGTTCCAGTCTGGTTTTCACTTAAGGTATTTTAACATATTTCCGGTTGGTTGTAAGAGATTGCTACGTGGCAATAAAACTGACAGGTTTTACTGTAAACAGTTTAAAAAAGGTATACTTGTAATCAAAGGGTTTTAAGTAGAATTTCCGATCTGAATATGTATGATAGAATACGGAATGAAGTTATTAGAAATGATATGGAAAAGGCAAAATGTGTGTGTCGAGATCGAAAAGTTAGACGCTCTTCTGTCTCTGTCTACCCCAGCAGATAAACAGCGTGATAGTATAGATCGTGCCCGTACCTTTTCTAAATTAACCTTTTTTAGAAAAGTAACACTTAAACTTTTAAATTAATTAAAAAAAACTATAAAAGGTTTTTAAATCATCTAAAGAATTACTAACTTTCATCGTCAAACGACAGACGTTTCTTTTTGAAAATAATTTTCTTTCTTATTTCTTAAAATATTATTTTATGTGTTTTAATCCTAGCTGTCTTTTTGATTAAAATTGTATCCACTTAAAAATAAGTTCAAGAATATTGTAAAGTAATTAAGTACGAAAGAAAATTGAATTGAAGAAGTTAATTAAAATTTTGACGTTCTTTAATGTGAAACCTAATTATTTGACATGACAGGTAAAGTTAGATGGTAACCGAATGTGTCACACACAGAAATCCCCAAAACATTTTCCATGAATCGTCGTATTCCGAGAATCCGCAGGTGTTTCTCTTAAAGCTCCAGGCACCAGTCACTTTTCGTCTAATTCTAAAAGTCTACAAACCATTCATATGTTTAATACAAATTTAAAACATAAATAATAAAAAACGATATTATGCTAATTATTATAACAACAAAACTTTTGGAATCATTACTTTATTTATTCAAAACACCTTTTAACATATCCGCGTAATGACTAACTTGGAATTGAGAAGTTAATATGAACTATTTGATGCGCAAAATAGCACTCTGAGATGGTTTGGCTACGTGGAAGGGTTGAATCACGAAATACTAACAAAAAAAATGTACAATGTAAACGTGAGTGAAAAGTGTGAACGAGGAAGTCAAAGAAAAGTGTGGTTGGCTTAAGGTAATGATATTTTGAAAGAAGGAAATGTCATATATTCAAGAAATTGATGGAGTTGTATGAGAGGTATACGGATATGGAAAAGACGAAATATGTGCGTCGAGGCAAAGTCAGACGCTCTTCCGTATCTGTCTACCCCAATAGAGAAACGGAGTGATGGTATGTAAATATAATATACGAATGTACGCATTGTTTGGAGATATTTTGTATCTGCCCTTAAGATTAATTGATTGACAAATACTAAATATATTAGGTTAATCCTTCAACTTCAACTAATTTGTTTGGTACTCCAATAAATTTGTATGGTACTCCAATAAATTTGAGATGGTGATTCAGGCATATAAAATAACGTAGTAGGGAGATGCCATAGTCTTAAGTCCCATTAATCGTGCTTTCGGGCTGAGACAAGACTGAGACTCATTTATATATATTTTTTCAGTTATCATGGGGAATCTAAAGAATATCAGCTCTGTTCACTTGGAGTATCAAATATTTAGTTAAATGATGATGCAAGTCAAATGAGATTTTTTAAGAAAACTTCAACGTTAAAAACTTCCAGTTACCGAAAAAAACTGAATTTTTTTATATAAACTTTGACTTCTAAGCACACATGATTTGAAACATTTCATTAAGTTATTTCAGTAAGTGTTTATATATTTTTTCTAAATTCACAAGAAGGTGTCAATTAACATAAGAAATTATTTTTTACTACATGACTACTAAGTAAGATTTAACTAAATGAAGTACTATATTTTAACTAAATCTGTGTTATGTTTAAAGTAAGGGTTGAAAAAAAACATGTATTTTATTTGTCGGTCGCAGGTGCTGTGATATTCGCAAAATTGTTGGGTTTCATACTAAATAATCTGCTTTTAGAGACAGATTATCAACCCGATCCAGGACGGGAGATATTTTTATACAGACATTTTACCTTTTCTAGAGAAATCCAGAATTTTAAATATCTCCTTCAGAGGTGGTATTTAGAGAATCGTTGAAAATCCCAATGTCTAGGTTTTAAACTTTTCTTTAAATTGGTTTAAAAATAATGACTTATAAAAGCTCTTAAGTAATAAGTGTCACATCAAGTGCTCACTTAAAATTTGATTTTTCGAATTCACTTGGATCAAGGGGCTCAGTTTTTAAGACTTTTTCATGCCCTAGGGTTGTTGTTTGAATTATTGTTGGTAACCAATTTTAACGGTTCTAATATGATTTTCATTGAAAACTTCTTTAACATATTTGTTTTTGGTAGAAATTGATTGCCATATAGCAATAACTTAGTCAGTTTATAAGGTAAACGATAAATTGTAATACAATATCAAATAACCATACCTCATTCCTAAATCTGCAAAGGTCTTCGTTAAATGTGTGTAAGTAAATTAAACTTAATTCTATTGAAACCCATACAAAGCAGCAGTATATTATATGTTAATCAAATATGTCCAAACAGTTCAAACATGACCCAAGCGATATTCGAAGTGTTTGGGCATACTTGATGAATATATGATATATCGTCGCTTTGTATGGGATTATGTACATGAAATGTATGTACAACAAACGTTTTGCAGAACGCAGTCATGTTTCTCAAAAGGTGTTATAATTTTAGAAGTGCGGGTTCTCTATTTATATTATCACAAAATATTACAATATCTTTCAAGTTATTTTATTAATGAAAAATAAAAATATATGCTACCTTGGTTTAAGAGCTAAAAATGGTTGTATCTCTATAAATTTTTGACTAAATAACTTGCTAGGTGATGATGATGACTTGACGTGCATGATCAACGAATTTTGATATTCGTAACATGCATACATCTATATACCTTCTACATCTACATCTATACATCTTCGCCTCGTCTACATCTATAGACCTTCTACGGTTTCCCTAGCTTCTTAAATTTCCTTTTTTTTTCAAAATATCTACCTTGATCTTCCTCGACCTTGCTTTCCGCTCACATTTGCAATGGTTGCTTGTTTTGTCAGTTTTTATTCTTTCATTCGTTCCACGTGCCCAAAACATCTCAGATTGCCCTTCTTCATCTTACTCAACATATCAGCTTTAAGTTCACATTCATTTCTAATCACTGTCAGGACTTGGGTACGGTCGACCAATTAGTTTATTGCAGTTAAAAATAACCATTAAAAATAGCGAACCGGGGCAGTCAAAGGGAGATCTTGCGTCATTTTCGAGAAGGATTGCTTCCTATTGTATCAAACTTAACTGCCTCGAGTGGCTGGCTTTGTCTTCCCATTTTTATAGAAATACACGACACTTTATGAGGATCGGTAATTAGTGTTCCGTCTTACGATCTGATTTATTGCAGTCACAGATAACTATTGTTACTAAGAAAAAGAAATAAAACTTTGCGCAAGATATATTTCAGAGGGTGAATGCGCTTTTATGACCGCGACTGTTAGGCGAGAAAAAAAAAGGGTCAAAAAATTTCTCTTCTCCTTTTCTAAACAAATACGTCGCGCTTAATTTATTGCAGTCATAGTTAAATATTGAAACAACGGCTGAGAAGACATAAAACTCTTCACTCGAGATACATTTCAAAAGAAGTAACTATTGTCCCTTAAGCAATTTAAGTTTCGCCTAAGGTTACCGGATGTTATACAAAAAGGATTCTCGACTTAATTACGCTGTTATAGTAAACTATTCATTGCCGAAGTAACGTTCGGCCGGATGAGAAAGATTTATGGTTATTTTAACGGTCACGAGGAACTTTCTATAGGGCTCCAAATGGCGGGGGTGAGCGAGATTCCCTTAAATTCAGAGGGCGCGATCTTCCCAGGTCATTCTCGCCACGAAGTTGTCTAGCCATCATCATTTTCGTCTTAACGCGGTTCGCGAACTTGAACAAGCTTTTCTCACATTTGATTGTTCGTTCTTAATTTGATACAATTTGTCCGGTAAATTCTGGATAATCTACAAACGGGGATCTTGTTTCATCTCAGTCTTTTGATTGAGCAGATTCTGGACTGTTGTCCAACGACGATCTCGAGTTAGGCGTACAACTCATTCGCGGATCAAAATTAACTGATTCTATCAGCAATATCGAGTGCGCGCCAGATTCTGGAGTCTTCAAGACTGGACCGAGTCGTGTGACTGTATTACGGCACGAATTGACGGTCTCCAAACCATACTGAGGGAATTTCTTCACATCCACGGGCCTGTAGTAACAGTATAAGGTCAGAGGGCCATATACGAGTCGACCTGGTCATACACTTGAAGCGGATCTGGGATAATACATTGTGTCTAGTATTGGAGTAAGATCAACCTTATTTATCCTCTTTTGCTTGTCATTTTATGGTGATATTTGAGTATTCTAGAGATTGGCGATATCTAATCTTTGAGAATTGCACAATTCCGCAACGGACTGTTGTGAGATTACCCCTGATAATAAATTGCTTCGACTGCCTGTCCATCTGAAAGGCTAGCGGAGTAGCAGAGAGTAATCTGCCCATTTGATTTTCCTGACGGAGTATCAGCTCGTCAGGATTAAATATATAACCAATTAACAGCAGATATGTGTTTCATTATGTATTTATACCTACCCAAGCACTGACGAATGCCTACCTCTTCCCACGACATCTTGAGATCTTATTGAGCCTTGTTTTACCTATACTGAGCTACCGGAGTAAGAGTCATACATTGTAACATCCAGGCTTTTAGTAATCCAACGGAATTAATTAATTAAAGGGTAAAAAGTTTGAAACTGGCCGCCTTTCAACGCGGGGCCTAGAGGTTCGTCGTCGAGCTTGGACGGTATAATTTGAATTTTTATGTTTTTTTTTCCTTTCTTTCTTCTTTTTGTACTAGAATATTTTTTTGCATTACTGTATTGTATACTGTGTATTTGAATTTTATGTTTTTTTTCTCCTTTTTTTTCCTTTTTTGATACTCGAATATCTTGTGCATTACTTTATTGTATACAGTGTATTTGAATTTTATGTTTTCTTCTTTCTTTTCTTCCTTTTTTGATATTGGAAATTTTGTGCATTATTATATCGTATACGGTGTATAATTTTGTATAACTCGGTAAAGAATTGAAAGCGATTCAGGACCGTTAAAACGACAAAGCATAGGCTTTGTACTTCAGTCAAGTCGGTCGGGCGGAAATTGATTCGAGTACCGTTTGTTTGGCGGTCATTTTGTGTATGAGTTGAGGATTTTATTTATTAATTAAATAAAATATAATAACCAACTAATAACGTGCGGCTGATAAAAGCTGTGCGAGTGTAGGTAGTTATTTTCTAAAATTAGAAAAAATCGAGTTGAGCGTAGTTTTACGAGGAGTATAATCTCGAATTTGGCCGGTAATCGGATAGGCAGAGCGAGTGGAACGCCATAGTTTCTTGTGATTGGCCGGGTGACTAGCAACTAATAGAAGTTCCTTGTTGCAATTGCAAGGAATAATTTGTTACGTTTTCTTTCTGTTTGGATAGAGTTAGTGGCGTATTCAGGAGTTTGGATCGCTTCGAAAAAATTTTCATCAACAAAAAATAGAATATTTAGAGCACTAAGTTTGTCAACTATAACATTATTCGTTCAGAGCCGTCCGGCTGTTTCGCTAATTAAGTTTGACGAATATTAGCTGTCGTACATCTGGTCGGCGAGATTAGTAGTAGACCGGTGTTATAATAGCGTGGCCGGGTGATCGAACTTTATTAAATTATTCTATTTTAGGCCTTTAAGGTAGAGTTGTTTTCTTCAATTACATGCGATTGGAATTTCTGATGAAGGCTATTCCTGAGATTAGGAACACGTATTAATAACAGCGTGGCCTAGAGTCTTTGGGATTTCCAATCTTTCAGATAGAACTCTCCCCCTGCTAGCTGAGAATAAGTCCACAATGAGTCCTATTGACAATATTACGAGTGCAACTAAGGAGAAATTGATTGGGGAATTGATGGAGAGGGGAATCACTCCGGGTAACAAACTCCCCGGGTTACGTCGACAGGCAGGGAATCACAATAGGGGCTTCGTTCACTCTGCTACGGAACAGGTTATATTGCCTCAGAAATCTAAGGCACATGTCGATTTGCGAGGGGCCCCGGAATTTTCTATGGAACTTGTTCCGGAAGCGCCAGCGCCTTGTTCGGACTCTTCCTTGCCACTTACAGGATCTTGTCCTTCAAGAGACTTGGAAATGTTGCCGTCTCGTAGCGCTAAAAGTAACCAATTACCACCATTGAATATCGACTTTTCGTCGTGGCCAGTTGATCCGTATAATGGTTCTGGCTGTATTCGAGAGTTTTTGGTAAGACTAGAGGAAATAGCGCGCGCGCGTAGGTTCGAGGTCGATTCACTTTCTCCTGTTCTCCCAGAGTTCTTGCGTGATAGGGCACTGACCTTTTTTAGAGTTACGTATAGGGACCATATGGAATGGGTCACGTTGAAAGCTTATTTTTTGGAAAGGTTCGAATCCGGAAGCTTCATGTTAGATCGGAAATTGGAGATTTTGGTGTCCAGCCAGGGGCCAGAAGAATCTTCATCAGATTATATCTGTAGGATATTGGAATTAAATAAATTATTGGACTCTGTCCTGACCGAGTTCGAACTTTTACAAGTATTTAAACGCGGACTTCAAACTGGATTTAGTTCAGTCCTTGTCAGTGCTCAGCCCGCATCAGTTAAAGAGCTGATGAGATTATGTTCCTCGTTTGAGCAGATAAATAAGAGCAGCAAGGTGCTGACTCGGTCATTTCATTCAAACCTAAAGTCCATTGCACGTAAAAGCATTAGCAAAAGATCGGCGTCTAATCTGTGTTTTTCTTGTGGTCGGCCGAATCATATTGCCAGAAGCTGTCCATATGGGACGCGTAATCAGCAAGGAAATAGAGGGTCGCCTGGTAATCACCGGAGTAATAAATCTGAATCGTTAGCACACAGGAGGCCAGTAGTTGCGGAAAAGCATTCCTCGAGAAAGAGCAATGAGAAGAATAATTTGTGTTTTCGCTGTGGGCGCCCGGGTCACTTCGCACGTACCTGCCCGCACCATTGTCGTAGTCTTGAAGGCGACCGAGAGTCGCGAAATAATAAACCAAAATATGAAACAGGGCCGAGCTCACACTTGAGTGTAGAAGTGGACATGTCGCGCCTTCCGAAAGGAATTTTGGAGTTCAACAATAAATAAATAAATTTGTTGAGTAGTTTAGGCATTCTTTGGGAATTAGGAGGTCTATAGTCATTTATGGATGACTCATTGGACGAAGGATTATCCTTGCCAACGGCGCATTGTGGAAGGAACTGGTTGTTCTTGATCAGGATGACCAGGGTTCTGTACCTTGTTGGCTTGTTGATATGCAAACAGGACTGGGAGTCTTGGAGATAATTAATTATTGGCTTTATTGATCTCAAGTAAAAGCTTGAGGGCTATAATTCTTGTGTTTTTCTTTCCGTATCTTATTATCTGCCATGCATATGTCTTATTATCCTGAATTGTATTTTTTTTTGTCGCATCAATTTTGTTCATAATTTAATTTCTGTTGGTATTGTATTGTATTTGTGCCTATGTATTGTAATTAGTTTTGTGTCCCCTTTGAGGTTACCTTCTAGACGTATGGCAATAATTGTTTGTGCCTGTGCGTGTATTAGGAAGCCGTACTACAGGGTCATACAAATCCGAGCCTTGCGATGACGCGTGCAATTGTCCAGGACATCGTACGTACCGCGACGAACTCAGGAGGGATCCTAGTAGAGAGTAATACTGTAGAAGTTTCATAACCAGCGGCATGGTAAATAAGTTAGAATTTTACTCGTATTACTCGTACATTGTAGTTAGCTCAATTTAGTTTTCGAAACAACGCCTAGCTTCACGGTAAGCTCGCCAGCCATAAGCTTCATGATACCGCAGATGTAATAGGAACCTAGATCGCTGACTAGTTATTACAAGTATGTCACCACAGGGCGAAAAACTTTGAATTTTTTCCTCTCGCAAGGGTATTATATACCCTGATTGTTAGAACGTCTACATATAACGCGTTGTGACAACTTTAATGCGCTTGGGCAAGAAATCACATACCTTAGGGCACATGTCTGTTACAAGCGAGCGAGTATACCATGCAGTATTGAAGCACATGTTCGTTTAACCTCCTTCATCGGGAGTGGAGCATGTTTTCACGATCCTGGCCGTAGTATAAAGTTGGCAAGTTGTTTGAACTTCATCTTTGAGATGGCGTCTTCGAAAACTATTAGTTAAGGATATGAGGAATGAATATCCCCGCTGCGATCCGCATCATTAGTACAGCTGAGGGTGATGAGGCTAGTCCCCTCTTCTGAAATTTAGTGGATTCCTAGAATCATATGATATCACGGATAAAGGTTAGCAACATTAATTACCTTCCGCAGAAGACTAGTATAGGTGAGGTTTAATTCCTCATTAATTACGTGTTCGTCACAAGTGGTTTGGAGCAAACCAATGTGAGTAATGCGAACACCTAGGAAAGGATCTGTTCATGCCTCAATGATACTGTGAGAGTAGCAAGACGAGTTCACCTTCTTCTCTTCGGCATAATCTCTACCCTACACCTCATGGATCGCACTTCTTGTGATAACTAATGGCTTAAGGCAAAGGGAACAACCTTTAGGTTAAAGGTACAGATAGGTTGTAGCAGGCTGGAAGCTAAGCGCTGCTTGGTGTAGTTTACACCTAGGTTATAAACCACCTAGTTGGACGTGTGGTTTTAGGGAAGTTTTCTTTTTCTCTTAAATTGCCAGCGGACGTATTTCAGCACCTTAAATTGGGCACTCTGGGCTGTCAGGAAAATTGGTCTTTAAGTAAATTCATTGCATTATTTACTAACTATCTGGCCTTCGGTAGATAGTTAGAATTCTCGTCAAAGACACAGTCAAGGTGGATTTGTTACGCCATATTGATAATTGACGAAAGGAGCTAGCCGTTGGGGCAAATCAATGATAGTTCAGTCTGTCATGTTGGGTTTCCACATTTTTCCCAAAAAGAAAAAAATATGGTGGCGCATACAGATCTTGGCCTGACAGCTCTTGGTGAGTTTGCTGATGGTCTTGGCTCGTGTGGTAGGTCCGCCGATCGGACTAGGACTTTAATTTCATTTCTAGGTAGAGATATGTCCCTCTTGCTGTTATATGTTTCTGTCCTCCGTCGAGGGTGTTCTCTGGTACATGTCGTATGTGGATGAACGTCAGTCAGCGCTATGAAAGGGAAAGCTGTTGGGGTTTGGATAGTGCTGATGGGGATGGCTGAATGTAGGATTTGCTGTGTACCACGGGGAGGCTTTCGATGGAGCATACTTGAATTGTACGGCTATTGCCGGTTGAGTTTGTGTATGTGCACCCAGGTCTGATGATTGAGGTTGGCACCAGACGGCTTCGCGTCGTCTGATGTCTGACATATGTACGTGCTCCCTGCACCGTCATCTTGAATAGTAAGAGTTGTGGAGAAGACCTCAACCACTCAGCGAAGGGCTCATGAATGGCCTAATAAAACCACTAGGGTTTTGGATTTGGGACCCTGCAGCAATGCAGTAGAGGTTTATGAGCAACCTAGAGGATTGGGACCCTACAGTTATGCAGTAGAGGCTTACGGACGGCCTATATACATCCAGTAGGGGGCTTACGGATGGCCTATATACATCCAGTAGGGGGCTTACGGATGGCCTATATACATCCAGTGGAGGCTTACGGATGGCCTATATACATCCAGTAGGGGGCTTACGGATGGCCTATATACATCCAGTGGAGGCTTACGGACGGCCTATATACATCCAGTAGGGGGCTTACGGATGGCCTATATACATCCAGTGGAGGCTTACGGACGGCCTATATACATCCAGTAGGGGGCTTACGGATGGCCTATATACATCCAGTGGAGGCTTACGGACGGCCTATATACATCCAGTAGGGGGCTTACGGATGGCCTATATACATCCAGTAGGGGGCTTACGGATGGCCTATATACATCCAGTGGAGGCTTACGGACGGCCTATATACATCCAGTAGGGGGCTTACGGATGGCCTATATACATCCAGTGGAGGCTTACGGACGGCCTATATATATCCAGTAGGGGGCTTACGGATGGCCTTTATACATCCAGTGAGGGGCTTACGGATGGCCTATATACATCCAGTGGGGGTTGTTGAGTGTGACTCCAACCATGGGCGTCATGAACCCGAATTGGTATGTGCTCCCGGTCTAGGTGGACGCTTATGGCACCATCGGTGCCCGGATAACCATGGTATTTTATGGATCATGCGAGTTTTGGCACCGTCCGTGATGTGTGTGGGCGTCGCACTGACGACTCTGGCTAGCACGAGAATTGGCACTAAAGGGATGACGATCCCCGAGGTGATGATATTATAAACACATGTTTGCTGTATTGTATAACCAAGTGTAACTGTTTCTTGTCGGTTTTTAGACCTGGAGGAGGCCTATAGTCAGATGTCGCACCTTATGAGTGGTGTCTCAGGGCCGTGTAATGAAAAATTGTATGTTAAATGTGTCTTATATAGTCTCATTATTGATATCGCCAGACTTGCATCTTGCAATATCAAAGATCACCAGACAAGCTGGAGGAAACTCACCTTGCTTCCTTAATTTAAGTGATTAGGTTAAGAAACTAAATCAGTGCCCCTAAAAAGTGCAGACTATCGGATCCGGTTCTGGGGAAGCCGTTGTGAACTAACATTATTACTATTAAGTAACTTGATCTGTTTTTGGGCATTACTCTTGTGAGTGTGTTGCCTTTGTAATCTTAAATGTTTGTACATTTTTCTATTGTAAATTAATAAGAATTATTATGTGTAACCATGCTGTAGAGAAGGCGATAGTATCTGTTCTTGAACATTACTCTTGTGACTGTGTTGTCTTTGTTATCCTAAATGTTGTATGTTTCTTTTTTTTGTAAAAATAATAATAAGACTTATTATGTGTAACCATGTTGAGGGGAAGGCGATAATTGATGTTCTCCTGTATTGTGCCTTGCTCTATAAAATGTTTAACTGTTTCCAGGTGTTCTTAGATAGGGAAGCCCTGAGAGTTAGTTTTTCGTGGTTTCCTACTCTTTTCGCAAATGCAGGGGCTTATTAAATCGTCCACGAGCGTATCCGGCATGACCCAGTAACGTCATGCCCTTTAGCATAGTATCTAATCCTTGTTTCGGCGGGCAGGTGTATGACCAATTGACACAGGGCCGTAATCAGTACTTGAATTATTTTTTTTTTATTATTTTTTTTTCTTCGGTAACATAAAATGGAGTGTCAGGACTTGGGTACGGTCGACCAATTAGTTTATTGCAGTTAAAAATAACCATTAAAAATAGCGAACCGGGGCAGTCAAAGGGAGATCTTGCGTCATTTTCGAGAAGGATTGCTTCCTATTGTATCAAACTTAACTGCCTCGAGTGGCTGGCTTTGTCTTCCCATTTTTATAGAAATACACGACACTTTATGAGGATCGGTAATTAGTGTTCCGTCTTACGATCTGATTTATTGCAGTCACAGATAACTATTGTTACTAAGAAAAAGAAATAAAACTTTGCGCAAGATATATTTCAGAGGGTGAATGCGCTTTTATGACCGCGACTGTTAGGCGAGAAAAAAAAAGGGTCAAAAAATTTCTCTTCTCCTTTTCTAAACAAATACGTCGCGCTTAATTTATTGCAGTCATAGTTAAATATTGAAACAACGGCTGAGAAGACATAAAACTCTTCACTCGAGATACATTTCAAAAGAAGTAACTATTGTCCCTTAAGCAATTTAAGTTTCGCCTAAGGTTACCGGATGTTATACAAAAAGGATTCTCGACTTAATTACGCTGTTATAGTAAACTATTCATTGCCGAAGTAACGTTCGGCCGGATGAGAAAGATTTATGGTTATTTTAACGGTCACGAGGAACTTTCTATAGGGCTCCAAATGGCGGGGGTGAGCGAGATTCCCTTAAATTCAGAGGGCGCGATCTTCCCAGGTCATTCTCGTCACGAAGTTGTCTAGCCATCATCATTTTCGTCTTAACGCGGTTCGCGAACTTGAACAAGCTTTTCTCACATTTGATTGTTCGTTCTTAATTTGATACAATTTGTCCGGTAAATTCTGGATAATCTACAAACGGGGATCTTGTTTCATCTCAGTCTTTTGATTGAGCAGATTCTGGACTGTTGTCCAACGACGATCTCGAGTTAGGCGTACAACTCATTCGCGGATCAAAATTAACTGATTCTATCAGCAATATCGAGTGCGCGCCAGATTCTGGAGTCTTCAAGACTGGACCGAGTCGTGTGACTGTATTACGGCACGAATTGACGGTCTCCAAACCATACTGAGGGAATTTCTTCACATCCACGGGCCTGTAGTAACAGTATAAGGTCAGAGGGCCATATACGAGTCGACCTGGTCATACACTTGAAGCGGATCTGGGATAATACATTGTGTCTAGTATTGGAGTAAGATCAACCTTATTTATCCTCTTTTGCTTGTCATTTTATGGTGATATTTGAGTATTCTAGAGATTGGCGATATCTAATCTTTGAGAATTGCACAATTCCGCAACGGACTGTTGTGAGATTACCCCTGATAATAAATTGCTTCGACTGCCTGTCCATCTGAAAGGCTAGCGGAGTAGCAGAGAGTAATCTGCCCATTTGATTTTCCTGACGGAGTATCAGCTCGTCAGGGTTAAATATATAACCAATTAACAGCAGATATGTGTTTCATTATGTATTTATACCTACCCAAGCACTGACGAATGCCTACCTCTTCCCACGACATCTTGAGATCTTATTGAGCCTTGTTTTACCTATACTGAGCTACCGGAGTAAGAGTCATACATTGTAACATCCAGGCTTTTAGTAATCCAACGGAATTAATTAATTAAAGGGTAAAAAGTTTGAAATCACTTTATTCAATTATTTACTCCGTACTCATTGTACCATATATTATCCCCCCGTGTATTTTTCTAAATACATGTATTTCTACACCATCGGGCTCTTTTCAGGCTTTTCCCATGATTTTTGATAACAGTTATTTAAGATAATTAATAACATTACTAACCTTTTTGTCAAATAACATAAACTGAGATACTCGTATATTGGCCAACGCATTGCAAGATATTATTTTAGATTTTTTGTAGAAGCTAGACAATGAATTTATAAACCAGAACAATCATAATTTTGAAAGTTTTAAAAGATTATACCATATAAACATTTTGATACCAAAATTATCTCAATATAAACGTATGAAAGTTAAGTGACCTATGTTAATTGTTATTTAAATATCAGCGAATACAGGTGACCTTTGTAAACTTCATCACTAAACGTCAATTTATTTTTCATATACTCGTAAATGTTATAAAACATTTTTTTTCATTGGTGGGAAAAATGTTAATTGGCATAAGATTGAGATACTGAGATATTTAAAAATATTAGCGTAATATTTATGTATTAAATAAATTTGATTTTTTAAAGAAAAAAAATGACATCCATAATCTTACATTGATTTTTTAACGAATCAACCTTAACCTTCATAATATCAAATCTTCTATTTGTTTTATTTATTAAGACAAATTAAGTGAGAATTGTGAGTTTATTGCCCTACGGTTATCTCTTTCAACCAACTCAACAAGATTTACGAAAATGTATGCCAATTACTGGATCAAAAGTTGAAACTTTATTTAATTTAAAGTTTTGATCACACACAAAGCATATAAATGCAAATGAAAACAAACAGTTTTTTTTAATATTATATATGCAATACGTTCCAAGTACTGTGACAAGAAAATAAGATGGGAAAGGACAAGGAAATATGAATTATGAGGAAAAACATTTTCTTCTTTGAAGAGATAAGGTATTTTATATTTCAACTGCTCAGGTATTTTATATAATATTAAAGTCAACAAGTTTTAAGGCAACCAGTAACTGATTCGTGAGTCTGACAGTACAGACAATAAAAAACGACGTGAAGAACGACGACCGATGAGCTGGAAATGCCAAAAGACAATATCTGCATGAGCGTAGCGCTTGTGCATGATCGAGGATTATTTATTTTCGTTGAGATATTGAGGGCAAGTGGGACAATTAAGGATGATATATGAATTTGACAATACATAAACCTATCAATGATTACTTTTATTTAATCGGTTAAAACTTTCAGATAAAATGTGATGTAATCATATTTTTTCTAAAGTAGAAAATGTGTCTTTAACATATATTTTATAATCGATTAAGTGTGTCCAATAATTTGTCCGTAACATCCTGAAAACATATTTCTACAAAGTCAAGTATTACATAAAACAGATGCTATGCGAGAATTATGTTTAATGAAGAATTTTACTAATTCTATATGCATCGATTTTCAGCTTTCTTTCAAAAAGTTCAACAGTAGGAAGCTATTCTTAACATAATTGCTCCTGACCTAATAATTTGTTATATGTACGAGTATGTATTTCCACAAACGTTAAAAGTGAAAACTAGAAAGGGAATGAATTCGACTTGTATATAAGAAACCAATTAGTTGAGGCGTAAAAAAAAGAATTCAGATAGAACTTGAATTGAGAAAAAAGTAATGTTCCATCTGGAAAACCTTAGTGATTTAAATCTAAGTTGGCGTAAACATGTCTATGAGTTAAGTCGCAAGACCGTTACTTCTCTGAATTACATTTAGAGGATGCGTAATTTTCTACGTATTTTAAGCGAAAACAACTGCCCCAATGCCTTATGCTTCCATTACTTGATTACGGTGATGTATGTTATTTGAATGTAAACAAGGAGACATCGGATGAGTTGAAGATACACCAAAATGTTCGCTTCCGATTCATATTTAACCTAAGGAAGTATGACTATGTTACATGTATATTTCGGAAAATAATTCAATAACTTCAAATGAGTTAACGAAGGAACTTTCTCGTTCTGTCAACATAATTTTGCGTGCTTATCAATCCTTACTCTCCTTCATAGCTTTGCAAAAAAGGCTTTTTTTCGGAACACGGATCTTCTCTTCGATCAGGCGATAAAAGTCTCCTTTGCATACCAACGCAGCACACCTCATTTCACTTGTCATTATTAGCAGTTCACTCGGCGCGACTGAAACTAATTTTCTATAGTTATCAAATGTGCACCATCCTTATTTACATTTTTCGAGAAAATCAAAAAAAGTTTGCATTACTCAGAAAATCCTTTCATTTTAATTTTCCTTAATTTCCCTTCCTTATCCTTTAACGAATTTATTTATTCTATTTCTACCATAATTGGTAAGAGATTGGCGAATTTCACTGCGACGTATTTTTTTAACGATTGATTAAATTAAATTTTGAATACATTCCAATGTCAATTTATATACGTTGTTGTTTTGATCCAAGCAATAACACAGTCAACATATTTTGTTGTACATGAACTAACGATTAATGCCGTGAATTAAATCACTAATTAAGCCAAAATATCAAGGAACTATATGAAGATACCAATAGAGTTGATCACACTTATTATAATAATAACAGGAAGGAAGATCAGAGAATGGGGTCTAACTAGTGGGTTAATTATAATTAAAATACACCCAAATTTCACACAAGACCGTTCCGTCGTCTGTGTTCAATTTAAACACTGTATAAACTATTTTGGACAAATAAAAAAAAATTTTTGAGATGACTTTTTATTTTTATAAATATGTTAAACAGTAAAATTTGCCTTATACTAACATAAAATTAATACAAAATAAAAGAGCCAGAAGTGAGTGCTCAACTAATTGACGGCAGAATATTTAAAAAAACCTCAAAACAATTTTTTAAAAATACAACAAAAATCAGAAAGAAAAAAAAACGTTTAAAATCACACCTAACCGTACAATTCGAGGCCGTTCACTGCCACACAACACTGCACTGCCTAAAAATACAAAAACAGAAGACAAGTCATTGAAAAACAAAATAAAAATCCAAAACAAATTATAAAAGACAAAATTAGACAGGTGCAACTTCACAAAAAAATTTTAGCAGGATAAAAAAATTACAAATATAAATTTAAAAAACTACAATAATCAATTTAAAACGCTATCCAAAAAAGTTCATCAAAATTCCTCGAAATACACGCGAGATTTTTATAAACATATATTATTTTAGTTTCATAACCTATATGTAATAAGTTGTCCAGAGAGTAGTTTCGTACTCATATTTCTGGGATAGATGTCGTAATGAAAAAAATTAGTTTGCTAATATCATTCCTGAACTACTTAATGTAAATTATTATAAAATATAATACAAAAGTTTAGCGCAATTCGGCCATTGTTTACCCCAAATTGTTTGAAGGTATATTTACTTCATATTGAAAATGGATGAAAATAAATATTTTTTGGTGCTCGTTGCTTTTTTAATAACGCAATGGAAAAATTCGACATAAACCAATAAACAATATGCAGTGTATGGCGACGATGTAGTAAGCGATCGTGTGTCAATTGTGGTTTAAAAAAAACGTTATCGTGATACAACGTTCATGTTTCTCAGGAGAACTAGTAAATAACCCTTAAACGAAATTTAATTTTACTTACACTGTACATGGTCTAACAAAGAGCGGAGTATGGATAATTTTTTTCAAATGTTGTCTACGATCTTATGGGAATAGAGAAACAAGAGGATAAGAAGACATACTTAATTATTTATAATTTATTAAATTTTGTTTCATGATCTCCACGGTTTCTATGCATCTGGTTTGTGTAATGTGTTTATGGTACTGATACACAAATTTTAAAAATGTATTTTAATAATATAAATTATTGTTATAAATAAAAAAGTAAGAAATCTCTTATTTTTACATCATTTTATATTATTCACCGTCATCTTCAAATATAGGTGCCATTAAATAATACAAGAACTAATTCTATATGAACTTATTATATTTTACCTCAAACATACATAACATCCCACCGTTTTCCTACTCGGGTAGGCAGAGAGGATAGAGTATTTTCTTTTCCTATCTCGACAAATATTCGCCTCTTACACATCCATACCTTGTATGGAAGTGGACGCTGAAACTATCCAACACTTTACCCGTATGTAACAAACCTGTTTGAATATAATCCTAAAGCACCACCTGTACAAAGTTGAATGTCTCCACTAAGCAGTGGGTAAAATATGGGATAATAATATTGTTTTTATAAATTTACTCAAAATTCATTAATTTTATCATAAGATTCGGTGTTTCCTAAATATAATATATTCACTGTTACTACAGTGTTTATATAATAATTGGGACACAGTGTGTCGGTACGCTCAACAATCGTTTAATTCCGATGTCAAAATATAATACTTGTTCCAAGGCCTCGGTGACTTGATGTCGGTGACACATCGTGAGCCAAAATAAAATTACCACAGCGAATTGGTACAGCCGTTTTGTCAAATTATTATTATTTGTGCGTTCAGCGTGTATTTTAAATTTAATTAAGCAACACGAAATATTAAATTGTATAAACGCGAGTGGAGTTATGTGAAAGTGATTCATTAACAAAAGTAATATTCAATGAAAACATCATTTTGAATTTTGTTTTGTATATTTTTACATTCTCTACGCAAATGTGTTTATTTATTTTACTGAGAAGTCATGAAAATGGTCAAAATGATCTTGCACTATCTAAAACTAAATATCTCTTTTACGAATTGTGTATGTATTTATTCATCCTTGTATATGGGTTATCAAATATTTTGAAACAAAAATCGTAAAGGAATACTTAATCAATAGCACTTCTAGTATTCGGAACCTTTGACTCTGCGTAAATAGGCGCATATTTAGGGAATCAAATAATCTTTAGTGATAAAGGGATTATATTGTATTTCACTTTTGTTGTATACACCTAGCTAGATTATTGCCATGTTGCAATCTCTTACAACCAACCAGAAATATGTTCAAGAGGTATTAAGTGAAAACTAATATGAACCCCTTCATATGGAACTAATATAGATTCAATTCTTACAGAATTCTTACCTTATTCGCCAAGGTTTGAAAATAGGTGTCTTACCAACTCGGCGACGAAGGTTATCGTAGGAGGTAAACTGTATATTCATCACTTTAAAGTGAATCGTATTTTCATCAGCTTAAAGTCGGGTTTTGGTTAGATTAACTGTTTTGAAAGTGAGCAAACTTTCTAGAGTTCAAAATTTAAAAGTTTTTTATAATTTTACTCAAAAAAGGCGGGAAATCCACTAAACTAAATGGACGTTTGATAAGCTGAAATATTTTTAGTACAGAAAAGTAAAATACTGGATCATATTTACTTAATTTCCAGGTAAATAATTGTTAAATTTATAAATATACTGTATACCTAATTTGCATAATGCCGTCACCCCAAAAATGAAATAAAACATAAAGTGAAGGTGAAGTGAAAAAGAAACTAAAAACATATATGCAGAAGCATTATTCTAATTTTCAAATATGTTACATTATATTATTAAAATAAAAACTCTGTGCAAAACTAGGCAGGGTAGGTGTCTATCCTATTAAGATCTGGCGTTATTATTATTTTTTTTCAAACAGCATTACAAAATAAACTAAAATTGATCTGTCTTTGTTAAAATTGGGCTTTACAATCACAATAAACGTTTTTCAATAACGTTGCAATAATACTGTATATCGGTGGAGTGGGTTGCTGTTTTTATTGGTGCTTTTAGATCCTTTTTTAGATTATTTTCGTTTTGAATGGTTGGTCTCGTGTTTAGAGGTTGGTGTTATTGTTAAACCAAGAAATTATTTGATGCGTTGGGCATTTTTTTAAATATTTTATTTCCGTTATGGGAGAAAAATATAAATCTGACAATAACGAATACATTTCCATGCCATTAATTGTTATTAATTACAATTAACACGTTTCAAAGACGAGTTTGAATAAAGTTGATATACATGTATGTATATTATATCTATCTACCTACACGAGTATTTAGCCATTGAAAACCATCCAATAGCTAAATATTTATTTGATTACTTTAATTGTTTTTTGATAACAATTCATGGCATGGAAATAAAATACTTTTGCGAGGCTTTTTTCGCAATACGGAGAGAGTTCATTTCTTTCTGTAGAATGGCGGCGAGGGCTTTAGGCGGGAAAGCAATCTCCCGACAAAAACTTCAAAAATCCTTCTTCCTGCTTCAAAGATTAACACCATTCAGTGAGGAGAAACAGGCGGCCCCTATATAAAGAAAAAAAAAGGATATTCAACACTTCGACATAAGTGCATTTTCTATTAAAACAACAATGGAAGTAAGCTAAGTAAGTTTGAAGAAAAAATAAAATTGATCCTGGGCCAGATAAGTTAAATAACTGGAATAAGTTAAAAAACCATCTTCAATATTATATTTTCACCAAAAAAATTTGTTAACAAAGATATAAGTATTCTAAATTTAAATACTTTTATTCCAAATTGTTATCTACGTAAGTATAACAATTAACAAGTATTTACAATAGTTATTGTTTTCATATGTCCTTGTATGGGTCTTCAGCTAGTGACTCAATAAATTGTTAATGAATTGTGATTTAATACTTAACAAAAATGTGGAAAAATTCTATGCAATAATCTAAATCAATGCGAGAGATCTATTTCGCTGTACAAAATCATTGTCCAGTTTGACCATGCCTTTGTACTCGTAAAGCGATTCAATGCTGTGACTTTAATTTTGTAGAAGTTTCGTGAAGTTATTGTGTAAAGTTTCGTGAATTTATTGTGTAAAGTTTCGTCACATTTGAGTGTAAAATAATTCTGTTTTAAAATGGAGTTGTACAATATTAATACTAAATCAAATAATTTATTGTTAACGTTTTACTTTTTTGTGTATTGTTGAAACTTTCATGGAAAAAAGTTTTGAACAAACACTATTTTCATCAAATATACGAGTAAGTAGGAACGCGAATTTGCGATGTGTATGTTTGTTGCCTAATGCCGTTCGAAAATGTAGTTCTGCACATTTGCATACAAAATTGTAAATTTTTTCTGCAATGCATTGTATTTTTGAAAAAAAAAGGGGATCACAGTTATGAGGCAAATGTGGAATTTACAGAGAATATAGATTAACATCGCTTCGCTTGTCATTACAATTGCGTCTGAAAATACATTTTTTTGTGATATAACGGAAACTAAGATTAACTTTGTCCTAATTTATCTGACCACACATCGAAGGCTTTTTTGAGGGCATGGAAGATCTTAACCTCATATGGGTGGGGACTTGTGAACTTTCGGAATTTTAAAAGGGTAAAAAACGCATTTTTTTTTTCTTCCACCCGTTTCAGGTTTGACTTTTGATTAAGTACCAAAACAAAGTAAATTTTATTGCATAAGGCCTTTTTAACATAGTTATTGCTAGAATAAAATAACCCGCCCTT
Organism: Odontocerum albicorne; assembly: GCA_949825065.1. Taxonomy (NCBI): domain Eukaryota; kingdom Metazoa; phylum Arthropoda; class Insecta; order Trichoptera; family Odontoceridae; genus Odontocerum; species Odontocerum albicorne. The sequence goes on from OX463855.1 coordinate 18,265,996, forward strand.
TATTACAGTATTCAACATGTGTATTACGATAAAAATAATTTAAATATATATTGTCTGTAATTTAGATTGTTTATAATAATATTATTTGTTAATTAATTACTGTAAATAAATAAATATGAAAACAATGGAATGGAAAAGGTTGTAGATTAAAAATAAAGATTTAACCTTTATTTGTTCAAACATGGATATAACACATTTGACTGCTTTCAGAAAAAGTTGAAAAGGACACCTTTTTTATATGAAACTTTACCGGGTAATATCGTTAAACTATTAGGTGTTAACATAATTTGTGTCCGTTTTTTTATCAAATTTAAAAATGAGCACCAAAAGTAAAAGATAATGGTAAAGATTATACGTCATTCGAAAGAAAATCAACGTTCGACAATTGATTTTTGTTGTTTTCACTTAAAACATGTGGAACCCAAGCGCCGAATTTCTGGACTTTTCCCATTGATTTAAGATAGCGGTATACAGTCATGTGACTACAATTCATCTGCACATCCAATTCTACGGGGGTTTGAAGGGGATCTTCGTGAATAATATCGTTAAAGCGGTCCTCATCGAAGTCAACTGGTCGCCCAAAACGCTCCATGTCTTTCAGGTCGAAATTACCGTCTTTGAAACGCAAAAACCATCGACGAGCTGCCCTTTCATTCATAGCATCTCCACGGTACACTTCGCAAATATCACGAGTAGCTTTGGCAGCTTTATTACCTCGATTGAATGCAAACAGAAGGAGGTGTCGAAAATCCTCACTTTCGTCTACTTGACATTCCATTTTGAAGGCTTGTAATCAAATAAAATAATATATGTAACGTAAAAGCAAACACAATATCTTGTAGAGCAGAAAATTTTCTTTCGAATGAAGTATAACCTTTACCATTTTGTTTTAGTTTTGGTGCTCATTTTTAAATTTGGAAAAAACGGGCACAATTTATGTTAACACCCAATAACATTTTTTATAAATAAGAAGTTTATTTTTTTCGATAATTAATTATTTTTTTATAATATTAATGGTGTGATTTATTGTTTCAGGTATGTCAACTATTTTAAAAATACGATGAATATTGTTTTGCAGATTAAAGTAAGTTTTTATTTTTTTCTACAAAGTCATAGCTTATCATTATATAATATTATAATATAGCGTCCTTGAGGATATTTTGCTCTCTTAACGGCGTTTCATAAATTGCATTTTATTAATAATATTATAACGTAATATTGAAAAATAATCTTGAGCAGATATGTACAATGAAAACCAAAAGTATGCTGAGGAATCTATAGATGAAAACCTCCAGAACTTTATTTCAATAAATCTCGTTTTAATTTATTTTTTACTACACATATAACAAACAATTTTTACGTCGTTAATCAAAATAGGAAATAGCATTTGGTTTGGTTTCTGGGACAAAACAAATACACCATGTGTGAGAAATTGTTTCCGATTTAAGAAATAATTTTCAATTACTCGTAGTTGTATGCCAAAAATATTTTTACTTTATTTTTGTAGGACGTAATCATAATTTTATTTTATGTTTTTCGAGTTTAAGCATTAAAACTTGAGAAGTTCATGTTAGTTATGTGTAATTAAAAATTTAAACACTGTTTAATCTACTTCATAACATATATTTAATACAAGCTGTTTGTCATATGCGTCTCATCTTCAGGGGTATTCTGAACTATTCGGTAGTCTCTTGAATTGAGGCACATATGACTTGAAACTAGCTGTGTTAAAAGTATGTAATATTTCCAAGCAGTTTAAAGTGTTATAATTTTTTAAACGTGTTTGAAATTATTTACTTCGTTGTTTGCCTATACAAAGCCACTAAACACAATTTATTTGCATTTTATCATGTAGTGATTCAGATATATAATTAAATAATGATATGTATTAACATCTTGTAGATCATTCCATTTTGGGACAATTTTTTTCTTCCATAATAAATTTACGACTATAGTAAGACAAAACATTTGAGTCCAACATTAGGAAAATGTGAAAATTATAAGACGTGGGTTTGTGATAAAAGCAAAGTACATGACGATGTAAATCACATGTTGATAATATGATAAATACTAGACTATAAAACATGGCGTTGCATGTAAAGCCTGCTAGCAACCGTATCCTTGAAAGACCTCCGCAAAGTAGAAAAAACAGTTGGGAGTCTATGTTCTAGGAGAGAGAGACGAGATCAATGCAGGACATTCCAATGTAGCCATGAACAAAAATGTATTTTTTCTAGTTCTAGTATTTTTTTAATAAACTGGACCAATTTTCGGTAAATCACTCAAACGAGCTGTAAGTAGGTATAATACCCGAACTGTTTAGAAATATGTCATTCTCAAGAAATTAATTGAAAATTCAATCAGAATTGTGTACTTTATTTAACTTTATAATGAAATATTCGCATACAATTTTAGCGGGTAATCGTTCGTGAAAGTAATTCCATTAAACTTAAAACAATTTAAAATATCTAATTCGAGGCCTGAAATGTTTTTGTCCCTTCCAATGACCCAAATCAACTGACAAAACTTGTGACATGTTTATTAAAAATTCATATTTTTAACTTTTTTTCAAATTGTAATACTATCATCGGTGTCATTTTAAGACCATTTTTTTATTTCGAGTCGTAGTTTAAAATTTGTATGACTGTTTTATTTTTAAATAAAGATTAATAGACTGTGTCCGAAAGGGTGTAGCAACATACTGGTTGATGACTGGGAAAAGGTTATACAAAACACACTCCCCTGGAAGGCTAGACCAGGCATGGCTAAATTACGGCCCGCAGATCACATCCGGCCCGCAAGACCCGTTTTTGTGAGCCGTGTTGGCGTATAGCGTGATGTCATGATATACATAAGTACTTCAGCTGGACTTGAACACAATTTGGGACAGGAGCCAAATCAATAAACTTAAAATCAATATTCCGAAATGTAAACTTTTGTCTTATTACAGAGCATTGATTTTTAAATATTATCGATACTCTCTGAGTGGTCTCACGATTCAGATAGTAGAACGCGTCAAAGATTTGAGTATGTATTTTAACAGCAGACTCTCATTTGGTCCTTATGTGGAGGAGACGTGTGAGCTTGCTTCTAGGGTTTAAGGATTTGTGATACGAGTTTCTAAATCCTTTATGGGGGAGAGAGGTTCTCAGTTCACTCTACAGTGCGTTAGAATGTAGAGCATTTGTGTGGAGTCCGTTGGAGATTAGTAACTCTCAAATAGTGGAGAAAGTCCAAATTATGTTTTGAGATTTCTCTATTCACGTGAGTAGTTTCTACACGTAGCTCTCTCCTAAGACGTTTCTTCTAGGTATATTGGGATATTACCTTAACGTGAAGAGGAATGTGAGGGTATTTTTTAATATCTTTAATATGTTGACGGGAGTTATACCTAATACTACTATATGGAAAATATATGGTTTTAGGTTCCTGATAACTATACAAGGTACTGAAATATTGACCTATTTAGATTAGCAATAAGTATAACCAGCCTGTCAAATGCCCTTCCTTTGTATCACAGAATGTAAATTTTGAAAAGGACCTCGAATATTGACATATTTATATTAACATTTTCGAAAATGTTTTTAGCAAAATATTTTCAGCTTTCTTAGTAATGGTGTTTAGTTATTTTGGCTTGATGAATATTTTTTATTTATTAAATTTAATTTCTTGTAAATGTATGTATTATCTTAAAGCTTTGTATACCATTGGGTTTTAGTTGTGTATGTTAGCTTATAAAATAAATAAATTATAGTAGTATAATCAAGAATACAGTGGGTAGAACTCTCACAATAGCACATATCCGTTCGTTCTTATTTTGTTAAAAATATGTATTTTGTTCTATCGTTTTTCTCGAAAAAATACAGATAAAAAAAATAATCAATTTTCTATGAGAATCTAAGCAAAAAAAATTGAAGGAACAAGTAATGAAAATGCTTGATATTTGATTCAACTTATATCTGCAAACAAACTTTTCAAATAATGAATATTCATAAAAATCTGACAATATCAAGATTCACTGATATTCACTGATTCACTGATATTTGAAGGCGATATTGAGAATTTCAACAAAATGCATGCGGCACGAAATGGAAACATTGATGAATAATAGAATCAAGCTTCATTTTTCTCACTTATTATTCTTTAAGGGTTGATTTCTAAAATCATGATTGAAAGCGTATTTTTGATTCATAATAAATATATTAATCGTTTCATTTAACTGTAGTTCTCTTTTTTGTGTTCTGGCCCATACTGGCTTCTTTCTGACATAATATGGCTCGCCTAGATAAAAGGTTGGCCTCACCTGCTTAAGACTATCATGATCTGTAACACCATAGAAATGAGTGCTTAGCAAATAGAAACAAGTTTTAATACGATTAAATTCAGTCGATTCCTTGATGTTACAGGACATTTGTCTTTTACCGAAGTTTTGTTAACCCTCAATCTATGGATTACAATGTAATTACAGGAATAAATTAGCTATTCTCGGTTAATGAAAAAAATAAGACTTACTATATTATGTCTGACGATTGTAATAGAAGGCCCAGTACAGTAAAGAGAAGTATCAGGGTACTTGTCGTTGGTGTCATCGGATATTACAATGAAAACCAATATTATTAATTATGACAAGCATACTCTGTTGCAGATACGACATGGAGATTTGCTTATTGCAGCTTGTCTGTCTTCTTTCTCTATTTTTTCTAAAATTCTACATCATTTGACTCTATATGCTGCTGTTTAGTCTCAGTAGTGCAGAGCATTTATGTTTTTAAGTGTACCAAACAGTAGATCCTTATACCGCTTGAACTACCCACCGTATTTTTCTCTGCCTTTTGGGATGTCACAGATTTAATTGTGGTGTCGCGTATGGATTATTACAATTTAATTTATGCAGATTTACTGGGCACGTTTATCTCAAGACTTGGAGTCATAAATGTTTCCAAACAATTTCACTGCACATCTTTTGGACACAATTTTGTGAAGAGATTGACTCTAAACTTTGCATAAGTGTATTCAAGGCACCTAATGGAATGTCACCAGTACACATTTCTGACCTGGGTCTTAGTGATATTGCTTTGAGTAGACGCTGATGGTTGAGATCCCTCTTACCTTCATTAAATAAATTGATTATTACCAATCGCTCCCAAAAGGGTAGGTTTTATAATAGGGCCCTTGTTGTGGCTGGCCATATGTCTGGCTCTAAATATTTGATAGAGTAGTACCGCATACATATTTAGCAAACATTAGAAAACGACTCTCTTTTAGATATATTTTCTAAATGTGTAAAACAATTACAGTACATAAATGTGACTACCTACCTAATCCAAACCTTATATTATATATCGGAAGATCTCCCTAGAATTTTGTAGAAGTTGAACGTCCTTTAGAAAATTTTCTACAATTTTCTTACAAAATATTTATATTCAAACGTAGATGACTTCCGTGGGATGTTGAAAAAACATTTTGATTCTATCCCAGGGTCTTTATGGGTTTGTAGATATTTCTATATAACAATTATCCGGCCAGGTTGCATGTCATAAAGTGGGTACGTAATACAGATCTCGGAAATACCCATTACCTTCATATCATTACTAACTAATTAAATTATTGTTTATATATTTTGGATATTGTCTTCTTAATTAACGAGTACACAGATCGATTCCCGTTGAAATGTGGTTATATATTTTTTTATGTATTGTTGGATGATGTCCTTACACCATACAATCCTTTTTTGTAACTTGAGAAATAATGGAGAAATGTAACAGGTACATTTTAACTATAGAGCGGAAGATTTGAGAAATTTCTAGGTGTGTGGGAAAGGAATAAACATACAGGCTTTTGAAATATCGCGGCACAACTGGTGGGACTAAAATGATATCTCTAGGAAGATCATAAAATATCTGCGACTGTATAACTATGGTGCGCGACCACCATGATATAATAGGCTTTTAAGGCGAGGCAGCTCTCTAAATTAGGATATGAATCATCCATATTTCACTTTATAAAAACCTAAGGGTTTTTTTGTTTTTCTACACTTTTTTTCATCCCCGCCTTACAAAAAACGTTTAACTTATTTTTTCCTCTAAAACATGCAATATACAAATCCAATTTCAACTAATATCACAATCCAGTGATAAGAGAAATACCTAAATAGATGAGTTATTTGTGTCTCAGCTTTTATATTAATTTCTAACATACACATTTGAAACCTCAAAAATTATTGACGAATCATGATTATCAACTGCTTCCCAATTAAATCAACATTAAGTGTAAAGAAAATAAAACACGATATTAGTCATGATTTAAAAAAAACGTTTGTATGGTGACAATTTAAGCATTTTTTAGACGTGTCTGCGTGTTGTTGAATCTTCAAGTGCGGTAGTATTGTCAGCATGGGAGATGATGAACTACGGGTTTCGTGCCTTTTCCAGTGGTTCTTAATTCCAAGCCCTCGATTTATGGGGCCATAAAGAATGGTCTCTCCTAATCATGCTCTTCAATATGTCTGACACCAGTTTAAATGTAAAATGTACAAATTTATACATAACTTAATTTCTAATAAATGTTGGCATATTCAATGATATAAATAAACGGTACAGCTATACAAATTAAGTCAACATTTTCCAAAGGGATCTCTTTTCAGTCTTATATCGGTACATCTTTAGGCTGATTGGACACTCCAATCAATTCAATTATTTTAATGAAAGTATTAGCATTTTTTAAGTTATTGGAACTTTAGACTGTAAGTCGTCTTAGAAATATCGCTGCGATTGATTTTCTTTATCTCGTGACGTCGGGCCTTAACACTTCCCTTACTGTGCTAAAAAATTACGCCAGTTACGGTGTTGGACACTGAGGGTACACTAAAAATGTATGTTTTAAATTAAAATTATGCAAAATCTATTAGTTTTTTTTTTAATTAGCTATAAACATAATTTTATTGTGTAATAAAATGTCGAATAATATAAAATAAGTGTAAGAAATGATAAAATAATAGTTGAAACAGATAAGTGACATTTCTATACGAATATAATTTTCCCACTGCGTCGTTCGGTCTGCGCAACGTTCAGAATGCGCATGACTGAAAAGAGGTCTCCAACCTTTTAACACTTCCCTTACTGTGCTAAAAAATTACGCCAGTAACGGCGTTGGACACTGAGGGTACACTAAACATGTATGTTTCAAATTAAAATTATGCAAAATCTGCTAGGTTATTTTTTGTTATTAGCTATAAACATCATTTTATTATGTAATAAAATGTCGAATAATATAAAATAAAGGTAAGAAATGATAAAATAAGAGCTAAAACAGAAAGGCATTTCTATAAGAATATTATTTTTACGCTGCGTCGTTCGGTCTGCGCAACATTCAGAATGCGCATGAGTGATAAGAGATTTCCAGCCTTTTAATTTTTTTTTCATAAAATTATACAATAAAATGTAGCGTGTATTTTTTTGGCAATAAAACCATAATTCGAATAAAGACAATAAATAACATATAAACAAAATATAAAATGAATATATAAATTCAAAAATCAAGGTTTTAGGGCGAGAAATTTATATAGTATAAACAAACACGAAATTCAAAATTATATTTGTTTATATATAAACAAACACGAAATTCAAATCAATAAAATATATGCAATTTGGAAAATATAAACACTACAGAAAATTTGAAAATAGGACAAACATATCATATAATATAATCAAAGTTTAATCCTGTGGAGAAAGTTATCGCAATTGGGGCATGAAACCACTTTTTTTTTTACTATATTCTACGTACTAAACACGCAGGTGTTTGACAAATATTGCAGAATAGCCTGGTTTTTTTTCTCGAATGTTTTTAATAAAACCCACAACTTCCTCTTTTGAGGACCTCACGGGGTGCCAACAGGGTATTATTTACTAATGTTTCGGATATTGACTCGCCACAATATGTTAAAACTGTATTAAAAGCATCTTGTTGTTGCTATTTTTCCTTTTTAAGATATTGGGCATTGCCAATTCCAAACTTAACTCTCTTGTGAAATGTTTTCGGTGGTATTAATTATTTTGTTTCCACTCTGGATATTTGTCTATCCATAAGAGGTATGCATTCAATGCAGCCATATCTATAATTTCCATAAAAAGACGGAAAGGCCATCTTCTCGTTGACCTTGAGCAAGAGTACTCTCTAGTAATTTGGTCTCCCGTATCTACTCCAATTTTCGTATTATTATAATGATGTATAATTACTATAGTGGCTTTTGTTTTTCTGAATAATCAATTTCTGCATCATTGAATTGAGTGGATAATAATAATACTGCTTTATTTTTTGTGGTACACACGAAACAAGTATTTTATTTTCAGCTACTATGGATTGTTTTCTCTCTAGATGGTATAAATTCAAGTGAGATTACTCTTTTATTTTTTCGAAGCGTGCCAGTTAGAGTTAAACCTTTTAATAAAAGATTATCGGCTAATTTGATGGAGGTAATAAAAATACCTGTGGTTATCCTCCTGTTCGTGCCATACTGCGGTTGAACCATTTCTATAACTACTCAGTTACCTTGATTTATCTCTCTCTACGATTATTTATCATACCAGAATAAGCCTGTAAATTTGTTATGCGTCATATGCCGCCGCAGTCGGCAGCAACCCAGATTTTGATGCCATATTTACCAAGTTTAGACTTCATGTACACGCGAAATGAACAATTCTCTCTAAAGTTTGGCAAACGTTCATCTACAGTTATATTCGAAGATGGAGAATAATTGCTTTTGCACATATCCATAAACATTTTTGAAATCCACTTAATTGGTTCTAATTTATCTGAAAAAACCCTGATATCTCTCTTCTCGGGTTTCTTTATCATCAAAACGAATATGACTGTAAATATAGATAAATCTATCTCGAGACAGAGCTGTTGTGAAAAATGACTGGCAAAAGGGACTTTCACTTATCCACAATTCACTCAAAGATAGCTTTCGTGTTCGATTTCTGCCAGGTGCGAGCAATATTCCAATGAATTCATATAACTCGTCTTTTGATATTGGTTGGTTCTTTTCTGAATGAATTCGATTTAAATGACGATTTGTTTCTTAAACATCACTTTTACCACCTCTTCATTTACAAACAGACAACACATATCTTTTATGGAATGTACATTTATACTTGAATTTCTCAGTCCAGAATCTTCGATGAGAATATTTGATACCCGACCGATGCCTCGAAGATTGAGGTGGTACTCGTAATGAACTCCATTCGAATCCATGTTTTGATGTAAATAATATTTCTTCGTCTTCTTCACTCGTCTCCAAATCAGAATATACTTCATCCTGTACCTCGACAAAATCTTCTGATTCTGATATATTGCCTGTCGCCTTAAATTCCAAATCGCTATCATCGCCGTCGATATTTCCCGCCATCTCAATTATTATATTTTTGAAAATGAAATAATAAATAAAATGTACATTTATTATAAAAAGAGTAATGGTACAATATAACATACCAGATAAAAAATGATAATAGAAAAAACATACCAGAAAAAAATAAAAAATAACAATCAGGATTATAAAACTGGTGACGATCCCCTGGAACGGGCGCTATAAGAACTGTCAAAAAAGAATGAGTGTTTGACATTTCGTCAATTCGCGATTTAAAATCATTAATTTCTGTTGAATTAACTATGAATGTTTTGTTTCCTAATGACATCATTCAAATCATAGAGGTTTCGATGAGGAATACATAAAGTATGAAGACCCTGCAAGCAGTATATTTCGAGAAATTAAATAAAATATAAGTCATGATCACTCGCTATCCATCACCGTACGGCAAGTGTTAAGTCCGTCGTCACTACTAGTTTTTCAACACTCAGATGTGTCACTGCCGGAGGATAGATCTCATAGGTCAGTTTTTTCTTCGTTGCTATGTGACATCAGGCTTATAATAAACAATGAAAACTTCGATCTTCTAGTGTTGATTGTGCAAGATGGGGAGTTATTTTGTCCCCATGATACCGCGGGTGGGGGTGGGATCGAACTAAACCGAAATAAAATATTATAGTATAAAAAATATCTTCAGCAAAACCTTCAGTTAAAAGAATTAGGATTGAAAACCACATCTGTCGAAGGAAAACCCACCATTCAACATTGTTCTTCTGCGTCGTAGATTTCAATAGAGAATTGGATAAAAAAATATTGCATTAAGTAAAGCATTCAGACGGAATCCCCGAGAAATCATCATACACGTCAAAATAAATATTCATGCTCGAATGCCGCTGAATTCAATTTTCCACTTGTAGAAATTGGCTCAATATGCCGTGTGATTTATTTGCGGAAAGCATGCGGGCTTATTCAACGTTATAATGTTGTGGATCTGGAATCTTAGATTCCCATGTGGTATATTCTAGTGTTTGTTTTTTAAATATATTTATGGACGTAGTTTCATGAAAGAAATCCCCGTACATGTTTTGATTAACATTCACGCCTTAATTGAAATTGAAACTTTTCAACTTTAATTGATGCGATTCCAGTAAAATGTAAATTAAAAAAATACGAAGATTCTAAAACTTATGTGACGCGCATCATATTGTTGTATGTCATATTATGTGCGTCTTATTGTGAAAATTGTTTTATTTCATTAATTTTTATATAATCCATAATGCAACATTTAATTTGTTTTATACCGAAAAACTAACCGTAGTAAATGTATAATACATAACAATACAAAATAAAAAGTATTTTGTGGATATGGAGCTGATACATATGTCCAAACTTTCACCTATGCGAGTCATATTCTGACTGAAGCTGTCACGGGCTCAAATAAAGAATATTTAAAATACAACACTTCAATGAGACAAATGATATAATTCCATAATTATCAATCAAAATTACACTGCCAATTATAATTATATAAATCAATAACAAAGACTTGTGAAATATCCAGTACGAAAAATTAAGTTGCATTGAATCATCCATCAATTTTTCTATGTCAGGCTTCAAGCTTGTTGTTCAAATCCTTAATATTACTTAAAATGAGTATAAGTTAAACTTAATCTTGCTTGAATTTTACCGATATTCATTATTGAGAAAGTTGGTTTGTATACACATGTAAGGTAAATCAAATATCACGATAATTTTCAAAGCTAATTTTAAAAAATTAATATTGTATAATCTTCTGTGTTGAGTTTATTAAAATAAGATTTATTTTCTAAACTTTATATTATATTTCACAAAGAACGTCGCCCCATTACAAATTAATGCAATCTTATTAAATATTGATTAGAGCAAAATCGACATTTGTGGAAAAGTAAGGTCACTGGTTAGTAAAATACTTTCAGTGTCTCGTTAACATTAAAATCTTCGTTTTATTTAATTGAAAAATGCATCGACATAACTAAAATTTGCATAGTAAGGTTATACTAATGTAGTTGATGATGTATGACATCACGTTGTGTGCCTACACGGGTGAGATCTGGACTGCGGGCCGTAGTTTGGCGATGCCCGATATATAGAAATACTTCACAAGGCAAGGCCTGTGATGACGTGGTCTCGTTCCTTAATCACAAATTTATACATTTATGCTTAATACTTAAACACTTAATCGTAGCTGACGTTCACAATAATTAGTTTTATCTCTTCCGTGCGAATACATTTGGCGAATTTAAATTGTCCTCGTCATAAACTTTACAATTATTTTAAAATTTTATCAAATACCATTTTTTTGTTATTGGAACACTTCAATTTATAATAATACAGTATTTTGGGACACAACAATATATCAAACACTAATAAATTCATTAATTGGTTTGGCACCCTTCATAACAAACATATTGAATGGCATACCTGGGACACTATATATTCTTTAGCACCACTTATCGAGTGTTCGGATTTTAAAATCACTGGAGTAAGCGCGGAGATCGTAATTCGTCAACCCATGTGAGGTGCAAGAACACTCGTTCACGTCTAGCGCACGCGAATATTATTGTCAAATAAACTCTTATCATACCGGGGGTTTTATTTTCGAGTACTATTGGGATTTGTACTCGAAGCCCTCGGATGCAAGTCTAGCGTCTTACCAACTAGGTCTAGGAAGTTGTCAATTCAATGTTGAATTTGGATGAATAAACAATTTTTACAATTTTTTAATTTAATCCTCCAAATATAGACCCCAGGACTCCTGAGTATTGAGAAAAGTAAGCAAGTGTATTAACCACAAGGTCACGGCGCAAATCATCGAATTTCTCACTTGATTAGTGACAATATGATTATGAATAACAATATTTTTTTTTATTTCTTTTACACATGACAAGAAATATCCATAATTTGCGAAAAAACAACAGGTAATTTAATTCGGACACACAATTTTAATTGATCTGGGTTTGTTGCCTTTCATTTGTCGTGTACCCAGTAAACTAGGATTTTGCCTGTATCACACTGAGGACATAACTATATATTTTATCTCAATTTGAAGATTAATTATAGTTCAGGCCAAAAAAATACGTCTACATACATATGATATAAATTACACACCCGCAGTGCAGTGACACATAATTAATATATAATTATGAAATATCGTTTATAAACAGCAACCGCGCAATATCAAAAAAAGAAAAAAATTACAATACATTATAGTGTGTCGGTGCCCACCTTGATGTTTGGAAGGGAACCTTAAATTTGTTAGAAGAAGGAAAATAATAAGATTAATGCTGTGGAGATGCGTGTACTAAGGAAAATTTGTGGTGTGTCAATATTTGAAAGAAGGTCGAATGACAACATCAGAAGTGAATGTTTTAAATAAAATTAAGAAAGGAGCTTTAAGATGGTTTGGACATGTGGAGAGAATAAATTATGAAAGAATGACTATGCGAGTATACAAGTCAAAAGTGCAAGGTATACGTGGAAGAGATATACCTAGGAAAACGTGACTGGACCAAATTGACCATATTTTGAAAGGAGGTAAAGTGAGAAGTATGAATAATAGAAGATCAGGGATGAGGAGATGTACGAAAATAAGAGGCATAAGTTGTGTGCATGGATAGAAAAGTTTAGATATCTGTTTTCTCAGCCTACACAGCAAAGGGCAAAAATCTATCGAAAACATAAATCACTAAACAGCGATAAAAAAATTAAATATATTAAGAATGTGTCAAGAGACAGTCATTACACATAACGTTAAGTTATAAAAGGAGTTGTGAGTGTTGGCTATCTTTTCATCGTCTTCGGTTTTTGATCTCTCCGTTCGATTCCATGAACCAATGTACGAGTATTATGCCTTCTGTGAATATGGCAGATGCACTTCATTAACACAAGTGACCAAATAGATTTCGGTAATCGTTCAAAATTTTATTAAAAGGGTCTCTTAGCTTATTTTTTGGTAAATGATTAAAAAACGTCTTAAAAATATGATACAATAATTAAAAACACTCTAGTGACACTGATCTTGATGATTTTGAAACAAAACAAGCAAATTAAATGTAATACCGTTGTTGTGGACTGTGCCAGATTATATTTTTTTAATATTCCTCGAAAGGTATTTTGCGAAAGTAATCCTCAGAGATAGTGAAATATTTAATCACACCTGCCGTTTTAATTTAGGGACCTCTAGAGACGCTTTGTTAATTTCATAAAAATGTTAAATCAGTATTTTGTAACTGAGGAATTTATTTTGATATACTCGTAACCATATCATAACAATTTTTTATCCTCTTTGTGGAATGCATAATTATGTATTTTATAACAAGCTATTTTTTTTCCAAAAAGGAAAGCGTTTTATAATGGTAGATACAATATAAAATGGTATAAATGTTAGTTGAGTTTCGCAAATAGAGATTAAATTCAGCAATTGATGATTAGTGTAAAGAACATTTTTTCACCTCTTCTTATGGAATGGTCGCGTGAACACTGAACCAAGTAACATCAAATAGGGCCAAAACTTTTAAATGTTGATACACGATTTTTACAGCAAAGTGGAACAACGCCTGTTCCCAACGTATGCTTCGGGCTCGATTCCCATATTCCAATTTAGTATTACACATGATATAGTACATGATTTATAACATATGGTTTACATGATGGGAAATACGAGATTTTCTTAATACAACTAAACATACAATTACAACAGCATTTTAGTGCAAACATTTATGTACTGAAGTAAAACGTATATGTAAAAAAATGAATGAAAATAGTTGAGTAAATGCGGTAGAAATGAATGCACAAGAAGAATATTTGGTATGTGTGACATAAAAACAAGAAGAATATTTGGTATGTGTGGCATAAAAACAAGAAGAATATTTGGTATGTGTGACATAAAAACAAATGTAATTACTAAGGATAAATGTGAGCATAAAACTGTTATGTGTGTATGTAAGTAAAGTAAAAAGAGCAGAAGTGAAATAATACCGACCAAAAAATGTACAATGCAATCATGACTGAAGGTCATGTTTGAACCAAATGAATTCAATTTTGAAAAGAAAGGAAGGTTTATAGTTGTGAAACCGGCAAAGAAAGGATGTGATAGATAATGTTAGCATTTTGTCCTTTCTGCCTACCCCAACAGAAACATAGCGTGATGGTAAGTACCAACCAATAAAAAAATGTACAAAACGGTACTATCTTTAATAGTTTGGGTGCAGTTTAAATGAGTTGTTCCGGACTGCACTTAACTTAATTGTGATCAATTTCCGATAGGTGTCAGCACTCTTATAAGACAAATAAGTAAAACTACATAGAAAACATTTTTTTTATATTTACCAAGAATTTGAAATATAATGGGCTTACGCGAAGTCAATTTAATGGGCTTACGCTTCCCACTAGTGGTAAGCGAGCCCTAGTGAAGTGCTACGTAAGCAGATAAATATTAAAATACTGAAGTTCAATGAGTTTCAACATAAAAACATATTAAGGCCGGCTTGCACTAACGATTTTTATCGAGGTAACATAGGAGTACCCAGCTAAAATAATTAAATACGTGGGTCGTCCAGAAAGTAAAGTGCGTTTTGGCATAACTAAATTAAAACGAAAGATATCAACACAAAACTTTATTTACAAAGTCACAGTACCTTACTCTATTTTTCAACGCAGTCGCCATAGTTTTCAAGTCACTTATTGTAACGTGGAACCAATTTTTCAATTCCGATGTTATACTCTTCTACCGCCAAAGATTTGAGCCAAGATGTCACTTCTTGTTTGAGGTCTTCATCGTTTGCGAACTGTTTTCCACCCAAAGGTGGAAATTTGTACACAACGCAGCAAAAAAATCTGATGCAAGGTAGGGATTTTACGAAATTTTACAAAAGTCCGAATAACTTAAAAACGGTAAGGTTTTTACCCAGGTCAAGTTTTGATGTTCTGGTAGGTCTTGACCCAATCTATCATAACCTTAAGTATGATTCACCCAATACGGGACACCCTGTATAAGGTATTGCTTCTTATATGTATTTAATAAGGTTTGTTGTTTACACAAACTTTCTAAACTCAAATTCTCAGGTATATTAATTACACAATGAGTAAAGAGGACAAGTATAAGTTTGTACTTATATTATGAAAATTTGCCTGTGAAGTGGAAGATGATAGATAGGGGTCCAAGATGGATACTTGTGGTACGCCAGTCTTTATAAATTTCATAAGTGGGTACAATTAAAAAAAAGTTTGCAAACTCCTGATTTAAACCATTTTATAAGTATTATTTAATGAATCTTAATTTCTAGTAATGGAAAATTTAAAAAGTTTCTTATAAGATCCGTAGTCTTTTCTTAATTATTATACAAATCATAAACACGGGCATAAGAACAAGTAGAGGTTTGACGTATTTGTAATGTGGTGTTTGCGACAAAATTTTGAATTGCTTGGACTTCGAGACGCACGAATGTCTACGAGTATTACTGAAAAATTTAGTATTCATTAGTGACTTTTAACGGATTTTTTTAAACGAATCGTATAATTGTTTGACCATATTCTACAAATGTCTCTATTAGCCTAGTTGGTAAAGTGTTTAACACCCACTCAACGATAACCAAAAAAAATAAATTAAAAAAGAATCACAGTTTGGTAAAATAATTTGTTTAATAATTTGGTAGTTTTGTAGATCACAGTTTGGTAAAATAATTTGTTTAATAATTTATTATTATGTGCGGTACATTGTGGGGCGAATGTTTTTGGTATGTCTGGAGTGATGAAGTGTGAGGAGTTTGATTTCGCGTGATGTATCATATACATGTGTAATTGAGTGTCCCTGTTTGTCAGGTTGATGAGAGTGTGCAACGGGGTTTTATATCATAAAAAGTCGGAAAGAAGTATCGATTTATTTTTTAATGATATATGTCCTCAGTGAGATACAGGCAAAAGCCTAGTTTATTGGGGACACTACAAATGAAAGGCAACAAAACCAGATCAATTAAAACTGTGTGTCCAAATTAAATTACCTTTTGTTTTTTCACAAATGATGTATATTTCTTGTCATGCGTAAAATAAATAAATAAATAAGTAAAACGCCATAAAAAATAAAGATCTCGATCTTCTCGTGTTGGTCGCGTTGGATGTTGACTTATTTTGTACCCTTTAACAGCGTGGGTAGTGGTGGGATCGAACTGAACTGTTTCTCCGAATATTTTATTATGGCTCCTTGGATTGTTTTAATTTGTTTCAAAACAGTTATTATTATTGTAATATTCTACAAATGATATTGCAGAAGAAATTTCAAAGAAAGCGAACACGGGAAGAAGAGGAACTTTTTGTTTAATAAATTACGAATAATTTCCATATTTTTTGTAGAATTGCTGCCTAAAAATTCCAGATATCTATGATAAACATCAACCTTCAAAGATGAGCGAAACTTTTAGATGAAAAAAATTACGAAACTATAATATAATTTTACTTATTACTCCTGCATACTTCTATTAGGTGTTAACATAAGTTGTGTCCGTTTTTTTTTTCAATTTAAAAATGAGCACCAAAAGTAAAACAAAATGATAAAGGTTATACGTCATTCAAAAGAAAATTTTCTGCTCTACAAATATTGCGCTTTTACGTTACATATATTATTTTATTTGATCACAAGCCTTCAAAATGGAATGTCAAGTAGACGAAAGTGAGCATTTTCGATACCTCCATCTGTTGTTCAATTGCTTTTTGTTGTTTTCACTCAAAACCTGTGGAACCCAAGCGCCGAACTTCTGGACTTTTCCCATTGATTTAAGATAGCGGTATACAGTCATGTGACTATAATTCATCTGTTCAGCCAATTCTACGGTGGTTTGAAGGGGATCAATTTCTGCTGGTTTGCTCCCGCGTAATCGAGCTACGCATGGCCACAAGCAAAGGTTCCTTTACTGCATCATTACTGGTGATGAAAAATGATTTGAAAATGATGAAAAAAAAATGGTGATGAAAAATGTTTGAAGGGGATCTTCATGAATAATATGGTTTAAGCGGTCCTCATCGAAGCCGACTGGTCGTCCGGAACGCTTCATGTCTTTCAGGTCGAAATTACCGTCTTTGAAACACAAAAACCATCGACGAGCTATCCTTTTATTTGTAGCATCTCCACCGTACATTTCGTAAATTTTGCGAGCAGCTTTGGCAGCTTTATTCCCTCGATTGAACGTGAACAGAAAGAGGTGTCGAAAATGCTCACTTTCGTCTACTTGACATTCCATTTTGAAGGATTGTAATCAAACAAAATAATATATGTAACGTAAAAGCAAACACAATATCTTGTAGAGCCGAAAATTTTCTTTCGAATGACGTATAACCTTTACCGTTTTGGTTTACTTTGGTGGTAATTTTTTTTAAATTTGGAAAAAATGGACACAACTTATGTTTACACCTAATACATCAATTTTAAATATCCTTCAATAATTTAATTCAATCATCTAAATCTAAAGAGTATCAAATTTTCTGAAACCTTTTCCCATTATTCATTGAAATTAATAATTTAAACAAACTTTTTTTTTATGTTTTTCAAACTAGTGAATTTCAAAAAAAATGTTTAACCAAAGTTTTAGACAACATTATTCTTCTGAAATCTTAGATAAAAGTTAATTATGTTTGAATGAGAATAGATTGGTGTGGAATCCTTGTAAGACACCTTTAGACGAGAACGTTTGTTAATTAAATGAAAAAATAATCATTTTATACTTTGGACTACTCGTTAGTACATACAATACTCGTAAATTAATGCGACTCGAAAAATACTGTTTCGCGTTAAAAGGAAAGTCATAGAACTAAAACATGTATAATGAACGAAATTGAAAACGAAATTTAGTCAAAATTTACTCAGTGAACACTTAATTATCCTGTTTTTATCAAACCCCTTTGTAATAAAATCGTTTACATATGAAACTTGCAAGAACGTACTTGATTAAAATTACACGTATGACGGTAATTTTAACTTGTTCCTTTCTTTGATCTTAATATAAAAGCTGACTTGTCGATTACCGTAGTCGGATGGTTAGCATTCATACTAAACAAGCGATCGCCTCAGGCTCGATTCCTTATTGGTTCTCTTCCGGACTGATTTTTACTCTTATTCCATTTTATACCTGAATCAATATTTTTTTTCCGTAGCTTATACGCTGTTTAATCAGATGGCGCTCTTGTTAGCAATGTTGGTGTTCCTCAACCTCTCTCATGAATATATTGATTCCTTGGCAAAAGTAACATGTTTTTCAGACTGTCCCCTATCTGATTTTTCGCAGCCAGTAACTGATCTTTTACATAAAATTAAACATGATATTTGGCACCGATGGGCGTTGAATTGGAATATAACTGGTGTAAGATATAAACCAATCAAACAATCTATCACTTTAAAACCATGGCTTAATATAGTGAGAATGAACAAGATGGGAGTGCCTGTCATGTGTCGTTTGCAGGCGGGCATCTGCGTGATGGCTATTCACTTTTATAGAATGGGTGGCAACAAATAGATACATGAATGTTTTTTTAAATTCCTTACTGAATAACCCATACATTATTTTCAGAATGGAAAAAAATATTTATTAATTTTTAAAACTATTCCCAAATATATTGTAGATCATCTTAACGTCCTTTTTTTTGTTGTTCATGACCTATAATAGAATTTCAAATATTATGCTAACTATAAAAAAAATGTGGAAACAAATAATGTTTAATGTATGGTTATATTTAATTGGTACTTCATTGCAAACGTATTTTAAAACTGGCGGATTTTTGGCCTAATCTATTCTAACCTTCTAGGGGGATGTTGCATAGGTCGTACGCAATAATAGATGAACGATTAGTAAAAAACGTCAAATATTAAAGTTGGAAGTCGTAAAGAAAAAAACATAAAACTAAAATGAAAACATTTATTTTGAAGATATCCGTGGCCTAGTTGGTTTGACACTTGTCTTCCACCACGGAGTTAAGGGTTGTATTCCCGTTGGTACCTAGATTTAAAAAAGGGTTCTAGTCTGGTTTTGACTTAAGGTTTCTTAAATAGTTTTCTTGATGATTGAAAGATGGACTCATGGATATAAGTCCACCAGATTTGATAGTAAACAACAAAAATTAAATACAATATATTTTACTACCAATAACTTGGAGAGGCAATATAACATACGAGTATATCTATGGGATACGCAAAATAATTTTGAAAAGTACTGCGGATTAATGATATACACCAAATAATTCATAGCTTCTTAAATACTTCATATACTTAAATAATCATAACCTTATAATGAAAAACGATAATTCCCTTCAGTTAAGTTTAAACATTTCTAAAGCGGTTTTCAGCACTGACTACTAATTCCCTACAGTTAATAATTCCCTACAGTTAGTGTCGTAAAGCAATATTACGAACAAAATTAAAGGAGTTTTGCTTTTAAATAATATCAGTGGCCTTCCAATTTTATGGATGTGGTACTTCAATCAAGAGGCCTTATAAAACAAAACATCTAAGCCAGTTAAGCTTGAATTGATCGTTAGAATATTGTATTGCTGGGTTGTTTGTTGAACTAAATAGGGGGTTTAATGGAAGCCGTTCTTAAAATATTGAAAATAATTTGCCTCGGATTCTGAAGGTTGTTTGTTTGAGAATATTTTATAGCGTTTAACAATTCTCGTTGACCGTTCCCAAAATGTTTTGACGTCAGCGATTTAATTTTTCTGTTGTTGGCAGAATGAAAAACAAACATTTTGCTTGTGTGAAGTCGTCATTTTTTCAACGTATACTATTTTTTGAGATATCAGTTTAGATTTTCGGTAAAAACAACTTTAACAGACACTGTTGATGATTGAGCCTAGAGTATCGGTCGATTTAAGAACACTTTACTCCTTCATCGGATAATTGAAGTGGACTTGGGATATTTGGTAGAGAATTGGCTGGAGTTTTGAAGAGAAAAATACGACAGAGTGGAAAGGGTACATATATTACCATTATATATTTACATATACGTTACATATTAACATGCTTATATATTTTTATATGTTACACGTAATACATGTTTATATATACATACAGAAAGATAGGATAGATATATATACACAAAGTAAATAAGTAAATATGTTAAATTATATTATACTGTGGAGGGGGGGGGGGTAACGTTGCGACTTCATGAAATGAATATTTTAAATACAGAAATAGGGTTATTAATAAAAACATACTTATACCGTTGCGGATCGGGGGACGTTGGGTAGTACGTAAGATTTGTTTGGGCATGGAATGAACAAGATTAATGTTCTTAATAATAATAACTTTGATATATTTCGTTATAAAGGGTTCGACGACTATCTATCTACCAATCAAATGCCAGATTATATTCACGCACACACATATAATCTCCATGACCTAGTTGGTAAGGCGCTTGTCTCCCAGCCCACAGGTTGTGGATTTGATTCCCGTTGAAATCCAGATTTGTTTTTAATTATTCCAGTCTGGTTTTTACTTAGGGCTCTTTAACATATTTCTGATTGGTTAGGAGATATTGTCACATGGCAATAAGCCCACCAAGTATTTAACTTTTTAATCAAAATTTATTTCAACATGAATAGTTTGACTTCTGTGGGCTATTTGGTAAGATACCGACTTCCCAAACCGGTGGTAGCGAGTTGTATTCCCATTGGAATCCAGATTTTTTAAAAAGGATCCCATGTACTGTTTCGTTTGAGGCCTCTTTAAGATCCCTCTGGTTCGTTGAAAATGATTAATCTCCCATTGTATTGCACACGTGTACAACGAAAGTGTTACACAGTTCAATTAAAGCGATTTTTTTATTTACCTTAAACCTATTGTACGAGTAGATTAAATAAGACACAAATCTTAGTCGCAACAGCTCTTGCAATGGTGAATTTTATTTACAAAATTAACAAACGTCCACTTTTAATAAAATGCATATGAACGTTACACAAAAAAACAGTCACAGTTCTACCATTTATTTATATGCAGTTAAAATTCGAGATATTTAAACCTTTATCAAGTGTCATTAATGTTCAGCCTTCATTACCTTATTTTTAATGTAACATCAGTCTTTCTAAGTGTATTTTAGTGTTTAAAGTAAAACTAATAGACTGATAATCTGGCATATTAACTAATAGGCAGGTTATAAGTGGAAATTTGCATTTCCTTCATTTTTTTAACATGCTGAATTCGAGTAATTCTAAGCTTTGACTCTATTTGGTAATCGATAATTGATATAATATGAATAATTCTTGCAATAGCAAGACCTTTCTGGGTCTGGATAGCGAACTTTTTTCACAATAATCAGACCCCTGAGGAGAGACAGAAAGAACAATGGCAACAAGCTGGAGTAAAAACTAAAGACCCGACTATAAGCTCAACTGTTGAGCCAATTAGAGGCAACCTGTCGAGGAAAATCTAAATCTGCTTAAATCGAGTTCCCTTATGTCACAGTTACTGTTCTTATTTAATGCACAAATTGAGCCTACAAAAGTAGCCGGTATGAATGTAGTCTGACTCATTCATGCATTCAATATAATGCGTACAGGACCATACGATAAACATTAGACTGGTTAAGCCATCATATAAACGATAAAAACACCAACAACTTACACGTTTGTAAAAAAAAGTTTAGTTAACCGATAAATAGCCGAGTTAAAAATAATAACTATAAATAATGAAACATGGTTGTAACAAAAAAAAACTTGGATAAACTTACATTAAACCACATATTGTTATAAAAAAGTTAGGCGATTTGTAATCACTGCCTACTCCTCAGGGTACGGCTGATGGCAAAGTAAAATTTATGGAAAAACTCTTGTAGTGGAGTTCGCACATCAACTATCATAAGAGATAACAGCCTGCGCAAAATTTCCAAGACTTCAGGCAGGGAAGGACTTAGATTCATAAAATTTTGAAATTATTATAAATTGTTTCCCTTGCATGCACAAATATACAATACACTATCACGCCTTTAAACGTTAGGAAAATCAGAGAGAATAGAGCGGCAGACTTGTAAATTTCCTATACTTTTTTTTTCACATTTCTTCATTCAAAACCCCTCTCACACTGTTTAATCAATTTTCTTTGACATTTTTGGTTTACATTATAAGCATCTTGCGTAGCGTACATAGTTGGTAAAAGTCTTGAATTTCAATCCACTTGAACCAATTTTTGTCAGAATCCATAAACATGTGTAAATGTCTGAGTTTTCACATAAAGTATTTTTACAAACTTCTGCATGGTCTGGAAAAGGTAAACATCTTATTAACAAGGCTACTTCCGTGTCATACTTATGTATTTTGTCGACCTTGTCTTCGAACCGCGGGTTTTGTTTCCAGAGGGTTCTCAAAAAATACTGAGACATTGTCTGGTAAAAGAGTTCTTCTGTTTATGAATATTATCCTTAACGAGTACAATAAAAGACCAAATACAAAGTGGGGGATTCGAATATTTGTCATTGGTATTACTAGAGATGACTATGAAAACCAATTTATGATAGGCGTATCCTATTCAGCGGCGGCTGGTCTAGAGGTGCGCTGGTGCACTGAGCTAGATAAATAATTTGCAATATTTAAATTATATATCGCAAACATGTCTTCCAAAAATGTTCAATATTTGTATAGATTAAATATGTATAAGAATACTGAAAAATAGAACGAGTATTTTTATTAAAGTTGAAATTTAAAAAAAAAATTAAAATATATTCCTTTCAAATTGACCGGCCAAGTTTGCCTTACTACCAAAGCGATCTCCAATACGCACCGGACGGAAACGCAAATTCATATAGGGCTTAGTACAGTAAACCGTTAGAGAGAGATATTTTATATTCGCTCAGCGTCTTGATGTGCGTTGGTGCTCAGCGAACCAGCGCACCTCGGGATCAGCCACCGCTGATCCTATTGCACATAGAGGAAGAAATTTTATAAAATGCACTGATACTAAATAAGTAACGATACTCACACGCACTAGGAAAAATTGTTGTTGCCTTTCCACGGACTGTAGTATAACCAAACGATTATGAACTGCGAATTATTATGTTGAAAAGACATCTTGGGAACTCTAGACTGTTTTTTTTTCAAAAACTTATACCTCTATTACCATTAGTCCGTTAAAAATGCTTCGGCCAAGCGGTCAACAAGTCGGTGTAAAGTGAATAAGTGTTGCCCGCATACTCCAAGTTGAGAATGTAAGCGGTAGTAGTGGTATTAATAGAATAATTATGTGTATTGCAATAAGCCCGCCACGTAGTACTATAAATAATAGAACTGCAATGCAATGCTACACAGTATATTTATTCTGTCATTTAGCAATTCAAAATTAACTTTTGTTTATAAAATAAATTTGTTGAAAGTACATCAATTTACCCTTATTTTAAGAGAGGCTTCTGTTTTTTTTGCACTTGTTATTACTGAAACCGTAGAAGATAACGCAATAGGTAAATATATGACTTGCTTTAATTTTAATTAAAGAAACTAGATTGAAAATAGATTAAGATTTGATTCGGTGTATACAATGGTTCAATAAAAAAACTGTTTTGGATAAATTAACAGATTTCTTTTTGGAAGAAAAAAATGTTTGAAAGTCATAACATAACATCAGCCTTAATATAAAAAGTGAAATTTTATTGAATGAAACATACAACAATTTTGTGTTCACTGATATTAAACTTTTGATACTGCTAAAATAAAATTAAATAATAAATATTTATTAACTTTGTGGCATAACATCTTGGAGTGCATACATTTACGGGCAAAGCTAAAAATTCATAAACCGCTCTGGAATATCGCGAAGGCTTTTCCACATATAATAACGAAATTTGGTTTCGTTTATATTATTCAGCATTTTGCTGAAACTATCTACTTGAAAAGAGAGAAAGAGAGATATAGAATTCCCGCTGTAACTATAGAATATAACTCGGGCAGTGTGGGCAAAAGTGCACGTTGGGGAATGCAAGTTGCCACATAAATAATTGGAATGGGTTATATTCGCTGACCGGTGCCCCACTCTACCCGCGGTATGCAGTTGGACCATCCCGTCAGGGAAGGCCAATAACTCATTTAATATTTCATTTTAAAGTTTATACTTGTTTGCAGATGGTACTATTGCAATTTTTGATGATAGGGAGAAAGGAATATGAGGTGAAACCGGCTATTTCAGATTTATTGAAGGCCCCTCGTGAATTATTAATTTTAAATCGAATTGCATCATCCACAGTAGACATTTTATACTCTTCAACCTGACATGTTATATAAGACTTATTGAATTTAGAAAAAAAATCCCCATTGCTATGCTAGCTTATATATAAAATATAGCAAGAATATACAGATATTTCATATTAAATAACCTCATCGGTATTGTGATAAGATAGTTTGGCACTCTGTCCTCTTAGTCAATCCCGTCAAGAAAATAAGATGATGGTGTCTATGTTATAAGTGTAATAAGAATGTGAGTAAATATATAAATACAAGATGTTAAAGTTAATATATAAATATGATTCATATATTTATAGTCAAAAGAATAACATATCTTCTACTGCACACATGCATTGTCAATCGGTGGCCTAGTCACGACTAGCATTCACGCTAAGTAAGCGTTCTCTAAGTTCGATTCCTTCTAGATTAATTTCCGTAATAGTTTTACTTATTGACCAATTTACAACTCCGTATGTCTGTAGCTCATAATCTACTTACAAGAAATGCATGAATACATTTTAAGCAACTCATTTATAGCGTCATATCAATCTGCCAAATAAAAATTATGCCATCTGAAATGTTGTGATTGGTCTGTTAAGGCCGTTTGTTTGCAATTTTTTTTATAATAAATATATTATTTTAGGTAGTCAACAATACAAGTATACCACAAATAGCTTACAAAGAATAATTTAAATAACAAAGTACATTACTTTCAAATGAAGAGCGCTGATGTTATTGATAGCTAGCTGTTGATATACCATTTTCATCAACCCCCCATAGAGGGCAGTATTGCCATATTGCAATTATGGTGAAGTATACCCTTTCCTTGATTTACGCAGAAAATACTTTTTTACTTCATTATCCAATTAATATAATAAAAAAAGGTTATCGCTCCAAGAGAGGGAGAAATAAAATTTAGAAATAATTTAATCATACCCTTAGTTTAGTACGTCCGAAGCACGAACAATTAGTTTTAATAGGCACTATTTCGGACAGGTATATGCTCAATAATTTCCCCTGTTTTATTGACCTATAAAATTGTACGCACCGATGTAAACGGACCTTTTTTAATTAAACTTTATACACAGGTATCTTAGAATTCTTATAAAACGTCTTTTGGTAACAAGGTTCATTTGTGTATAAGTCTTCACGTTTAAAATTAATTGTTTGTATTATTTTGACATACTAAAATGGATACATTCCATTTTTTATCTCATTCATTTAAAATTATGATGCAATAAGGCCACGAAATAAACATTGAACTTCCTTGTTATTTTTGACATTCAATATTGATGAATACTCGTACTTTTCAATATTTCAATTAAACCAAACAGAAATTTGCCAATGTTGATTGGATAGTTTTAGTATATTTTTATTTGTTTGATTGTCAAATTACGGATATCATAAAAGATATGGAAATCAATACAATATATATTTTTTTAGAATAAGACTTTTATTCAAAGAAAGCATTTACAAATTTATTTATTTATTCGAATGGTGTCGTTCAACACGTCTGAATAAGTCATATTGAAAAACGTGACCGAAAGATATTGTCTCCGGGCTTAAAATCATTCGAGTTGGCACGGAATTTGCGGTTCGTCATCGCACGTGCTGGAAATACTATTTTGCATGTGAAGGGTCAATAAAATTAGCATACGTCTATCGTTTTTGAATATTATTGCCAGACAAACACTTTTACCAGACTGGTATCTTATTTTTCAGGTAGCATTGAGAATCGAATCCGACACCCTCGAGTGGAAAATAAGTTCTGATTAGAAGCAATTTTAATTAACGTGATTGATTATCAAGATATAAAAAACGAAATACGATTAAAAAATAAACAATGAGAGCTAAACCAAAGAGTTAAAACTGTGACATATTTTTCCAACAAGGCAAACAAAAGTCATATTTTAATTTTTCTCTCTCTGTAAATCAACAAAAATGTAAATAAATTCAATTATTACAACTGAAAAATTTGACAACTCTGATAACGACCTTACAACGCTACAATCGCCTACGGCTGAAGCTTTGTGCCACGGAATCTACCCCCTCCTTACCTGCGTTGTTTACATTATTCCAATTAGATCGGTGGTATTTGCGCATTGAAACATACTTTTGTCTTATTCGTACACTAGGCCTATACACGGAAATTCACGCCATTGTTTGATTAAGCACGATACACGGTACATGCACGAGCATACGCCATTCATTTTAACGAGAGATGGTTAACGAGCTCTGTCTGGAAATCTAAACTAAATGCTTCCAAACCTTTTTCAATATCTGTTACCGCTGTTTTATTGATCTTTGAGTTATGTTTAATATTTTTTAATGTAAAATATATAGTCAATAATACACAATTTCTGATTAACATCGTTTTAATGTAATACCCAATTGTAGAGTATAACTAAATAAGAACGTTAAAAACTCAATGTTTTGTGGATATTATAAAAATTCCAACTTTCTCTTAAGAATGCGTTGTAAATTCTTGTTACAAAGATGTTCCTCCTCCCTAATGATGGATAAAACCAGCTTCAATGCGTTACCTCTTGTTCTCTTAACTGCGCTCTAATGTTTTTATTGGAAGATGATTTATATTATATAATACAAAGTTATTAATTCAATAAATATATGACGATGACAGAAAATCTCAAATACATTAAAAAGTGTTTCTGTTGAGAAAAGAGCCGATTTTCAGCACATTTTCAATCAAGCTTATTTGAGCCTTGCACAAAGATCAATACATATAACTCCAGTCAAGAGCTCTATAACACAAAATTCAATGTAATAATGAATAATAAGTTATTTTCAGTACATTTATAATCAATCTCATTAAGTAAATACTTGTTTTGGTTTATTTAAGCTTAACCTTGATGTAGAAAAAAGTGATAGGAGCAGAATTAATAAGGCAGAAAAGTATATTTTGTTAATAATAATAATTTTTTTGACAACATGTGATAGACTGGGGATGATCTAATTAGGTGTAGTTGTTTGTCAAAGAGGGGGGTTGTATGTAAATAAAATTAAGAAAATATATATTGAGATGGTTTCGTCACGTTGATATAGTATGTTGCGAAAGACTTACAAAATAATAATATATCTGAAATGAATGGACAGTAAAGGAAAGGAACATTAAGAAAAGAAAATAGTAGGAAATTGTAAAATTTAAACTGAAGGAATGTTACGGAATATGGAAATCAGAATACAATGCATTACAATATACATGTTTTCTACGCAAGCGTCCTCTTCTCATTTCTTCTTGAATGGTTTATTTTTTATTTAATCTCTATTATCGTTCAATCCATATCTATAAAGTTAACATTTTATTTCAGTCTGTTCCAAAATATATATGTACTTTTTTTTTTTACTTTTTCACCTTTTGTTTAAATTGACCATAAATAAAAATAACGACACACAATTTGCGGAGCACTGATTTTCAACGCAACGTGCGCCCTCACATACTCGTACTCGTATCTCCCTAGCGCACTCACCCCTGGCAGTTAAAAGTTAAGTGGCTCATGAAATTGTATGTCCGGCGGATGGAAAAATCCCCGCCGTAAAATTTTACCCCTTTGACCCGATACGAGAAGACAGGTCCGGACCAAGGAAATGACGCCCTCGACGTCCGGTATTATGCGCTCATCCTGCATCGGCGGATGCAGATTTCACATTGTGAGGCGTTTGAGAAAATAGAGTAGATGCCATGCAGGAGTGGTTGAATACAAAGTACCCCATAAACACTCGTGGATGGTACTTGTTCTGTAAACGATTTCCTATAAATAAGGGGGAGTTCACCATACTAAGAGTACACACACATGTGAATGCACTATAATCGGTTATTTATCTATATGAAAACTTAGTGGTTTTAAAGGAAAGGTTTTTTTAGATTGAGTGTGATGTTTTGTAACGGAGAATAAAAAAATCAAATCACAAAGCATTCTCAGCAGAGTGAATTAACAAAAAAAAGATATCAAAAGAAAGGACGAAACGTTAAATATAAGCCAGAAGAAGATTCAACAGGGATTCAAATATTTCATTAAACCATATTATTTACCTACAATTATTTAACGTTGATTTTCTTCAAAAAATATTTTGGATAGAAAAAAATTGTTAAAAAATTACTACGATTAAATGAAGTATTTAAATCTTTCTAGAGCTAAAGATAAGTAAGATTTAACTATTTCAAAAGGACAACCAAGGCCGGAAATTCACAATAGTCTATAAATGATCTGACCACTTGCAAATGAGGTTAATATATCAGCACCAGTGACCCAAGGCCTCGTAAAAAATCTTTATTATGAATTAAAAAGAAATAATTGATAGAAGTATAGTTCCGACTATTCGGAACTATACTTCCACAAAGACAACGTGAAGCCATATAGTTGATTTATTTTAAATCCGATAAAAGTGCTAATTGTTTTTTGGATAATTAAATTGTATTAAAAAAAACATCAATCGTAAAATCATGGCTATTTCGTATGAACTTTGGGAAGGAACTAAAGTGAAAGAATAAAAAAACTCTAAATAAAGATAAAAAACTTGAAAAAATCTATGCTAGGCCTTTTATAGGTATATTCGTTTTTTTATTATTCACAAAACAACTTTTATAATTTAAAAACGTTTAAATTATGTAAATGCAAACCAATCATTACAAACGCATAACAGTACAGAAACCTATAATTTTATGTATATGGAAAATCATTTTTCTAGGCAAGACCTATGACGAAGGGGTTTCTTTTAGAATCTCAAATTTCACATAGTTTCCCTAAATATCAAAGCACTCAGCTGAAGCATCACTCACATGTTTATATTTATTTATTTGAATCCTAAGCTGTCACATGCACCATTTGTTTAAATATTTCAAGAAAATATGTTTTTTTTTAATAAAATAATGTTGACGAAAAGCTATCATTGATTTTATGTTTTGAGATTAAATTAAATGTTTTGGTTAACGATCAAAGGGAATATGAAAAATAATTGTGAATAGAAAAAAGCGCCAACAAGACCGTTAAGTTATTGAAGTTAATTCAATTCCAAAGCAGATTCTATCTCAGGGTCTCCATGTTGCGCACAACCATCCAACTTCTCTCGCGGGAGTGTTTACATTCATGATCTTTCGTGTCATTTGGCCCCAGGGCCTTCTCATTACGTGACCATAACATCTGATCCTTTTTTAACCTTTTCACTTATGTGTATACACGTTTTCATTTTCTCTACTTTTAACTCAAATTAATCAAATCGACCATTTAATGTATAAATTTATAAGTTTGAAACTGCATTCATTTCTTTTCTCAAATTGGCATATATAGTATCTGGCAGGAATAGAATTATTTTTTTTTAAAGCTACATGATTCTGAGATGTGCTTTTCAAACCAAAGCAACATTTACTATTTGAGAAATAAAGTATTAACAAATTAAATAAATCAACATATTTAAAAGCACACAGGGCGAATAAAGCCTGCAATAACAATTAAAGAAAAATTCTAAATAAACTCAATCAAATACTAAGTTTAAAAAATGTAATCACTAGCGTTTTAGTTATGACCTAAAGTTTAGGAAATGCCGTAGAAGAACTCTGGTGAATTCAACAAGATACGCACCAGACCAGGCATTGAGTCATACATATTAAAGATACGCACCAGACCAGGTATTGAGTCATCCGATTGGTGTTTTCTTAAAATTAATGAAATATACCGGGCAACTATCGTTAGCATATTACTGTGGACAGATTTAAATGGTATAAAAATCCACGTGCTTCTCCCAGGAGCGTGTAACCTAATGTGAGCCAATATATTGAGGCTATTAGCGATATTATGAATAACCTCATACAAAAACATCCAAGAAATACGAATAGAATCCTACTTTCAGAGAGTTCAAGAAGACGAGAGCACCTCATTAAGAGATCGTTGTTATGTATATCATCTAATGTTGATCTCAAACTTTGGTTACCAAATTGTTTAGTTAATATTTCATTGAATTACCAATGAAAATAAAGAGATTTTATTACAGGGAAAAATATCATAAGTTTAAAGTTCATTTTTGATCAATGTTTTCAAAATGAGATGAATTCGAAGAATATTTATGAAATTTTATCTTGGTTTTATTTCAGTATAATATTAGGGATTAACTCTTTAAGTATTTAAATGTGATTTATATTCATCAAAACCGGAAGATTTTTTTAACTAAACTTTAAAAAAAATTCGTTTATTTATGAAAGATCTCCATGGCCTAACCATTAAGACACTGGTCTTCCAGCCCGGAGATTGCGGACTCAATTCCCGCTAGTACCCATGTTTTAATCTGGTTTTTATATAAGACCCTACGACTATATTCCTAATTGGCAGCACGAGGATGTCACATTGTAATAAGCCCGCTAAGTTTACCTGTTAGCAAAGAAAATGTAAGTCAATAAAATACATAATGAAAATAAAAAACTTAACATCTTTTTGATGCAATTTAGGTGATTTATTTTTTGGTTCCCGTAATATTTTGCTACCTGAATTAAAATTTGATTAGTTTATAAAGCAAAATATATCACTTTTCAATAAGTTCTAAAAGGATGACAAAGGTGTATGCTGATCAGCTATAAAAAAGAAAATTAGTTATATTAGACATTGTTATTTTATCATACATTTCTTGAAAAAAATTCATTGGACAAAAAAGGGTAATGTTTATTTTATTCAACCATATGTGGAGTTAAAACATTTACATTTATTCCACATTATGGCGTGAATGAGAATGATATGAACATTTTAAATATAAATGTATGTTTTCATTTCATTCTGAAAAAATCTAGAACGGTTTTTATTTAAATATTCACGACTTCGTTTCTATTTAAAAGGATGAAAAACTCGAGACACCTTTATCGTCTAATTGAAAACAAATATTTCATAATTATCATTGTCGATCATTGTATCACATAGCAATAAAACTGACAGGTTTTACGTTTAACAAAAAAGTATAAGAGAACAAAAACTAAATTTAAGAAACAATGTTCTTTAACTGAATAAATTGTACATACATAGATACCATCACACCGTTTCTCTGTCGAGGTAGACAGAGAGGAAAAAGCGTCAGAGCTTCCTGTCTCGACACATATCATTTGCATTTTCTACATCCATTACCCTTCTCATACAGATCCTATGAGAATGTTTTCCGATTTCGTTGATTTTTTTGCATTTACTTCTTTAACCTTTCCTTCCCTGTGTTGGGTATCTTCTACACGTTGCTTCTAATAACCATCAATATCTCTATAAATATAATAAATACAAGGTTAAGATTTTAGGTATTCCTCCATAATATATTTACGCATTGATTTAAAAAATAATATTAATAATATTTAGAATTTATCGACTACATCGTAGGTGTTTTGTGAAGATCGGAAACAAATTCGTATTTAAACGCTGTGAGTGCCTCGTCTTGACGATAGGTGAAGAGTATGCGGGAAGCGGGACACTATATTCGCATATCACTCTTGCATACTTCACTGAATTGCGAGGAGCTCAATTGTCTCAATCGTCGCAAGCGTAAGCCACGCCGGGAGTAAGCCACTACCGCTCCGCGCCGCAGTAGCTTTTGGGCTTGCAACCAGATTAGACCTACGCTCGTTCCGTGAGCGTTGCCAGATGGTTTTTTAATGTTTTCAGCAAATAAATCTCAATTATTACAATTTTTAACTTAAATTATAATTAATTAAGGGGATTATCTATGAATTTTCTTATTTTTCCGATTTAAAATCGCTAATTTTTTATCGCGTACTCACTACCCAACGCCGGAGCGCGCGTTTCAATTTTAGCACCGTAAGGGAAGGGTTAAAAATATAATTCACATGATCATCCATGCTTTCCTAAGTCTGCTTCTACCACGTCTTCAACCCACGTAAGAACTGTTATTTTTTTTATGTTAGTGTTTTTCATACATTAATTATTGTACGAGTATGTTAAATCGTACAAAACTATTAGTTTTGAATACTAGCATTTTACAATAAGACTACTACTTTTAATAAATTTGAAGGCTATACGGATTTTCTTTAATAAATATGAATCCCTTTAATATTTAACAATTTTTTTTCTCCACCATACTCAATTTTTTTTTATTAATTTATGGCTCTCTGTTTTTATAACAGAAGCAGAAACAAAGACCCCTATTATCTACGCACAATATTAATAATTTTCAAAAATGATATTTTTGTTATAGTTTTGTTGATGTTATTTGTAAAGAAACATTTTTTTTATTTTTTTGTAAAGATGCATTACCCGGTGGCCAATTCTTTAAACTATACCATAGTGCTTCATTTTTGTGGTTGAATGTTTTAGGCAATTATATTAGTTTATCGTGAATTGTATAATTATTTAAACAAAAAAAAATCGGTATATTCTTTTTATGAAAGATTTTTCCACTTGCGCAGTTTGGATACTATTATTTACACTTTGTGCAGTTTCTTACTCATTATTAAGTAACTTCATGATCACAATAAATAAATAAGATTTCAATCTTTGTGTATTTCGCTGGATGAGGATTTATTTTGTTCCCCGTAACAGCTTGGGTTGTTGTGGAGTCAAAGTGAATTGCTTTGATGATCAATTTGGTGTGCTAGGCTATTATTAACAATCGGCCCTCATAAAACTGATATTTGCGTTAGCAGTGAATGGGCAGCAAGGAAGAGAAGAACAAAGAAAAATAAATATGGTGAAATTTAAACTAAAAAAACTGAGGAATATGAGAAAGATAATACAATATATGATGGTTGTATATATACGTTGACGAGTGTTTCACGCTTTCTCATTAAAGGGGCATAGCGTGATGGTATGTATTTATATATTTATAGAAGGTTATGCATAAAGTCAAGGATATCAAAAAGTATATAAATATATACATACAAGTACATACATAACATATGTACTATAGCACGTCATTTCTCTGTCGTGGTTTCTTTCTATCTCGACACAGATCCTTCACCTTTTCTACACACAGAGACTTTATGATACAATTCTCATATTTCTCTGACATTTATCATTTCCTTCTTCAAATTATCTTTCACTTGAGCCAACCATATTTACTTTGAACCTCTACCACGTCTTTTATTTACATTTGCACTTTATATTTGTTTTATTAGACTTTTACATTAATTGGTTTTATATGCTTGAACCATCTCAAAGTGTTTTCTTCGTCTTATTCACCACACTAACCTTAAGTTGGACTGTCATCTGATTAGAATACGAATGTTTTAATGCGCCTTTGACCGTATCTGCCATCGCTAAATTCACCCATATAACGCATTTACTTTTCCTTTACACTTTTCGATCATCATGACTTTTGATCTCGCAAAACTCATTTAAGGTCTTCACGCTTCTCATACATATCTTACTCTGTTATTCAACCGCATTCTCCGCTTACACTACCATATCATCAGCTTACAGCAATACATTCCCTTTCGATATATGTAGACCATCCATTTATCTCTGAAGTACCTTCATACACGATTTTTTGTAAATATTTAATAATTAGGGTGTCATAACACATCCTACCCTTACCCCTTTTGTAATATTAAACCACTCAGTCAAGGCACCATACGCTCTTGATACATGCTCTCCTTTCGGATACAATGACGCAATATCGCGTATAAGTTTACATTCAAAACCATTTTCAGTATATTTTGAAAAAAAAAAGTATTTATAATAAATGACTCAATTTAAATATATGTTCAAATATGCAAAATAAAATCGCATTCGTTGAATACAGCTTTAATTCATATATTTAATGCATCCACTGCTTGAATTGTAACTTTGGCTTGCTTAGCAATTACCAATTAAAGCCTAACAAGCTAAAATGGTCATTAAAGAAGTGAAAATATATATACAATATATAGAAAAAAAATATGTATAGAGCTTCAAATCAGTTTTTATTTATTTTTGAATAATAATAATGGAGTTGTGGTGTCATTTCTTCAAATGAAATCAGAAATTATGATAAAGATTCATTCAAAATTCATAAAGATTCTATAAATTATTTGTTTATAAAAATAAAAATATTTATGTAAAGACTAAATTTTCAGTACGAAAAATAAAAATATTATCAAATATTTTTTCGAGGAATAAAAATGTATTTTTTCTTCATACTTTTAATGTGATGCCAATTGCATGTATAATTAAATTTTAAAATATACGGAAAAATCAAAGGAGCCTCCAAGTTAATTAAAAACTTGAGATTTTTTCAACTAAACCTACCTGATGACGGTAGGCGGAAATATGCTGGTGACAGGGAGTTTTGAAGTGTCCTTGTAGATAGTCTACTCCGTGAGGGTGCAAATAATATGATAAAAGAGTAATTAATACCTGGGGTATATTTTTGTGTTAAATTTTTTTTAAATATTCTAATTTATTTACGTGTTCAAAAAACTTTTGAATATAAATAGGCTCAAGAAATATTTACATACATACCATCACGCTTTACTCCTTTCAGAGTAGAGAGGACAGAGTGCCAAACTTTCCTATCACGTATAACTTCCTTCGTTACTTCAATGTCCATACATCTTTCAAAAAGTTAAGTTACCTTTTATTCATTAAAATGTCATTCACAAGGTGCAAGCTTACATCTCTCGGTCTTCTTTTACTACTTTCTTGCAAATATCTAAATTAAAAGCGTTTTGAGCATTGTGTTATTGGAGTATTCAAAGAGAACATATTAGAACTTTTTTCTTAAATATTAGTATGTCACATCAAAACTCGTGTAATTTGTTTTTCTCCCCATTCACCCATCAAAAGTGATATTCAAGATTATGCAACAACAAATAAATATGGTAAAAAATAATATTTGAACTTTTGATTCTCAAAAATAAACATTTATTCATTTTTTTTCACATATAACATGAAATAATTTAAATTAGTCCTGTACACATGAATAAATACAATAAAAGAAATATAAATTGAGATTTAATAGTTACTTAAACTAATGTGAAAACAGCTTAAGGTAAAGTATTACATTAAAATATATTTAATTATAGAAAAAATATTGCAATAGATTAAATTGGGTTTTTTCTTAAATTTCAAAGTTGAGATATATATCGGAATATTTAATGCAATATAAATCTATGTATAATTATGACATATAAAATCTTCTTGGACGACGTCCGTGACCTAGCACGTGGGTTGTGGTCGATTTCCGTAGGTAATTGGAAAAAAAATTAAAAAGAAGGGTCACAGTGCGGATATTCATAATCTGGTAACATGACTGGCATACACTAGACACGTGCGAGTGTTTATGTCTGTACGTGCAGTAATATTACTGAATTTTCTTACAAATATCTAAAATTGAGCCCCTAACAACAGAAGTAAATTTATCAGTTTGCCACCCGTCCAAGCATCTGAAATGTTGTCTCAAGTATATAATATTTAAAAGCGTGGTTAGATATTAAATTATCTTTGGCCCCATTATCGAGCTTCCGGCTTTTAAAGCCATTGAATTAGGCACTTAATTCGCAATAATAGTACTATTACACGTGCTAACAATACTACCGCAGATGAAGATGCAACAACACGCACACATCTAGCGCACGCAAGTATTAGCGTAGTATGCGCAATAGAACCTTTTTACGACCTCAATGGCCTATTTGATAAAACGCTGGACTTCCCCCGAGGATTTCGAGTCTAATTACTGAATGTATAAAAAAATAACGTGAATAAAAATTTTCTGTGAAGTTTATATAGATGTTCACATTTTCATATAGATGTTCACAACAGCCCCTAATTCTTTGGGGTGTCTTACTTAAGATACCACGAAGAACTATTGTGAATATATTATGTTACAAACAGCATATCTTTCTTCTTTCGGTCCGAGATTGCAATGTTGCCAGCGAATATTAAATGTTGTCTCGATGTTAATTATTCAGTTATATTTATAATTTAATATTTCATCAAGTATTTAATTTTCAATAACTTATATTTAATCTTGATTGAACAGACCACCTCCGATGCCAAATTTATAAGACAGCTGTTTTCCAGCCCGAATGTTGTGGATTCGATTCCCGTTAATATAATAAGGATACAAGTCTAACTTTTTCTTGCGTTTTGTTTCTGGTTTGCTGTAAGATATTTCTATATAACAGTTAAGCCGCCAGGTTATACTATAAACAACGAAAGCGCAATACAATGTCACAACAAATTTCTGACATATATAATTTCCGTCTCGGCGTCCCACCCGACGGCTTTAAATACGATCTCTTATTAAAATAAACTCGTCTTATTTAACTCTCTGAAAGAAAAGTTATATTTAATTTGCTTTTTCAATAGAATGTTATTGACACTATCGTTGAAAGCCCCGATATATTGGCTCAAATTAGTTTCTACACTCCTGCCGAAGCATGCACAACCTTTTGCAATTTAAATGAGTTACAAATAATTTGATATCGACAGTTATACTCGTATGTTATATATATATACTAGGTTAGTCAAAAAGTTTTGAAAGCGGAAATGAAAATACATTTTTTTTTGGGGGAAATCACTTTTATTGATCAGTATAGTCTCCCATAAGATCAATACACTTGGTCCAACGATCTTCCAACTTTGTTGTCCCATCACGGAAGTGACTTTCTGGAAGGCCTGCAAAATACTCCTCTACGACGGCTATAACCTCTTCGTTTGATGAAAAATGCTTTCCACGAAGGAATTTTTTGAGGTGTGAGAACAGCCAGAAGTCAGAGGGAGCTAAATCTGGCGAATAGGGTGGATGCTGCAACAATTCGTACCCCAATTCACTGATTTTCGCGATGGTTTTTTGAGCAGTGTGAGCAGGTGCATTGTCTTTATGAAAAATGATTTTTTCTTCTGCAAACCGGGTCTTTTTTCACAAATTTTTTCATCCAACTAGTCCAAAAGGTCACAATAATAATCAGAGTTGATTGTCTTACCAGTTTGGAGATAATCTATCAATAAAATTCCTTTTACATCCCAAAAAACTGACGCTAACACCTTCTTGGCCGATTTCTGGACACGAACTCGCTTCGGAGCCAAAGTGCCTGGTTCACACCACTCCTTAGCCTCTTGTTTTGATTCAGGATCATGGTGGTAGACCCAAGTCTCATCCATAGTGATGAATCGACGCAGAAAATCCTTTTTATCCTTTCGAAATTGCTCCAAATGTTGCTCAGAAAGTCGCATTCGAACGTGTTTTTGTTGCATTGTTAGCAAATGCGGCACACATTGTGCACACAGTTTTTTGAAACCCAAAATTTCAGCCAAAATATGCCATTTTGTTCCATGTGAGATGCCTATGGTGTCAGCTTTCACATCCACAGTCGATCGATGATCTTCCAAAACCATATCCTGTATTTTCGCTATGATTTCTGGTGTTGATGCACTTTTTGGACGTCCTGAGCGTGGATCATCTTCAACGCTTGTGCGGCCACGCTTAAACTCCAAAACCCATCGGTGAACGGTTGGAAATGAAGGAGAAGACTCTTTTAATACTTTCACCATCTTTGCATGGATCTCAGTAGCCGATAAACCTTCCAAAACAAAGAATTTAATCACTGCACGATATTCGGATTTTTCCATTGTTAAAAAATACACTGACACGTCAACTTCAAATGGCTTGTAAACAAAGAATGAATTGACAGATCGAAATGAAATTTTGAGTACGTTCTTATGAAAAATGAAATATTAAAATGGCGTAGAAATTTTGGTTTTTCTACTGCTCCATAGATGTTGCTTTCAAAACTTTTTGACTAACATATTATATACATTAATCGTGAGAATGCAAGAATCTGGTTTCCTCCTAGTCTGAGTTGGTTAATACTTTTAATGTAGATATTGTTAAGTTCAGGAGCGTCTTTCTGCGACATTTCTTCAACGATCTCCTTGGTCTAGTTAGTAAGACGCATGTCTCCCGACTCAGATGTTGCGGGCTTAAATCCCGTTGGAACTCAGAATGTTTTATAAAGGATCTCATTCTGGTTTTCACTTAAGACCTCTTTAATATCTCTCTGGTTGGTTGAAAGAGATTACCACATGACAAAAGCTCGCCAGATTGTACTATATATAACGAAATTGTAATAATATGCTATTTAAACTCAAGTCTTACTGGGAGACTGATTACTACGTTTTATATTAAGTTTTTTTTATAACTAGCGATGTTATTTCATTTTCTTGTTGTAGATGCAGAAAAATTAGATTTTTATTTTTTAAGTCTTGTATTGTCGACAAAACCTTCTTTATTGTATTTGATTGTTTGTTCTATCTAAAAATTGATATTTTTATACATAATATCTTGATAGATTTATATACCTTAAATAAGTAGTTTTGTTTTAGAAGATGATGATATTTTTTTTATTGATACCGTGATATATAAAGACCGTTCACTTTTTCAACAAATAAGTAAATAAAAATGACAGTTTCGGGAAATTAATTTGTTCTAAAATAAATAAAATACAGTAACTATGCATTTAGTTTTATTTTGCAACCTCTTCACAAGACTGTTGCAAATAAGCAATTATTTTTACAAAGCAAGAGGGACCGCCACAAAGTAATGCTTTGGTCACAGAAGAAACGCTTAACTTGCCCGTTAATAGAGGCAACAAATCGAGCGGGAAAGCCTTATTCGTTCGTAACATGCTTTTATTTTTATTTGCAAGTTCATATTATGGTTCATTTCAAAACTTTTTGTCTCGGTTTTCAAACACGGATTAGAAAAAAATATTTTTGGTGGGTTTATCATTTTTTAAAGTTTATAGAAAAAAATTGCTTGACAAAAATTCACGAAATTCCCGGATTTTGCATAGTATCTTCTGTTTTCTGGTGTGTTTGATTGGTTTATCAAAAACCAAAGATGACTTCTGTGGTCTAATAAATAAGACACCTGTCTTCAAACCCACGGGATTAATAAATTATTATTGAGAAGAAAGTAAAAATATGAGGAATAATAAAGAAAAATAGAGACTAATTTTAACAAGACGGTTCTAATTTTGCTCGGGGAAGAATTTTCGCACGTGAGAGCTTTTGTAGTTTTATATCAGTAAATTTATGATATCTGTGGCACATTTGGTAAGAGCCCTCTCTCTCTAAACGATTGCGTTCGATTTATGTTTTGTACTTAATTTTATTAAAAATGGTTCCAGCCTAGTTTACACTTAAGCCCTATATAACACCCTTCTGGTGGTTGGAGGATATAGCGCATCGTCATTACTTTTAAAGATAACTGAGAACTTTATTTGGTGAACATTTATATTTCATCATATCATAACACGTGCGTATATATTGCACTTTTAAGAATATAACCACTTTGAAAAAAATGCACCAGGCTGTTTTTTTTTTACATCGAAATATATTGCCAACGAAAGTGTAAGAAAAAACAATGAAACTTATTGATCGATTTATCAGTACTATATATACATACATCGAAAGTGTGAAAAAAAATAATACATTCATCCCTTATCACGATATATTAATCGGTTTGATAACGCTTGTGGTAAATTCATCATTAAAGCCTCCAGAAAAATTAAAGAAATATTGCGCTAAGGTTGTTAAAAGCAAAGCCACTACTCGTTGAGTCGAGTCATCATTGCAAACTATTGTAGTAAAAACATTGCTTTCTAGTAAAACGCCACTAACTAATTAGTAGAAACAAAGTTTTAACAAGTGTATAGAAATTTTAATGTACACTAAATAACCAGTGTCCGTTTTTTTATGAAGATATTAAAATAAATTCCTCAATGGCAATTCATATGAGAACACGCATTATTATTATGTCTCGGAACTTTCATGAAATTTATGTTTAAAAACTGAATGTTGCAGATATCTATTTACAAAATAAACGACACTTTAGTATCATTTCATATAACAGAAACAATTCAAATACAAACCATAACGTATCGATAACTTCATAAAAAACTAATTCAGAAACGCACATATATATTTCAATATATGATGCATAAGCATACCAATGTTTACTATAGTATAATACTGATATATAAAAAAATCATAAATTTCTTGAATTTTAGAAAAGTTGTTTGTTTAACTTTGTGTTGTCAGGTTTATATTTTTTTAATAAAACCAACAAAAAAGTGTTTTATTAAAAAATACAATTAATTCAATTCAATCAATAACACAAAACTTATAAAATTTTAAAATTAAAAAAAATATTCCCTGTACCTGGTATTATTAAAGTATGTTTAAGGGCATTTCTAAAAAAAACTGAATACTGGAAATCCGAATAATCCAACATTTATTTATTTCATTCCAAAGAATTTTCGTCCATAAAAATATTTCGACAGTAATGAAGTAAAAATGCATGCAGCTTTCAATTCAGTGGAAATTACATACCCCAACATAGTAGTCTCCCCATTACATGATTTAAACTTGTTCGTATTTGAAATACCAACATTTAAACAAGCCTTTGTTTCCACTTTTAAATTTTCCCTTTGACTGACATTTCCAACGCTCAGCGATCCTTTGTGTCATTTACATCGTGTTTTATAGTTTTAGCTTTTATCTTAATAAGCTTACTCTGAGTTTGAATTCCAAGTTTTCTGATAAATATTTAATTTCGTTAAGTATTTATTTGTTATAATTGCTTGTAAACTATTTTGGAGCACTGATATCATCTATCGGGATAATATAATTTGTGCTGTAGTCATAAAAGCAAAGTTCATTTCAAATAATACGCGTATTGCCTTGATGATGATTGAATAAGAAAATATCCTTTTTTATACGTTTTGATGATGATTATTAAACTTTCCATGGTACCTAAGTACGCAAACGGTGATTAAATAAGATTTTACTAAAAATGTACATTTCATGACGATGATTCAATTTTACATGGTACCTTGGTGATTAAATAAGATTTTTTAAAAACGTTTTGATGATGATGATCAAGTAGCTTTATATAATGAATATTGTAGAGAATCCTGATAGCGAGTGTGGTCTGGATGATGAAACTATAGACCGCGTATTTTTCGGTTGTCCTTTGCGAGATAGTTTTGATTTGCTAAAAGCCATATCTTTGCCGCGTTCAATGAATGTTGCGTTTCTTTTTTCTTCGAGGAACTTTTGCATTTATAGATCGATTGTTACATTTTTTAAGCTTAATCAGTTGAAACTTTGAATTATTTAGAACCATCATTTTTTATAATTGGTTTTACTATATTGGCTCATATAATTGCATTGTGACTTTAATTTGGTGGCATTAATCATCCAAACATAGTTTGAGTGGATTGCCTATTAAAAAAAAAAAAAAATTCAGTGGTATTAAGTTAGTGTCAACCACCCTAAGGGCGATTTGATAACGTTTGTATAAGCAAACATTTTTCTTTCTTCTGAAGTTTCAGATTATCTTAGTTCTAAATTAGTTCTAAAAACACAATTTCACCCAATACGATTATAAAATACGATTATATTAGTTCTAAAAATACCATTTCACCCAAACGTCTAGCAGCACAAAAAATCTTAAGCCCAGGTCACACCCAATAACACAGAAATGTATTCAAAGTACTAAAAATGGAAGGACAAAGATAGACACTTTCAAAATGTGGTTGTGGAAAAAAATTGTTGGATATTTCGTAGACGGGACGACTAAGAAATACCTTTCTTTTGAAAAAACGTAATATCTCAGAAAGGTTTTCAAGATCATGCACTTTTCCATCAAATTTTGAGCGAGGAAGTCACTGACAAAGTGGAGGGTCATGTCATAGGAGCAGAGATAGAACATCTATGATATGTACTGAAGCGACCAGGTGAAGAGTGATGTGTGCCTGTTTTTGCTACGGGCTCTTCAGCGATCTCAGTGTGGGTCACGTTCCTCTGGATTGAGGTCACGATGCAGAAAAATAGAAGCAACTATCTCGGATTTGAATCATACCATAGAGTATCTTACATTTTAGAATAAAATGCTCCTTTTTATGAATAAAAAAATATTTGCCGCTCGATTCGAAAACATGACAACCAAGAAATATGTTTATCAGATGTTAATTCTAGCATGAGATTGAGGAATGAATAAAACATTAAATATGAATCCAAGTGTTTTACTGAATTTGGGAATTTTGATTTACTTAAATATCATATTTATGTTCACTTATTATGAATGTCGTTCATTTTGTTGACAAAAAGTATGAATGAACTTCAAATTTATGCCCAAAACATTGCCCTACCTTTTTAAACTAGAAATTTTGATTTAGTTAATACATACAATTTGAATTATTAAAAAAAAAACATTCATTTGATAATCAAAACGTTAAGATAAACATTAATTTTGGTTATCATTTTTTTGGAAATTTTGATTTTCTTATTATATGAAAATTGACTTCTTTTGAACGACAGAATTCATTTTGTTCACAAAATGTTGAAAGATATGTTCATTTTATTCACAAAGTAGTTGCTTGATATGTTTCTTATTTCAAAATAGGTTGCAACTAATTTCAGTATACGTCCATGTATGTATATGGCCCGATCTTTGCGTCCCATTACCGGCGCTTTGCCCGCTCTCGAATACCAGCTTTTACAACCCTCAGTCCTTTTGTGTTCGCGTCTAATTTTCCCTCCCTTGTTCGACTGACATTTAAAATATCCCGCTCAAGCGCCTTTACCTCATTAACTTCATATTAGAGTACCACACTAATAATAGTATTCTCCCTTGTTCTACTCACCTTTTCCTCTACTCATTATGGAATATTTTTCCCAATTAATTAAAAAATATTGTAGAAAGTATCATTCCTTTGGAAATGGATAGTGTTGTATAAAGAAGCGAAAAATCTCATTTCACATGACTTAATTGTAAAAAGCGATATAAAGGGACTAATTTTGAGATCTCTTTAATCCATCTTTTAATACAAAACGCCTTAGAACCAAAATATAGGCATAATACATAATACGTCCGAAGATTAAGATAAACGATGTCCTTGTTGGTAAGATTCCTGTAGGTTTGATTTCCGTTGGTACCTTTTTTCAAATCAACGTTTTAACCTATTTTTTTTCAATTTAAGAGAGAGATTCATAAGACCCTAATGAATTTAAGACTGCCCAATAGATTACTAATATTATTGGCAAAGAACGTATAAAGACCACATATCAATATTCAGTTAAAAAACTATTAAAGCAGGATGCTAATATTTGGGTTTTATTTTTACATCACCCTGTCCAGCTATTTCGTGACACCCAGTGTTCGAAGACATTCCACCATACCGACCGAGAAAAAGAAAATAATCTCCGTGCTCTAGGTAGAAGGACGCGTGTGTTCCACTTGTATCGGTTTTGATAGTAAATAATATCCAAAAGTCAAACACTCGTTTTGTTGAGTTGATCGGCAAAACTATTTAGTGTCAGACACATCACAAAAAACCATGTCACACCTTTTCCTATTATTTAAACTAATTTAATTTACGCCTTTAATTACGTAAATCAATTTAAACACATTACAATCTTACCATGTGTGACGCGGCTCGGCTCAGCAGGTGCGAAAGGGGCAAGTCCTCTTTGATCTCAGGAGTTCGTTGGATTATTTGTATTCTGAGTAACTCTCTCTCAAATCTTTTACCAGGACAAGGGGGGCAATTAAAAAGAGATATAAGTTTAAAAACAAAGAAGTTTATTATAATATAAATGGTTTAATTAAAAAAAACCTTGAGCGTAGCTTAAGGAAAAAAAACGTGTTCAATTCAATAGTTCGGTTCCCGAATCAGTGGCTCGAAGGTTGTGTTGTGATAATTCAAACAAAGGGGTATAGAATAGCAATTTCCTAAGCAAGGACAGGGCAGAAGGTCCCGTCCACGAAATCAGCATTAAACACAAATAAAGGATATATTCACCCAAAA
This sequence comes from Odontocerum albicorne, assembly GCA_949825065.1. Taxonomy (NCBI): domain Eukaryota; kingdom Metazoa; phylum Arthropoda; class Insecta; order Trichoptera; family Odontoceridae; genus Odontocerum; species Odontocerum albicorne. Next base: position 18,310,374 of record OX463855.1, read on the forward strand.
TTGCAAGATAGAGTCCTGAAGCGTCTATAAATGTGGCAGGGAAACGCAGCGAATAATTCTGGCAGCTATCAGCCTGATGAACAGCGCAGGTCGTATTCAGCGTGAGGAGCGTAAAGGAGATCCGTACAGCACAGCGTCCCGAATAGAAAAAAGAACTGTGGAGCTCGTGCTTCCCCTTTTAAAGACAATCTCGGGGGAGGGGAGAAATATTCCCATCCCCATAGCAACACACGTGGCGACAAATGTCCAGAACGTGGAGATAACCCGCGCTAGGTATAACATTCCAGAAGGAAGCCTTCTCGGAATCATACCTGGGTGTCTCAGATAACAAGCGGTGTTTTGAGACTTCGGCAGAAGGATTAAGAGATTTTATTACCCTACTTTTAACCGTTTGTATTTTATAATATTTTAACTTCTATATTTTTAAAACAACACTTAGTGAGTCATCGGTCTGGACTCGCGATTTTTTAAAAAAATAAAACATATCGAGAATTTACAGTACCGAGGATGTATACATATGCAATTTATCAAATATAGTCCTCACAACCACTTATCATAAATACGAGTATAATGCGTTGTTGTGTTCTGTTAACCTCACAAATGACTTCGACATAATGGAATATGTCGCTTTCATATCAATTGAAATAGAGACACTTTTGAAAATAATCAAACTCGTAGTAAACTTAAATATAAACGCTTACACAAAAAAAAAATTAAGGGCAATAAGCCCAATACAATATGAAAATCTAATAAAAAAGGACAGGGAGACAACCTTAGTTTACTTCTACGTAGCCTCATAATAATATATATTGTATAATACAAAATATTATAAGAAGTTAAGTCCACTAATTAAGATTTCTAATTAAAGCAAGCACAAAAACATCTTTATTTTGTTGTGATAACGATATCACACTTATAACTGTATTTGAAGATGATACAAAAAAAAACTCCAGATAAGTGTATCTATCAATCGAAAAAAACAAATTTTTCGACAATATTCAAATATGGAATCTAGTAATAAACGGTCAGATAACTAACCAATTGGTGGTTTTAGATACCTATGTAATGGGTATTAATATTCGCGATGATGTATATAATAAACACGATAAGTGAACAAAGCATCAGAGAAACATATGGACGCTTTAAAGGCTGTATTATGAAAAGTAAGTACATGTGAGTACATCGAGTGCTTGGTGCAGACCAATCCTAGAATTGTAACCCAGAAGAAAAAAAAGTATATGTAATATAAAGTAATGTGATCATCTATGATATATTTATAAAACATTGTAATAAGATGTTAATGTGTACTACACTAACTACGCAAACAAATGCACTTAGAATATGATAAATAATGATCTTGTGACGTATAAATTTATAATGCAGTCCGATACGTAAATAAGAATTACTAAAATCAAAGACATCATAAGATGACGAAGGAAGAGAATACGTTATTGGCGGAATCATATTGACAGAATATAGTAGATGATAATCGGAATCTCCGTTAATTCGTTCATGGTTACCCGTAAGATAAAGACTACCGTATAGACGTAGGGACGCAGGTATAACGTATTATATATGACTAAATAATATACTGCAAAAAGAATCAGAATTTAAAATCATTATTGGCTTTCTGTGAGTTTAAGTATTGCTAATAGTTTTCTAAGTATTTTTTATGTACGTGTTTCATATAAAGGGATATTAAATTAAAAGCTTTCATGATATTTTTTCCTTTCTACCTTAATGAAGTTGCCATAGTTTAATTATACTATAGAGTTATCATATAAATAAAATTGCACGGTAAATTATATTTTAAGTTAATTGGCAAACTGCTCGGTAATGCCATATTTCCTACAAACTGTCAGTCAAAGAAGTGAACGACTGGTGGATATCTTCCAGGAAATTAGATGGGCATTGCTAAGTCAGTCTAAGTTGTGGGGTTTTGAACTGAACGAAGTTAAATTCGTTTTAAACTGGAGCATGGGAGTATAATACATTTCTTTAAATATAAAATGTGGAAAACTTGAGGTCTAAAGTTAACTCGGAACTGTTTAAAATCTGTTGAAAACAAAACTTTATACAAACATTTGCTTAACACTGTAAGTTAAAAGAGCTGTTGATATTTACCACAATACTCGTAATTATAACAATAAATTTATTTCAGCAAAATAAACAAAATATACAATGTTTCTGATTAAGATTTTTGTTAAGTGCAAAAAATGTAATTGATCATCATAAAAAGCAAGAATATAACAAAAAACAATAAACCAAATAAAATAAAAAATAATAAACACTTCGTCATCCCCAAATGGATGCCCTAACCACTGCAATAGCGCATTTCCGCGATATTGCTGTGAAAATAAATATAAAACAGATATATTTTAAAGTAAAACTTTAAAAAACAGAATATTAAAAAAAACCTGTTCGTTTACATCTAAGGCCGTGCGGTAACATGCTGGACTTCTGTACGGCAGATCGCCGGTTCGAATCCCGATCTGCGCTACTTCCCACGAATAACACAGACATTTAGGGCGTAGTAAGGATACCTTTGACCCTGAATATATTTATTCATTAAAAAATATCATAAGCATTCCACAAATAACGTTTCATGATAAGAAGATTTGTTGTCTTACTTAACATCGAGTGCAGGGTTGCCAGCCGACCTAGAGAGGCGGCTTGTAGCAAACGTTTGTTTCTGACAGCAAAAAGTATGTTATATTTAAATCACATGTTTCTTCTTCGTATTCCGAAGTTACCTTCAAGAGGGCTCAAAATAGCACAAAAATCAATTTAACATTCTTATTTAAATTTTCTGGAAATCAAAGCTAAAACCTTTGCTAATATTTTTTTAGTTTCAAACTATTTTTTTAACGGAAACTTAAGATACGAGTGAATTTAAATCGATGAAAATCATTTATTATCGAGATACTTGGCAGTATGGGTGACAACAGAACAGTGATTTTTTTTTTTTTTTTTTAATTAAACAAAGTAAATTATTGTACAAACATTTGTCAAGGCTATACCTATATACAAATTTGTAACTTAACTAATCTTAATTATATGTTATAATTTATGAACTTACTTAATCTTATTTTGCTACATATCATTTTATTTTATTTATTCAATCTTAATATATGAGATCTTAGAAATAATTAACACCTATATAGTACTTATAACTAGATAACAATTGTTACACTAATTATTTAGCAAAAACAAATCCACTCGTTTTTGTGTGATAGAATCGAAATTTTTTTTTTATCTTCCTACCCCTATAAGAAAATGGCGATGATGGCGATAATGCTTGATAATAAGCATCCTAAATTACAGTATTATTATTAAGAATTCTTAAAGCACAACTACCATGAATGAACCTAACCTAACCTAACCTCCGTGGCCTAGTTAGTTTGATGCTTATCGTCCGAACCAGAGGTTCCAATTTAGGATCCTTTTAGGAGAGTTTGCTCTCTTAATGGCTCTATATAAACTGTCATTTTATTATTAATATTATTGTGGGTGGGATTTCCTGGTTTTCTCTAAAGACTTCGTTGACATGTTTCTGGTTTTCAAAATTTTGCTACATGCCAATAAATATGTCAAAATTGTACTATGTACAACGAAAGTGTAAGACAATACGATAAAGTACCATACTCTCGGAATATATGGTATTACATAATAATTCATATATTCCACCCATAAAAATCGTATTTAATTTTAAATACTTCATAATTTCCATAGTCGCAGAATTTTTAGTACTTAATACAGTAAACCCTCATTTTTACGTGCCCGGAATTCACGTTTTCCCGCTATTTGCGTTAAATTTTTACAATCCCGTTTTATTTTAGTACATTTAGTACCCGCTTTTACGTTTTTATTTCCCGCAATTTACGTTTGAAATATTTAAAATGCAAATCAATTTATAAACATATTTAATTAAATGCGCGACGATTTAAAATATTTGAAATGAATATTAGGAAGCAGAAATATGTTGTTTCTATTTATAGACACGTGTGCACCTGCAGCGCTCATGGTCAAGGTTACACGAGTCGTGTAATACGATGCAATTGGTGGTAAATTTAGCGAATCAGAGGCAGGCAGAGTGTATATTTGGTCAATCTGTGCTTGTGTTTTAAACGTGTCGGTCGTGTACATACAATTTCAATTACCGTGTTCTTCGTGTGTCAATTTACATTTTTGAATTTTTTTTTCATTTTTCGTTGAATTCCTTCAAATAATGTCTCAGCAAAGAAAAACATTATCGATTCAAGAGAAAAGGAAAATTCTCGAAAAATGAACAAACACGTTGGTTCACGTGTTTCGCTCGCGCATGATTTGAGGATGCCCATTACAACTTTGGCTACAATAATAATAAATCGCGAATCGATTGAAAAAAATGCGATGAAATGTGGTCCCATGGCGAAAAAACGCATGTATGTTACATACGACCTTCAAAATACGATTAAATGGAAGAAATCCTTAAAGAATGGTTTGTCAGTTCGCGTTCCAGATGCTAGTCAACGGACAATATGCCAGTCAACGGTCCATTAATTCGAGATAACGTCCTGCACATTGCGTCTCGATTAAATATCTAAGTATTTACTGCATCAAATGGCTGGATAGATCGTTTCAAGAAGAGGCACTTAGTGGTGTATAGATCAGTTTGCGGGGAATCTTGAAGTGTTGATTTAGAGATCGCTGAAGATTGGAAGCAGACGGATGTTCCTACTCTAATTGTGATGACATCTGAAGTTATGGATATCGATGATATAGTGGACAGTCACATCCACGAAAACTTATCCGACGAAGAATTATCTGGTGAAGAAGAGGTAAACTTAATCCATCCAATTCCAACAAAAGAAGATGCTATGTGGCATATGTTATTGTGGACCTTAAAAGCTACTTTAGTAGCATTGAAAACGTAAACGATGAAACTTTCTTATCGATTTGTAAGATCGAAAGAGCTGTAAACCAGCACAAAATTATGTACCAAACCGATTTGCGTGATTATCTAAATAAAAAATAATTTTCAAATTTTCAATTTTTTTTCTAGCCCCGAATCTACGTTTTCCCTCTAATTACGTTTTTTTATCAGTCCCTTCAAACACGTAAAAACGGGGTTTCACTGTATTACCATACTCTCAGAATATATATTATATTATATTTCATGTGTTCCACTCATAAAAATCGTATTTAATTTTAAATACTTCATAATTTCCATACTCTCAGAATTTTTAGTACTTAATATTACCATACTCTCAGAATATGTATTATATTATATTTCATGTATTCCACTTATAAAAATCGTATTAAATTTTTAATAATTCATAATTTCCATACTTTCAGAATTTTTAGTGCCATACTCTCAAAAGATATATTATATAATACTTCATATATTCCACTCATAAAAATCGTATATAATTTGAATTACTTCATAATTTGTTTGGTTCTACAGCAATTTAAAATTCCGTGTTTGTGTTTTGAAATTTACTAAATTTTGCTTTACTCGAAAAAAAAATGTTTATTTTTTCATCTTTAATTCCCATTTAATCTTTTAAGACCGTCCCGTTTAATTGATCGGTTACGACAGACATTAAATGAGGCGCATCAAAGGGGTTTTCCATTGATTACCTCCTGCCCCCAATTTCCGATTAGTATGGAAGGAAGGAAAAGGGCAATTTTATAGCGAACTTAATCCGAGAAAAGGGGTAAATAAATTGTCACCCCTTCTGCAAAGGTGAGTGGAGTCATGATGGAATAAATAGATTTTTAATTAGAATACATAAATGAAACGATATCATTTTTTTTTTAATAAATAAAGCTTACGTAAGCAGAACCAAGTAGAAAATATGAATAACATAAGAATTTCATGCGGTGTAATGCATAAAATACTCACTGATAGTCGTCTCCCATGAATATCTCCAAAAGAATGATACCTGTGAGCCAATATACTTAAAAAGGTAGTCCTAATGACGAATACCGAAAGACTGAAGAAATATATTTATAACCGCAAGCAACGGCCCACAACTCAATTGCCTGGGAGTCGTGGTAGACGACGACTGAGAAAAATATGTTTGAGCTATGTGAAACATTACAGAAAGATATAGAGTAAGAGATTGTTATGACTGTTTATGATTTTCTAGAACTTTTAGCTTAATTCAATTTTAATTATTTAAAGTATGAAAATTATCAGAATCAAGTTTGACTCGAATAGCTCAGTGGTTAAAAAGAAAAAATAAACACAAATCTCTTTAATCTCAGAATTTGACAGGTAATAACACAAGAATTACTTACAGCACACCAGAGGAAAGGTAACAGAAAAGAAATACAGTACATAACAATTTAGATTAAAATTATTTATTTTCACTACCGGATCAAATGATCCAGGTAGGACTAGTTTGAATTTGAATAAGATTTTTGATTCTATTAGTTACACTTGAAGAGTTTAACTTTAAAGGATTAATATCCTTTGCAAGAGAGATTATATCTAACAATCGCTTTAAAAGCGTCGTAAAACAAAAGAAACAGGGTAATGCAAAATTTGAAATCACCAAAATAATAACAAATAAGATAGAATCACAATACCTTTAAATTTTTTACGACGTAATTGTTCGATGTAATGATGCAACCGGTTTCTTCAATGTCTGCACACCACTGAAAGCGTGTTTTAGGAGGTGACGCCACGAACTAGATCATCTGTAACTGATGATCTAGTTCGTGGCGTCACCGAAGCCACTCTTTCCTGCAAGCCCTCTGACAAACGCGTCTGAGAGCTCGTTGATGGATTTGAAGAATGGGAAATAGTCTCGGAATATGACGTAATCGGCACGTGGTTTCATTGGTAGAGAAGAAATCTCGGTGATGAAATGGATTTTAATTGTACTAGAGGTTAGAATTGGTCTCGAGCCGTAAATATTAATTAAAATAATTACGATGAACTTTAGCAGAGGACAGACAGGTGTCTGTTGGTTCGAGGTCCGCGCGGGAATGGAAGCGGAACGCTCACCATAAAGAAATAGGACAGCTAGGAAAGTGGGGATACGTGCGTCATCTATGCACACCTGCAACTTCGGGTGGTATCCTTGAAAAGATCTAATGGATTGACGAACACTTTGCCGATAGCTAAGATATTACCGACAAATTTATATGAAGCAAATAATATTTTGATAACGTGAAATTATTTAGAGAACATGGCAGAATATCATGAGTTCTATCGATAATTGAACACGTCTTAACTAAATGTACAAAAAATTAACGGCATTCCAAAATTTTTGATTTTGTAAGACTGACCGTTCTTATCAAAATGGAGTCTTCTAATATTTTTTGATTTTTCATTATCCATTTCGCTTATTCAAAATAATATACTCCTCACAAGGTACATCAAAAAAACTGTGATAACAGAATATGCGTGGATGTGAAAAAAGCGAAGGAAGTACGTTGTGATAAAAAAAATTGGGTGCTTTGTCCTCTCTGCCTATTCCATCAAGGAAACAGCGTGATAGTTTGAATGTATGTATACAGGTTTTATAACAAATTATTTGTCAAATTATCTAACAGCTTTTCGGCAGTGAATATTGTATTGTATTGTATTACACTTTCATTGTGTGCAGTACAACCTGACCGGCTAATTGCCATGTGACAATAACTTCCAGCCAACAAGAAAGATGTTAGAGAGGTATTTAAAGGAAACTTAAAAACAATCCTTTTAAAAAAATAACGGTTCCAACGGGAATCGAACCCGCATCTTCCGGGCTGGAAGACAAGCGTCTTACCAACTAGGCCACAGAGGTCGTCAACTAGATCATGGAGACTACGGTAGCCACAGTTTTCTTACAAACTAGGACACGGAAACTTGCTACTTCATACAAAGTATAAATTTTTTTGTGTACTAATGAACACACACACTTGAAAAACCAATTTTAAAATTCAATTTGGATTCATATCCGTTATCTATAAACAGTTACTCAATAATAAGTTAATTAAGAAGAATGAGGCAGTAACCGGCTAAAATGCTATTTGGATTTTCATTACTTATCTACAAATATATTTATTCTTATTCTTACTAGAACAAAGTATTTTCATACAAAAATTTATGCCTTCGAGTTTCCATAATAGGTGTTTTAATGCTTTTCGAGTCAGTTTGAAGGGACTGTCGAAAATAAAAGTTGACAATAAATGTGTTAAATTGAAGTTGATGATCGTACATTTCATTTATTTCAATGTTACTAAGGAGTAACATTGAAATAAATTACTCCCGACCTACCTCTTTTATATACGTAAGGACGTATATAAAAGAGGTAGGTCGGGAGGCAAAATTAGGTTAGGCCTCCTTAATATGGTCTCCGGGTTAAAAACACTGGTGTTAGTTTACAATTTGTCGTTACTCGTATTGGCAA
>OX463855.1:18318960-18383486 GCA_949825065.1 Odontocerum albicorne
ATATATATATATATATATATATATATATATATATATAATATATATATATATATATATATATATATATATATATATAATATATATATATATATATATATATATATATATATATATATATATATATATATATATATATATATATATATATATATATATATATATATATATATATATATATATATATATATATATATATATATATATATATATATATATTATATATATATATATATATATATATATATATATATATATATATATATATATATATATATATAGTGTTCATATATATTCATACATTTTGATAAGATCTCCTGAAAAAGGGTTGTTTTTAAGTGATTCCTAAAACTGTGTACGCCATCCATATATTTAATGATGCCAATCATAAGCCAAACCTCGTGGTAAAAACTTTATTCAACTGATGATATGAAGAACCGCGAAAGCCCCAAAACAAAGTTATTTTATTTATTTTTTTTCTATAACAACGGATGTAATCTCAGAGTGATATTTAACATACTCCGATTTTTTTTTATTCAATTATTTATTTGACTAAAAAAAAATTTTTTTTCAGAAAAATATTTATAATTGAATTCATGTGTATAGTTATACTCCTGAATATTAGTCGTAAAAAATGGCTGTGTCATTCACAGCGCTCAGTAGCACAGCGCGGGGTTTGAACTGGCGACCTTCCGCACGGAAGTCCAGTTCGTTACCGCCCTACCATGCACCTAGTCATACATAATAGTATCGAAATCTACTCGAACCTTATTTATTATTCTGACATTATTTCGAAATATATCCTTAATATAGACCACAATATTTTAATAACAGTTCTAAGCTCTACTTATTATTATTTAATACATTGAATATATCATAATGAAAGGATACAATAATATCCCATTATAGTAAAAAGACATTACCTGTATTATGTAATATGTTAAAGAATAATAATGTGAGACCCAAATCAAACGAGATTGTATGAGAAATTCTATAAACTTCTGACTTCCCATATGAACTTTACCTGCTGAAAATTAAGGACAAAGGAGTAATCGGATTTCTGTACCCGGATAATAGAAACTCTACTGTGTAGTATCTTTTCGCACATATAAAGAAGGAAGGTTAAAGACGTACAATGAACATAAAAGGAATTATCCATTCGGTCACACCACGTATTGTCAAGAGTAAAATAATCTTCACTCTTTTACTTTTTTATATCACAAGTGCTTGATTTTATAATATAACATGTGGATTTTTGATATTAAATTATCAACCCCTTAGGACGGATATTACTTTTCACGTTTTATTCAATGGACGATTTGATTCAAATTAACGATACTCTAATGTGTATTTCAATTTATTTTAAAAGTAATTTAATATAGACAAGATTTTGATACTACAGTTTTCTTTTTCAAACATGTATTTCTTTAAATAAGGTAAAATATTTTTAAAGAAAAATCAACTAGTAACAATTTTCTTTACAGAGTTTTTGAATACATAAACATTGAAAATAAAATAAAAATTTCTTTAGTTAAATACTCGTACTAAGAAATTCCATTATTCTTCGTCAAGAGAAAGCCGCGTTCTTTGAAACCAGTTGTGAACTCAATTAATAAAACAGTAGTCGATGCAAAGAAAAACTGGTTTGAATATTTTTATTAAACAAAAAAAATAATTAACAAGACAATACAGAGGATTGAAAAATATCAGAGTTCAAAAACAAATTCCCATATTTTATAATAATAACCTTATTTATATTGCAATAGATTCTTCATCACTTTTTTCGTAATATTCTATGACTTAACTGCCAGTTATTCCTTAATCTCTTTGACGATTTGCCTGGTGGCTGGCTACCTATGGTGTTACCTAGTGAAACTATACGAGAAATGCGGGTCTCATATAACATATTCTTAAAACGTGATGCCTCCAATAAGATCGTTCTGCTGCCCCTATCTTATGATGACTTCGTTTAAACATATTCCTTGCATTTCTTATTTTATCCTGGAGGGTGCCATCAATTATAAAGGACATTGAAATAAGGGTAACGATAATGAAAAAGGTAAAAAGAGCAATAAATAAATTATTAGACAGGCTGTATTACAAAAATTTAAAAATATAAAAACGTGGTTTGCCCACCTTGAAGTATGAACATTAAACTAAGAGTTTGCAGAATAATGATAAAAGTAATATTAATGCTGTGAAGATGCGTGCACTAAGAACATTTTGTGGAGTGTCAACGTATAAAAGTAGACGGAAAGGTTACATTTAAAATGAAAACATGTTAAATATAATAGATGTTTTAAATACGATGAACAAATGAGCTTTAAGGTAATTTGGACACGTTGAGAGAATGAGTGATGATAGCATAATTTAGCAAGTCAAAATTGTAAGGTGTGCATGAAAGAGGTAGACTGTGAAAAGTGTGGCTGAATTAAGTGTGCCAGATTTTGAAAAAGTGAAAAGTATGAATAATAGAAGATAATGGGTAGCGAGATGTATGAATTAGAAGGAGGCAAAAGTTGTGTGTTGTGAGGACTATATTTGATAAATTGCATAGTATACGTCCTCGATATTGTAAATTCTCGATATGTCATGTTTTATAGACCGCGTGGCCAGACAGATGACTCACCATGTTGTTGTTCTGAAATAGAGAGATAAAATATTTTTAGAATACTATCGGTAAGATTAGGGCAATAAAAATCTCCTAGGTGGTCACCGCTCGGGCTCCAAACCCTGTCCCAAATTCTTAGTAACACGAAGTTGTTGTTTTGGAAATATAAGAGTAAAATATTTTATCATACAAAAAGGGAAAAAGGTAGAGTAATAATCTCCTTGTTCCGTTGTCTCAAATACCGCCCGTACCTGAGGATAATTCCTAGTACCTTTTTTCGATGACGTTATACTAAGTGCGTTTTAGTTCCACGTCTGTACATTTGGGCGCCACTCGTATTACTAAGGGAGATGGAAATAACTCTCCTCTCTCTCTCGCGATTGTCTTTAAAAGGGGAGGCGTACGGGTCGCCACTCGCAAAGAAGCTTAAATCAAGAAAAATTCTTTCCATTATGTCTGTGACCTTCGTTTGGCTTCTTATACACGTAATTGTCTTTCTATCTCTTTTTGTTATCCCCAGCATACTTCTTTCCATGCTTCTTTGTGTTGTGACAAGGCGCTGTATTATTTTTAAATTAAGGGTCCACGTTTCACAGCCGTATGTGAGTATCGGGAGCATGCATTGATCTGTTATAACCCGTGGCTACTTTATCTTATCAATTCCGGATTCTGTAGTCCACACTCTATTTCCCGTGGCTACTTTATCTGTTCAATCCCGGATTCTGCAGTCCACCCATGCAATAGCAACCCATTGATTTATATAAAAAAAAAGGAAATATATAGTGATGTTATAATTTTAATGCATTCTAGCCTTTACATTATGCAACTGTTTTATACAAATTGAATAAATGAAGTGTTGAAATAAAATGTTATGTATCACATAGGAAGGGAAATGTACTAGAGTAAGCTGAAACAAAACCATGTACACTAGTGTAACAGATGATAATTTGTATTATGTAAAGCCAAATTATAGAAATGAATGCAAATGAAATGATGGTGAGTAGAATCGAAGGATTGATGACAATGTTTTCATCTAAACCTTAAGGGTTGTAGATTCAATCTTAGCATGGGGGTGTTATAACCCGTGGCTACTTTATCTTATCAATTCCGGATTCTGTAGTCCACACTCTATTTCCCGTGGCTACTTTATCTTATCGCAATTGACATACGGCCTTCCGGTATGGGGCTACGTGCCGGTAACCACGATAAATCACATTCAAATCGTCCAAAACAAAGCCCTCCGCATGATATTAAACGCGCCCTACATAGTTCGTAACTCTAGACTCCACGCGGACACCGCACTCGAAACTATCCCCGATCACATGCGAGCTCTGGCCGAAAGGTTTTACAGTTCAATATCAAGACATCCCAACCCCGTCATACAAAATCTCGGAAACTACAACGCGAACACCAATTACAAGCACCCACGTCCAAAATCTATTCTCCGCACCCGCCCACCCGCAAACGCCCCCCCAACTGCAAATGACCCCGTCACTCTGAATGCCCCCCCGTCTTCTACACAATTTTCTACACCATTTTCTACACCATTTTCTACACCATTTTCTACACCCTCTACACCTATTTCTACACCGACACCGACACCTCAAGCGGCAGACGACAGCCTCCCACCATAGGCAATCGCGTATTTCCCATATTTATGTATTAATATATTTTTAAAAGTCACACACGTCTCCCCAAATACCCATATTTATATACAACATCCTATGATTTACTCACCATCATCTCACCTCCATTTCTTTCTCACCACCCATCTAATATATATAAGCGTGTGTGACATCGCACATTCACAAATATATGTATATTCGTATGTAATATCATTTATATAACATCAAATGTATACAAGTATTTAACGTCTTATTATTTCTCATAATCATTCATCAAAAATTACATAAAACTATCCCTCCCCGTCTCCTAAAACAGGAACCAAAATATCCAATTAAATATCATATCAGTCAGAACTTATCCGATGAAGGAGTAAGGCGTCCTACCATTGGACCGAGACTCCGAACGAGATATTCATCACTTGGAAAGGTCGCCACTCCTCTTTCCATTTTGGGACGCTGTGCTGTACGGATCTCCTTCACGCTGCTCACACTGAATACTACCAGTATTTCTAGCTGCATTTTCTCTGCCGTATCATAGACGCTTCAGACGACATCTTCAATTTTGGGTGAATATTCTTTACTTGTATTTAATGCTGGATTTCGTGACGGGACCTTCTGCCTTGGCTTTTCTTAGGAAATTTGCTATTGTAAACCCCCTTGTTTGAATTATCACAACACAACCTTCGAGCCACTGATTCGGGAACTGAATTTAAAACTTTTTTTTCCTTGGGCTACGCTCAAGGTTTTTTTTAGTTAATCCATTTGTATATAATAAACTCCTTGTTTTTAAACTTAAAATTCTTTTAATTGTCCCCCTTGTCCTGGTAAAAGAATTGAGAGAGAGTTACTCAGAATTCAAGGAATCCAACGAAACCTGAGATCAAAGAGGACTTGTTCCTTTTTCACGCGGCTGAGCTGAGCAGGCGTCACACCTGGTAAGATTGGAATTTGGTAAACTTGATTTACGTAATCAAATGTGTAAATTAAATTATTCTAAAAAATAGGAATAGGTTTGACAGTGTTTAGATAGAAATGTGTAGAGATCTTTTTTATCGGTCTACCTACAAAGGACACAGCATGATTTAATTTTTATACGTATGTTCAAGCTATAAATTGCAAAACTTTAATTCCTGATATTCTAAAGGGTGATTTGTTCACTTTTTCTAGTATTTCATTGTATAAGTCATTGTGTCCCTTGGTATGTTACATACTTCTAGGCATTTATAATTCTTCACTTGATGATATTTGTATATGATTGTACAAGTTGTAAATCGCAAAACCTTTATTTCTGATGTTCTAAAAGTTGATTTAGGTAACTATTGGATGAAGGAGTAAGGTGTCCTACCATCGGACCGAAACTCCGAACAAGCTATCCATCACTTGTAGTTGATGCAAAAGCACGATGAATGGGATCGAAGAAAATGTTTTCTCTCAACCACTCTCTTTGATTTGTCCGTATCACCAAATCCAATGTGTTGATATCAAACAAATATTATAAGCAGAATTAAAAAGCAGTATATTGATTTTCCAATATTTGATAGTAATACAGGCATTAAAAAGTGTGTATTGTCTGCGTACTTTTAGTTCTAAACTACATACATTTATAATTAACTAATTCAAATCTGTAAAAAAAATTCTTTGATTTTCCACCCAATAAATCACAACATATGTAACATTTTCATCAAAAGCTAAATTATTAACACAAAATCAAAACTGACGTCCCCTGTCTTTACCACAATTATGCCGTTTAAGGGCTATTGAAGCCCCATTTCGAGTTATTGGAAAATCGTCAATCACTTTAGACATCGATGGGATGTGCCAACACATAACTCCGAAACTGTATAATATGATAAATATGTAATTATGTGTCGGAAATCAATACGCTATAAAAGAAATAACTGAGTGGTTTGGTCTGGATTAATCAAAGTATTATTTCTATTGGAAGGGAGTTCATACAAGAAATCTCACAAAAAGTATACTCCAGTTATTCTAGTAATGTATTCATAGAACACGCTTACGTACTCGAGCTGTCCATACGAGAATCATGCTCATAACATATATACATGTGAGCCGAACACGCTCAGACACTCACACACACGGGTTGAGCGCATTGTGTCGGTTTTATGTCCGTGCTCAAATTGAGCTAGCCTGTCATCAGTGCTCAATATGGAAGGTTATGTAATATAGTTTGTAACGTAACTGACCCACTAGTGACCATAGCGACTTTTTCAGTAAATCACTCAGCTGTTCGTTGGCCTTAAATTTAAAAAAATCACATAAATGGCTCATACGCGTGAGCGTGATCTAATCAGTACATGTCTTACGATGGAAATGTGTGGGCGCGTTGGATGTGGAATTATATAAAAGTGGTAAATTATTACACAAGAGGGATAAAAAAAATTGTCGCTTTTTTTCTACCATGTCGGAGGCTGAAAAATAAAGAGACGGAAAAATAAATAGAAGTATGGATCAAAATGGAAAAAAATCTCTAATTACATTTTTTAAAAATACTAAGGTGAGAGTCCACAACAGTATTTTAGTAACAATTTTGATATATGGGAGTAAAACGTGGACGTGAAAAATACTGAAAAAACCGAATAAATGCTGTAGAAATGCGTGCACTGAGAAAAATATATGGGATGACAATGTATGTCAGAAGACTGATGAAAATTATAAGGAATTTGTTGAAATTTAGGACTGATGTGTTGAGCAATATAAAGTAGGACACTATAAGATGGATTGATCATGTAGAACGAATAAATGAAGAGACACTAACATAACAAGTATTTAGTGCTAATGTGAATGGAAGGCTTGAAAGAGAAAGGTTAGAAAATATGGTAAGATCAAGTTAATGAAATTTTGAAAGAAGGAAAAACAAAAATTCAGAGAAAACGTAAGATATTTATGATAAGGGCTATGGATGTATAAGAGACGAAGGATGTTGGGGAAAATAGGCAAGTCTGGCGCTCTGTCCTCTCTGTCGTCCCCGAAAGAGAAATGGCGTATTAGTTAGCATATGAAGTTAGTATTTATTATCATCCCTATTGTCATGCCATTTTGTCCTGCTATCTATGAAAAATAAATTAAAGTAATGATCTGTTTCGTATAGAATATTTCTTCTTAGCTGTATATTTGTAGTAAGATTCATTTTTCATCTTCTTATTTCATGTCATGCCCCTCTGATGTTGGCTAACTCAAGAGCGAAAGCCATTCAGTTTAACCTAGATGACTTCCTATCTATCAAAATTCCAGTGTTGTCCCTAATTTTGCGAAACCACGACTTCTGTATTCTTCTGACACCACTTAGATTCTCAATATCCCATTTGATGATGAGATGCAGAATACCATATTTCTCACAATTAAAGACATGGCCCAAATATGAACCCTTAAAAGACACCTTAAGCGCTAAGAGGACATTGGAGTTACTGGCCAAGCCAGTCCTAGCTAACCATTAGATTTTACTATGTGTCCACATTTCAAATGCCTCAAATATATTCGTCAAAGGATAATGAGGTAAGTGACTTGATAAATGGCACAAGGAGTGAACAGTGTGAACATAATATTTATTTGTTTTATGGGTAACAAAATAAGTCTCCGTTGACTCGAAATCGACTTAATTTTGCAGTCTCACGTAGTGATGAGAAAACTGCCCAAATGGACTCTCCGATGGCGACACACCTGAATAGAAAAGTAAAGTAGCGACGATGGACTTAAAATCCGTAAATATACTTATATTCCAACTTAAGGCCTGGAGTTAAAACAGCCGACGACGAAACATTCAGGATTAACATGTTTAATACTACCTGTGCTGTACCAGTGCTTAAGTGTTGGGTACCTTCAGCTTTTTTAAATAAAAGCTTTTTTTTATATATCATCTTATATATTTTGCTTTTTAAAGATTTTTTTATATCGCTTGTGTTTTAAGGCACACTTGTTGGTTTGAATTATTTATATTGTTATTAAAATTTTCATCACTTGCGTTACGCTGAAGGAAATATTGTTGGTCGCTTTTTCTAGTTCGCCGTTCTTCTTTTTTATACCGTTATTTACTGTCCATGCTATGAGCCTCCGGAACTAGTTACCTTCTAATATTAGACTTATTCCGTCAGATTTTTAAAACATGCCGAAAAACTCACAATTTTAATTCAATTTTTTTTTATTCCAGATTTACTTTCCTCTCCACCATCGCTTTATTTTTCATTGATTGATGATATTTCACATTTATTTTTAAATATGTATGCTGTTCACGAATTTTATACAAATACTCGTAAATAACGATTTGAATCATTTTTGTCACCATACAACTTCCTTTATTTACTTTTACCTGGTGAGTTGGGAAATATATTTAATTAGATTGATGGAAGATATTGTCACGTGGCCGTACGTAATAAGCCGACTAAATTTTTATACGATGAAGTGTTAAATAAATAAATATTATTGTTCATTATAGATGTTACTTAAAAAGTCCAGTTCTGATATTAAAAATATGCTACTACTTTGAAAAAGAAAATATTGTATTAAAAAACCCATTGATACATGGTAAACAATACGTCGGAAAGCTAAGTACGTTAAATCGTTAATGAAAGATAATATATCTGGAAAATTTAGTAAATTTTATTAATACTATTTTTTCCTATTTAGAAGTAGTTAGAAAGCTTTATTAACAAGTTGATCTCACTTAGGTATATCCTATCCAGATTGATCTCACTTAGGTATATCCTATCCAGATTGATCTCACTTAGGTATATCCTATCCAGATTTAAGAGCATATCACAACGGACATGTAAAGTATATATTTATACCTTTCGGGCCCAGGTTTATTGGTGGGTTCAGACCCAGCAGCGGTTTATTATAACGAATCGTTGAAAGTTTCCTCAAAGTGGAGTTCGGGACTCCACTTAATGTTTTGTTTGATTTATGACTGGGGAAATATGGAGAAGGCTTTATTAGAATATTTTAATTAAAAAGCTTCAGCACTTTTCTTTTGTTATCTCGGGGTCTCTGCCGAAAAATCGTAATTAAAAAAAAAATAATTTTATATTCGTTGTGAAATCAGGAATAATAATCATTTATGTTCTGCTATTAAGAAAGGAATATATCTGATGATGGAAAATTCGAGAGTTATCGTACAGCGTATAGCGACAGGAAACAATGTCAATGAGACATTTAAATATACACACTTGAATCGGACAGTCTCTAACTCTGCCAAGATGATAACCTTCAACAGTATTTTTGTACAAACTTCGAAATATGAGAGTGAAATGTGGACGTGGAAAAAAACTGAAAGGAGCCAAATAAATGCTATAGAAATTCGAGCAAGAATATATGGAGTGATTATGTATGAAAGAATACGGAAGGCAGTGATAAGGGATGTATGCGAACTTAATGCTGGTGTGTTGAGTAAGATGATATGATTTGGACATGTAGAACGAATAAATGAAAAAAATAAGCAAATGTAAAATTCTAATATAAATGGAAGGCGGGGTAGAAGACGACTAAGAAAAGTGTGATTGGATCAAGTGAATAATATTTTAAAAGAAGAAAACGTCGCAAGTCAAATTAATCGGAGAAGTTACGTAAGGTATTGTATTTTATTAAATTTTTGTTGTATATAGTACAACCTGGCAGGTGTATTGCCATGTGGCAATATCTTCCAACTAACCAGAAATATATTAAAGAGGCCTTATGTGAAAACCAGACTGGATTTTTTTTAAATCTGGGTTCTAATGGGAATCGAACCCGTAACCTCTGAGCTGGGACACAAGCGTCATATCAACTAGGTCACGAAGGTCGTCAAGTCGTAAGGTGTATGGATGTAGAAGAGGCGACTGATGTATATCGAGATAAGACAGTCTGACGCTCTGTCATATCTGCTCACCCCTACAGGGAAATGGCGATATGATATTTAAGTATGTACTATATTGCCTGCGTGTTTGTATTAAATAATCTTTTTTCAAATAATGTATGACCCATTGTCATTAAATCTAATAATGTTCAGCTTTAATGCAGTTCTTATTATCTATACTGAATATATTTTCGTTATTATTTTGTTACATGTTCTAATTTATTTTTAACCTTTTTTCGGTTTTAAATTTAAGTGTCCTGAAAATCCCATTAAAATTGGTTAATTGTGAAATATTATTCATATATGTATGTAGTTAGGCTCAGGGACGCACGCTTTTCGAGGGATGTTGTATTAAACTTTCGTGGCAGGCAGTACAACCTGCCGGGTTCATTGCCATGTGGCCAACTCTTTCAACCAAACAAATAAAATTAGTGAAGAAATCTCAAGCTATAAATATACTCTTTTTAAAAATTGTGGGTACCAACGATAATCGAACTCGATACTCCCGAGCCAGAAAACAGGCGTTTTACTATTTGGACCACGATGTAAATATGTTATTAAATTTCATGTATTACCAGTTCAATAGAATATCAATACAAAAATAGACAGTTCAACAGTCAAGTCCCTCGTTAATAATATCACTGAACAAATAATAAATGGTAGGGGTGGATCAGTCTAAGGGGAAATAAAAACCCACACCAGCTTTCTCCATATCACGCGCGAGAATTTCATTCCAGAGCTTCTGTCTGACAATACGACGGCACCCTTCTTTGTTCCTTTAATTAATAATTGAAGAACGACCTCCGTTGCCTACTTGGTAGGACGTCAATTTTCCAAATCAGGGGTTTAAGGTTCAATTCCCGTTGGAACCTGGATTATTTTTAAAAAAGGACTTTTTTATAGTTTTCACTTAAGGCCTCGTTAATATCGTTCTGGTTATTTGTAAGAAATCGTCACATAGCAATAAGTATAAAACAAAACAAAAGTTTTTCCATTTTACCTTATAATATTTAAGGGTTGAAATTTTATTATTTGTACAAAATCCTACCATCTGGTCTTGTTTTACACCAACTATTTGTAGTTCCAATTTTTCTTGGCATAGTTACAGCTTTGAGATTTATAAGACTTCTTTCAGAGTTTCCGTATAATCTGTTTTGACAGCCGTTCGTTCATCTTGGAATCAAAATACTGGAGTTAACCGATTCATTTGTGACCTCTCAATATTCATAAATACACTTGACATATTACAGTACATTTGACTCATGTTAAATATAATTACAACAAATAAAATGCAAAGCACAAGAGTAAAAATAAAATTGATGAAAGTCTAGAAATGATAACAACAGGAACAAATATATCATACTCGTGCTTCCAAGTTAAGGGCCTCAGTTTCGCCTAAAAAGTTTATTAAGGAGCGAAACCTTCAATTTATTCCCCAAGATATGGATAATATCGATATTGGAATATGTAGTCAACAAAATCATTCCATGTGCGAGAGATGACGTTCTAAAAAACTTCATAAACATGACACGGAAAGTTATCTTAATTCATAGTGAGAGAGACCCTAAGCAAAGTAATTTTCTGAGTATATAAATTTTAATGGTAGTTTAATTAGAAACATTTCCAGTATATATAATGAAGTATATATTTAACTTGAATTTTGTAGAAAATCTTAAAAGTGAGATCAATGCTGTAGATGCGTGCACTTCAAAAAAATGAGTCGATGTGTGAAAAAAGCGGAACGAAGATATTAGAAATGAACATGAACAAAATTGATGTTTTAAGTAAGATGATAAAAGGAGTTTTAAAATGTGTTGTACATAAAGAGACAATGAATGCCGAAATAACGACTTAACGATAACGCAGGTCAGAAGTATCAGATTTTCGACGATGGTAGACCGAGAAAATATGGCTGAATCAAATGGACCAGATTTTAAAAGAAGGTAAATTGAGAGATATGAAAAATAAAAGATTGTGTGTGGTGATATATAATATATGAATAGGGAGTAGAAGAAAATAGTGTACTTGTATAAAAAATATTTGGGGGTCCGTTCTTTCTGTCTACCTCGCAAAAGACACAGTGTGATGATATTTATAGTAAAGTATGATAAATTTAAAACAGTTTTAGTATATATTGTATGATAATAGCTTTGATTTAGTGTAAATGTTCCTCCTTGTTTCTTGTTTGATTTGGAATCAATGGTCAACACAGTCTTCATTTTGTAGAAACATCGAATTTCGATACATTTCAATCAAGTTCCTCATAAATAAACCACAAGTCTCAGACCATATCAATTTCATACAACAGATTATCTTGAGAACCTGTCATTTGGTATAAGTTTTCTGCGTATTGATTCTCAAAATAGCTTTCTTAAATTTTCTAGTCACTATGTTATCTTAAAACTTATTACGGATTATGCGAAAAAATATATGTATAGTATATCTATATGTTATATTTATTACCATACGACGTCAATACCATAAATAAAGAATGTATATATAATCCTGAGGTTTCGGGTTTAATTCCTATTGATTACTTACACTGATTTATTTTTCATTTTGTTAAGTTAGGATATACTATTGTATATAAATTAAATGTGGATTAGGTATTAAATAAAATTAAAGATTTTTTTTATTTGATGTATTATGTCTTATTTTAATATTATTGTTAATTATAATTTTATGTCAAAATGTTTTTTTTTTCAAAGATAAATTTTGTATCTGATATACCCTCAAAATGTATTACTTGGTAAAATAATTGATATCATATAATCAAAAAATTATTGAATAAAATTTGTACAGATGAAATGTTAGGGAACCATGAGAACTTTTTTAAAATTAAAAAGTACGAGTAATTCAAGGAAATAAGGATAACAATGACATAAACGTTAATATGTTTTTTGAAGAGTGGGACTGTTGGTATTAAGGAAAAATATATGAAATATGTTATTCAGGAATGAGATTCCTTCTGCCATGTTTACACGAGCTTAGTACTTATCGTTTGTACTAAGCTGCTTAGTGACAAGTGAGAAGAAATCGTTTACACGTTGGTGTTAGGAAGATATATAAGTATTAGTAGCACGATATCCGTCCGGAATGGATAACCGCCGCCTTGTTTTGAGAAATGTGTTGAAATGCCAAAAAAAGAGCGTGCTCTTGCTTGCCGTTTCAATTTGTCACTAAACAATTGCCGCGGCTGTTTAGATGACTCTGCAAGTGACAAGTGCTTAGTTGAATTATGGTGGGGGTAGCTGCTTGTCGCTTAGTAAATCAGTCGGCCTCCTATTCACTTGCACTTACCAGATTTACTAATGCTTAGTACTAATATGCTTGTTTACACGTGGATACAAGTGTTAGTGACAAGTGCGAGTGAGAAGCACTAATGACAAGTACTAAGCTCGTGTAAACATGGTATTAGTCACATACCATGCCTTGTGAAGTAGTTCTCTTTAAATGCAAAATATAAGTTTTTTAATTGTTGTGTAATTGAAATCGACGGTTCACCTATCCATTAAAACAATGTTGAATGACGTTCCATCACACCGTTTACCTGTTAAGGGTAGGCGGGCCAGTAAAGAGATCAGTGGGTCAAACTTCCCTATCTTAGCACACATCCGTTACATCTTCCACATCCATACACCTTCTAATACAACTTCTACGATTTCTCACTTTAATTTTCTTTCATGATATAATTCGCTTGATGCAATCATAATTCCCTTGATTTTCCTCTACCATGCCTTCCACTCACATTTGCAATGTTTATTTTTTTAATTTTTTTTAAGTATTTCTTTATCCAGTTGTTTCACGTGGCGAAACCATTGCACAATGCCTTTTCTTAATCTCATTTAAAATATAAGCTTAAAATTCACATTCATCCTTAATAACTTCATACCGTATTCTACCACATATTGTCACCCTATGTATTCTTCTGAGTGTATAATTTTTTAGAGCATTTATCCAGTTCCTTTCAGTATGTACATTGTAAATACTATGCTATGAAAAAAATTTTGCACCATGGCCTGGTACTTCTTGCATTCATTAGCGTTCTGGGTTTCATTTGCGATAGAATTACGGCCTTATTTGATTTCTATGAATATTTCCCTATTGAATTAATCATTTAACTGACGCTTATTAGCTGTATAATAAAAAAATTGGAGCGCTCTACTCATGACCAGTATCATTAAATTGGAGCGCTTTATTCATGACCGGTGTCATTAAATAGATTCATGCGATATTTTTTATAGTCAGTGCAATTTATTCGTAACATTATATTTTTCCTTTTTCAGAAACAATTCAACCAATTACACGAATTTCATCCTGAGGTATATCAAAGATGATAGACTGAATATTGAAGAATCATATTGGTGCAGTATACAGAGTGTACCCAAGAACCATGTCAACCCAAAGGGAACTTATGGTAAGTACGCATTGAATGAAATCTTTTCCCACACCCTCAATAAATACAATGGTACGAGATATCAATGAAAATCGTCTTATCGAAAAGACTTTCAACCTTTCCTTATAATCATACTTTAGTATTTGCATTATACCTCAACGAAGTTAAAAAATATATATCCAATTATTAATATCAACGTTAATGTAGTGACCTAAGAATACCCATATGGTATACCCAGGAATAATGTGAACCCAAAGGGAACTTACGGTAAGTACGCTTTGAATGGAACCTCAATGAAAGCTTTTCTTACACCCTTAATAAGTACCATGGTATAAGATAACATGTTTATGAAAATCATTTTATCGAATTTACTTTCAACCTTTCCTTATTACGATACTTAAGTATTTGCATTCTTCCGCAGCGAAGTAACAAGGAAAAATCTCCAATGTTTTATATATTCGTCAAAGTAATAGGTTTTCTTACTTTTCGTTTATTTTCCTTTTTTATTTAGAAATTATTTGTTGATTTCCAAGATACTTTAAATTACCTGAAGAAATAAACGATAAAATAATTTGAATTCTTACGCAAAAAGTACTTTTGTAAGTATGAATAACTGTAAAACAACGAAAAAAAATTGGTTTAACACATTAAAAAAGAATCGATAGAAAATTGTATGATTTATTTCATATATTGTTTATAGTTAAGGCATTAAAACAAATAACAATAATTTATTTCTATGTTCCTACAAATTAATTATCAAAACATTAATAAATACTGGATATCTATACAACGGTATAGGTTTTGAAATTGAATGATTTTACTCTATTATAAGAAATTTCAATATCTGCTTAATAAAAATTATGGGTGAGTTACCAAACCAATTATTTGGTTGAACAATTTCAAATCAACTTTTAATAAACATAGATATAAGTGTTTGTTTACCTGCTCAATGTGAGGTTACACTTTATTTATCCGAACGCTCTTTGAATATAGGTTATCATAAACTTTTATACGTATATTTTCGAACTTAAGAGAGTACTAATATAATATTCATAATATTCGTCATTTAATGTCAAAAATAGAGCATGCTTTAGAAGGAATGCTGCCCTGATTGAGTGGTTTAATATCACAAAAGGGGTAAGGCACGGATATGTTATACGTGTATATACCCTTGTTTAATATTTACATATATTCATATGTTAAGGAACTACAGAGGTCAATGGGTGACATACAAATGTTTAACAAGAATGTATTCGGATTGTTGTATGCTAAAACGTGGTATTGTTAGGGGAGAATGTGGATGAATTACAGATATTGATAAATAAATTGTATAAGAAATGAGAAGTTAGGAAATGAATGTTGAGAAATTCAAAGTTTTGTTGGTGTAAAGTATGAAAGGAAGGTAACTCAATGTATGAGTGTACAATGGAAGTTATGGAATTATATTTGGGTATTTTTTCTCGGATGATGAAAGAGTTACCAAGGAAATTAAATGGCATGTAGTGATAGAAAACAAAGTCAATGGGACACTATAACACATTTGCTTGAACTGGAGAGTTTTAAAATCGGTTAAGGTGGATAGTCCACAATAGTATTTTACTACCAGCTTTGATATATATGAGTGAAACGTGAACATGGAATAAGGTTCAAATGAACCAAATAAATGTTGAAGAAACGTGTGCACTGAAAAAACTACATATGATGACAATTTATGACGCAATACGGAATTGTTTGGGCACGTGCAACTAATAAATGTATAATTCTAATAAAACAAATAAACAGGGCAACTGCGAGTAGAAGATGTGGTAGCAGAAGATCAAAGAATGTGTGGTTGGATCAAATGACTTATTTTAAATATAAAAAAAACTAGACAAATTCTAGGAGGTGTACGAGAAGATGTATGGATGAATGTCGCGATAGAAAAGTCTGATGCTCTGCCACTCTCAACTTGAAAACGGCGTGATGGTTTGTACGTTTGCCCGTCTTCTTCTTCTGCCTTTTAAACATATCCCAAATCTTGGGATACGCTATATTGAGGTGAATTCATCTGTTTCGCAAGGTATACTCGTACATTCTTCAGTTTTGTATATTTTTATAACAGCCAATTTATTTTTGCCATTCTTTGCCATTGTGAGATCCACGGATTGTAAGATTATCCTCGTTCATTTGGCCAACATTGCAGGCCCCAGCATTTTAATACAAGAAGGTTTTTTCATCCTAGGTCAGTTATTGAGAAACTGTATTTCCTTTAATAACTCATCTTAGATCTTTGCGAATATTTTCACATTTGATTTTGCACAGTTGAATATATTTTTCAGAGTTGTCGTTTTGATTTCACTTAAATTATTGCGGGTGGCTTGTGAATGTTTCTTGCGTGATTACTATATTCAGTTACACAGCGTGTCTCATTATGAACTTGGAGATTTAAATTAGGCACTTTTATCGAACAAAATCATCTCAAAATATTTAATTTGAAACTTTTCATCTAAATACTATACATATTCATCATGCAATGTTTTCTAACGGAAGAACTAATAAAAGTTATGCCATTTGTTAGTAAAATTTGCTTTCTGTTTGTAAATACGATGCGAAATTTCGTGTTATTTTTGGTCGTAGTCATGTGGCAAGTGACACTACTTTTCACAATGTTATCAGCAAATTTGAGGGTCTTGTTCAGTTTTTTATTTTAAAATGTCAGCGCGTGATCGTAGTTTTCGTTTAAACCAAACTATCTTACTGAAAATGTTAGCAAAAAAATCTCAATTCGTCACCGTTCGCCGCAATCGGGCATGTCCAGAAGCTCCGTGCAACGAATTTCAGTTGACTCAAGAACTTAGGCCTTTAGACTATAAGCATCGCTGTATATTTGCTGATTGAATTCTAGAGTACACTTTATTTTGCAGCAAAGGCATCTTCAGCGACGAAATCCATTTTCCCCTTGACGGATTTTATGATGTGGGGTTTGGGCTAAAGGAGTCATTGGGGCATCATTTTTTTTATAACATGGAAGCTGAAACGATTACTGTCAATGACGAACGCTGTATCAACATGCTGGCATACGTTTTATGCACGCAATGGCGGATATGTATTAAAAAAAATGTTCTTGGCGCAAGATGGAGCTACATACCATACGGCAAGAGAAACAATAGCTTTTTTGCAGAAAAAAAATCGTGGCAGTGTCATTTCCCGACATGGTGATATCAATTGTGCAGCGCGGTCATACGATCTAGCCCCTCTAGATGTTTTGTTTAGAGCTTTGTAAATGACAGAACCTATATAAATAATGCGCAGTCGATCGATGAACTCGTGAACAACACTCGTCGACTTGTTCGTGAAATTGGGCCACATATGTGCGAAACTGTTTTTAAAAATTTCGCTAAAATAGTGGTTATCTGCAAAACAACTGAAGGAAGCATTTGACAGATGTTTTATTTTGAACATAATTCTCATATCTCTACTTAATGCCTTCATTGATCAAGTGGCAAGTTTCTTAAAAATATCAATTTATTTTTTTCAAAAACATGTTTAATATGGAATACCTTATATATTTTGACGTCACCCTGAGAAGGAAGGTTGCAATACCTTTGAAACTTTGGTCATCATTTAACTCAATACAGCATTAACTCCGAAAATAGTTCATTTATGATTGTTACACCTAGACTTCATCATAATTGGGAAGTAAAAATGTGTCTCAATGTGACTCCACGAACGATCGAAGCTTTCGCATTTCTACAGTATTCATTTCTTGATGTAAGAGCCATACATGGTCCAGCATTACGAGCCAAAAGGAAGAGCTTGTATTACAATAGTTTTTTTATGTTTTAGTTTTATTGGACAATTATATTAGTGTTCTATAGCCATTATCATTACGACCGCGTCATATTCTTATTGTGGTCGAGAAGATCAGATTTCCAGTTCATTTTAACATATACTACTATACATTTTTCACTTTTGCTACGTTCAAGCACCTTGTTATGCATACTCTCATATTATAAAGGCTTTACATTTTTTCTACTTTCAAGATTTTATTAATTTGGTTAATAGTTAATATTATTTTATGTTTAATAGTTAATATAAAAAGTACAAAATTTTACATAATAAAAAAAAATGTGTAACTGGGAGCAAGTTTAAGATGTTCGACTTGTAACTTTGCAATCATATTGTTTGACCACTTCCAAAACAAAAAATAAATTTTTCATTTTCAAATGACGAAACCCATTTTATAGCTCCAGAACATGAAAACGGATTTTTGCCGAGAAATTCGTTGATATGTCATATTTTTTTTAGTACACAATTTGAATGGTTTGTTGTCCTTCATTGTCATGTCCCCAGTAAACTAGGATTTTGTCTGTATCTCACTGAGGACATAAGATATACCCAAACCTCTGGTTTATTCTACATATATCATACTACTCGTATAGGTTATTTTTTTCATTATTCATGTTTTCTACATAATTAAATCTTCTAAATGCTCTTTTTTTCTTTTAAAGCATTGCATATTTTTAAAATCCTTTACCTAAGTACTCCCAAACTTCAAGTAATCAAATCTTGGATCTAAATTTCAATGATCGAGATACTTATATGATGTAGCTTTTAAACTAGTAATTTATCAAAAGTAAACTTTTGAGCCTATAACTCAACTATAATTGGATCGATCCTTCCGGATCGGGCAATAAATATGTTAAGCTGTGCATATTTAATATTAATTTGAACACTTTAGGCCCGTCGCTATAATTCGGGTTAGCTGGAAAGGGAAATATATGAGCGGATACCTACCTACATCCTCTTACTAAACTACATCCTACAAATATTTTCACCGCCTATGTGCGTTTGGCAGAGTTTTTGCACGTTTTTGTTTTAATTTTCATTCCTTTAGAATGTTCTCACCATTTATGATGTAAGAAAAAAAAAAGTTGCTAAAATCCAAAAGATATTTTTATTTATTTCATTATTCAATCACGGCCGTATCCTTTATACAAACATAAATTCTCGGCCGTATCCTTTATACAAACATACATTCACAGCCGTATCCTTTAAACAAACATACATTCACGGCCGTATCCTTTATACAAACATACATAAAAATAAGACAAATAATGCAAATGACCATTATTGTAATATCTTTCTTTCTCATCGTTCATGTTTTTACTCCATAGTGTGCTTTGAAGAACACTAGAGATTTTGAAGAATACTAGAGACTAAGCAAATGTTGATTTTTCTCGGTATACATCAGTTAGTCCATATCTTTGTCAGACAAGTCATATCTGATATTGCCATTTGAATTCATGAGCCCTTTAGTTTATTTGGTGTTGTGTAGCAACAACCAGCAATGACGTTTCCCCTCCTGAGAGATATACCATAAAAATATATTAAAAGTCCAACATTCTTATGAATCAACAAGGTAACACTTATGTTCTCTCCCGTATTAAAAACCACATATTTAAGACTTAACACTATCAATGGAATATTTATCATAACGGAACACAAAATAGTCCTCGATCCCCCCCCCCTTCCTTTCTCGAAACCATTTATTTTCCTTCCTATTAGATCTAATTTTGTCAATATTTATTTTACATTTTGATAGCGAATTGAGAGTTTGTCATGATAGTATTGATTATTTTGTTTTTTTTTTGTGATTTCATAATAGGTGGTACACTTTGCTTTAACCCTTAAACAGTATATCCAGATTACTCTTTCCAGTCTTTTTTATGATTTTTAAGGTCCTTTTTCATATAAATTCCATTCCAAAATATTTTGTTAACAATGATAATAAAATAATACTTTATATATTGCCGTTTAAAGAGCAGACTCTCTTGAAAGATTTTCTAACTTGGAATTCAAATTCACTTTTATTGACATATTAAAATATTATAAAATAAATGTATGTAAGTCGAGTCTAAGGGTAGAAAGGTGGTGACTGTGGCCATTAAATTAGGCCCTTCCTCATCTGCATATGTTCAGAAAAACATATTTCGTAAGAAAACCGTAGGATATTTATCAAGGGACGACGAACTATAAAAAAAACATTTGTAGATCTTCTGATATGTAATATTCATATAAATGAATTAAGGTGGAGTGTAGCATAAAATCATAAAGTTTGATAAGACCTTTCAAAAAGATCTGTATTTAAGTGCTTCCTAAAGCAGCACAGGCCACCGATATTTTCGTATGTATATGTAACACTTACAGACAGATCCTTCCGTTTTAAAATACTTGCAAAAGCCTTGTCACATAACCCCATCGTATTGATTTTTCAGTTCGTTCAGAGCCTTTTTTTCCAATCATACAGTTTTTAACGAAGATGACGAAGTATCCTGGTCTATTTTCGACTAACAATAATTTTAGCTGATCCATATCCAGTTTGAAGTCCTCTACTAAATTAAATATAAAAACTTTTCCTTGTATATTTAACGCTTCGTCTCGTTGATCTCATTAAAAATGCTCTCACAATGATGTGCTTTTTCATACATTCTAATGGTGCATTTAAAGTTAGTTACTGTCGGTAGTGATACTTCCGGATTAGTACTTAATATGAGTGAATTCTGAAAAATATATAGTTATTTTCTTAAATGATTTCATTAACACCATAAAAATATCTGTTGTGATAGTATTGAGCAGAAATACTCAAAGTACACCCCACGAGGTACATTGTGCTCTTTTTTTAATAAAAATTGAATCACAGAAATATATATTCATTTGAAAAACATCGCCACAACAATGCTTGGGATATTTGGTTCAACTTTTATTTGCAAACATATTTCAATGATGAGTATATATAAAAACCCAACTTACGAGTAAAATCACCATTAACTTAACATATACCCATTTGGAAGCAATATTGAGAATGTCAACATCAAGAGATGGATAAGTTCATGGATAATACAAAGCAGTATCATTTTTTTAATTGATTATTATTTTAAGTAATTGATTTATAGTGATAACTGAATGTGTAATTATTAATTTATTATGAATATATCAATTGTTTCGTTAACTACAGTATTTTTCTTTAATTCCTCTAGTCCGCGATGGCATTCTGACAGACAGAATATGGTCTGCTTAGGTAAAAGTTTGGCTACGTCTGCTCTCGAGATTCGTGTATTTCATAAAAATTGTTTTTGAATTCCTTCAACTCTGTAAGAAGTATTTAAAAAAGCGATCAGTTCTCGTTGACTTATTACTAAAAGAATTAGTTATTTTCATTCTCGTGTTCAATTTCAAACTCATCAAGAATTTCAACCTAATCGTTTTTATTTATGAAAAAATCTGTGTGCGATGTTTGTATCACTGCGTTATTTATTTAATGTTGACTGTGACAGTGGTTTGATATCTGTTTGCATGTATTACTATAAAATATGATTTAAAATACTGGTTATGTTGCAAAATTATATAAGTTTCTATGTGGGTTATGTCTTGATTGGATCGGATTTAAACTTATATATTAGCTTCTTTATGTCATTTATGTGGCGTTATGGCGGAAATTGATACGTCCGTTTTACTTTAGTTTACAGTAAAAGCAATATTAACTTTGATAAGCTGTTAAAATCAGTACAAATAATCATTTTTTAAGTTTTTCTAAACAATATATCTTTTGTTTGAATGACTGATACACCAAGTTTTGCCACAACATGCTGAGAAATATTTTCTATAAATTGGGACAGTAACCACAAAATGACAAAAAACGAACTTATCAACTTCTGCCATAACGTCACAGATCTCTACAATATGGACAATACCATCATTGTTTATTTGTATGTGTCATGATCGTACTATCCGTTTTCATATTTCCAATGGTATTTTTTGACATTTCAAACAATCAATATAGTACCGCCAGTTTGTTAATTGCATTCATGAAATGCTTTGGAATTGTATATGTTTATACAAAATCATGTACAAAATATGTAATCTTTTGTAAAATTTTAACTTCTCAGTTTTTCGATGTATATTTATTTATTAAAATCTTAAATCAAACAAAAAATTACTTTACTGATTTGTAATGCCATGTTTTAAATTCCAATTTTATAAATACCATTATCATCACCTTTATACGTTCTATCAAAAATACAGCGATAATATCAAACGTCTCCATCCAGATCTGTTCATAGCCCAGCTTTTCACTCCCTCTCACGTAACACTGTGTCGGTAAATCTATCGCTATACTGATGTATAATGTAGCGATACTGATGTATCACGTAACACTGTGTCTGTGAATCTATCGCGATACTGATGTATAATGTAGCGATACTGATGTATCACGTAACACTGTGTCTGTGAATCTATCGCGATACTGATGTATAATCTAGGATAAATAAACTTAGACACAAACCCACCACCCTTTAAAACAACTTTTGAATTGGAACTGAAACCAAGTTCTCGTGATTGATCGAAATTTCGATGTATTCCTGATCACTTTCATAACGTTTTGAAATAAATTTTCTAACAACTTAAAAAGTTTTTGTACTTTTCCAATTTATATTTATTTCCGAGACACTTAAATAAATAAAATTCAGCACTCTTAACTAAAATATTGTTAGATTATTTTAATTTGTTTTTTTGGATTATGTAAGGATCTGTTGAAGCAATTCAGATGTGAGTATATTCATGATTTTTTGGATTTTGTAAGGATCTGTTGAAGCAATTCGGATGTGAGCATATTAATGATTTTTTGGATTATGCAAGGATCTGTTGAAGCAATTCGGATGTGAGTATATAAATGATTAATAAAGGGTTCCAGTCGGATTTTTTATTATAGTTTGCTTAACACTTTTCTGATTGGTACGAAGTAATTGCCACATGATAATTACCCCGCTAGGTTGCACTGTAATTAACGAAAGGAAGACAATAAGATTGGCTGTGTTCATTTATCTTTTTATATTTAAAGTATTTTTCAATTAATTAAGCACTCATAGTACTATTATAACTTATCATTTGTCATCTGCCGTGCGTGGTCTAACGATTAGAATTAGCAAAGCAAGCGGGGAGCCCAGGTTCGATTCCTAGCAGATTCACTTCAAGATTGATTTAAATCTGAAACCGTTTTTACACGTAAATTTTTGTTTTGCTGTAGCTTAAATGTTGCTTATTATTAAATCTTATAGTACTTTAAAGCCTTACCAAAAACTGCAACAGATAAAACTTGAAGATTTTCTTACAACTTTGATCTCCTTGCCATCGAAACTTTGGATTTAAGACTGTGTGCTTGCTCAAAATAAACTAATCCAAGCACAAGCGTTTTCTATCCACACGATGGCTGATTATCATACACTGCCTATCGATATGTAAAATGTTTCTTTGATAAATAAATTATAAACATTTTTAACTCAAACGTGTACATAATTAAATGATTTTAATGAAATCATTTTTAAGTACCCTTATCAAGGATCCCTTATATTCTGCTGATTCTAGAGAGCTGATTGAGAGCAATCGATTAATTTTTAAATGGTCTATCTGGTAGTCTATGGCAAATACCCATTATACCGTACATATTAACAATTATCCACTTCAAGTGTTCAAACTAAGATCTTCCTCTTTTTTCACCCCTTCTGATAATTTCACCCCATCCGTGGTGTCGTATATTGTTTTCAATTTCAATTTAATATTTTGGTCTAAGTAAATCACTCTCCTCATTTTTAGTGTTGCGAATTCTGAGAGAAAAGGTCTCGCTTAAAATACATCGTAAGAGTTTCATATCTGATATTCTGTGTTTTCTGAGACAAGATGAGAAATGATATAACATGTCTGGATCTCACGATCGCACCTTTAGGGCTCTATATGTGGCTAGTACGTATTGTAAAAAATCATCACCATCACTCCCCAAACCAAACTCCTTCAGTTCGATCACGCCACCACTTACGCAGTTAAGGAGCATATAATAAGTCTCCATTCAGCACGATACACACAAGATGAACGCAATCGACTTCTTTTGGCGACGTGACAAAGAAAAAACTGCCCAAAGGGAAATGAAAAAAAATAATAGTTGTAATGGATTCAAAGTCTGGCGTGACGGTAGTGGGTAAATGACGAAGCGCGGTAAATAAACTTATAATGTGACTTCAAATAGCCTAGCAAATTTCCAGTAATTTTACAGAAAACTTCGAACGAAATAAAACTATTATTTGATGTCATTGATTGGAGAAGCCAATCGCTTTGAAGATAAACCTGTGTAAACCGCAATGCATTTGAAACGTTGGCTATCATTTCAGTCAACTCATCACGGTAAACTCCGAAAGAACATTTTAAACTAGTAAAAACCAGCCTTGAAATTCTTAGACAAAATCAGTTGAACTAAAAGATCGCAGGATATATCTGGATTGCATAAGTCTTTGAAGAGGTGCAAAATAAAATTGTGTATATGCCACTCATTTAGGTGATGGGCCGTGGACTCCCACAGCAGAAAGGAAATGAAAATAATACAATAAAATATATAATACTTATTTTTAGTAACACATGATCTTAACAGGTCATTCCAATAAAATGTCACTTTTTTTAGTTTTCCACCGGTAAAACAGTTTGATATAAATACAATAAAGGCAAAACATTTAATAACGAAATACGTATAAAACTCAGCATCGCATGTTCCATTGTTTCATATTTATTTTACAATTTCTCCTCTTCAAATTTCATAAACAAGAGCATCTGCTCGAGACGCGTGTTACACAAAGCAAAACGTTATATGTATATTTTTTCATCACTATTTTCTACACTAACGTCATATCTCTCCTCTTTATTCCTCTCCTTGAAATCCGTTTTATATTCAGTTAGGAGGAGATACGTATTCATTCCCCTTTCGCGTAATATTTTCCAAGAGACTTACATTTTCAATATAAAATCACTTAAGCTCAATTCTTTTCAAAGCACACGTACAGAAAAATGCACATATAACAGTTTTCCAAACAGCCGGCAGGTGGTATATATCTTGGGCGCAACATTTATCTGAAAAAATGTGGGAAATGCATAAAATGCATTTAGTATTGAAATTTTAGTTTTTAATGTGTTTTTTTTCGTATGGTATCTTTTAATATATCCAAATGTTTTTTTTTATATGTAATTTATGCTCTTTATTTACATATTTTTACAATATTTTCATTGCTTTCTGCACTGCGATCGTCAGATCCTTTGTTCTTCTTGTGTCACACTTCTTAGCCGCCATTGCGGCCGGAGGAGGAATCTCTTTAGGCAGTCATTTTTTTTCGTTCCAACGTGATGTCACGCTCATAATAAATAATATATCAACCTTTTTGTCAAAACCCTGCTTGATCGAGTCTAAGTTTGTCCCTCATAACAGCATCGTGAGATCGAATTGAATGTTATTTTGAAATTGAATGATACTATCTCTTGTCTTTTTTTTGTATATCATGCGTATATAACTTTTCATGTAACGTTATCAATGTCAATTTAAATATAATTTTTAATGTACCGTCAAAACCTAAATGACTAACGACCACAAGGTTTAAACTCCCGTTAAATTGTTGGCTTGTCTTATGACGTTAAAAAGGAATCCACTGATTTACTTGTGACGTGGTTGAGAAACTTTCGCTTAAACAATGAGAGAGATAACGGAGCAAAAGTTAAACATAACTTCAAAGAATAATAACTTCTAACCAACTTTTCCTATTTTTGCAGCTCGAACCACCACTTCAGACATACCAACCCGTCTCTATTCTGCAGAATTTAGATTTGAGGGTCTAATATATTTCTTTACAAATAGTTCTTTCTTGTCCATGTTCATATCTATGGTCGGTAATCTCGATGAAATAAAAATATTTTATAAACTTACTCTCTCCATCCAGAACGTTCCAGAGCATCCTGCAAGCATTCTGTAAAGATTCGATAACCTTTTATGAGACCTCACCTAGCAAGTGTTCGTGTACGTGATTTGGAATGCTCAACTGCGCCTATCACCAGTCGCTTCTCTAAATCAATCTCTTTTCTAGAAATATGTCCGAAAAACTATGTTCAAGTAGGTTAACGAGTAGTACCTTATGGATCGTACTGTTCAGTCAAGGGTCACCAAGAATGTACTCAGCCCTTGGTCCACTGACATTTCAAACTCTTCGCCTTTGACTTCAAGTAGTTGCCAGTTCACGACAACGGCCACATCCCGGACACAGAGATACAGAGCCTAGTTACTTCTGCTTCTATGTTTTCCCTATCCGTTATCTTAATCCTGCCAGCTCCTATCCACATAAGTGTTAATTAAATGAGCCCTACTGCAAACGCACAGTATTTTGGGATGCTGTACAAAGTCTCAGATGAAATTTGCACTCGGGGATGTTAAAAAGAACTATTATATAAATGCTTTGAGATATAATTTATGGAACACTCCTGCTTCACTTAACATCCACAAGTAATTATTTAATATGGAATATATTACTACACCCTAAAATACTGTGTTGGCAGCCGGACTCGCAATAGTTATTACATGTTTACAATGCCTATAACATTGGAATTGTAAACATATATGTAAAAGACAATGGGAACCCCTGCATTATATTTTCAAAAAATATGCTGACCAATTTGTAGGCCGTGTTTCTTAGCATTCAGGTCACGATGAAGAAAAATAATTTAAATTTCATGCTCTTTTGATACATGATGATTATTGTTTTTTTTACTTATTTATAACTAGTATAATCACGATTCCCTTTAATTATAAATGCCCAGTTTCAATAATTATTCTAAGCTCGAACAAGAGACATTACACTTAAGACTTGTTACTTAAATCTGTATTAGTACCTATATTTTCTTCATTAAAATAATATTTTTACCAACGATGTTTCTAGATCCTTCCATCTATATTACTCTCTTTCAAATTATGTAAAAAAATCTCTTAAATATTCTTAATCTTAAGAGTATACACAGCATGTCCAAAAATATAAAATAACCACAAAGAAATTTTGTTGTTTGATACTTATTTGAAATTTCAATATAATCTTGTGAAACTGAATTATTCATAAAATACAATATGAATTATTCAATTTGATAGGAACAGTTAAGAAATGGATAGCTTTGTTCATATTTGATCTAGAATGATATTCAGATGGCTCGTTGAAATATCATATTTTCTTTAAATTATGTTATTCTATGTACAGGAAGGAAATTTGTTTCAGTTTGTATTGCTAATACTATAACATTTTATGGAAATGTTAATTTTTTTCAAAAAAAAAAAATAGAAAACAATACTTTTTCAAAAAAAATAATATTTTAGATTGCTTTCAGTGAATTTTATTTAATATTTAAACATCTTGATCACATATTTTTTATTTCCATTCTTTTTTGTAGATGGTTAAACGTGGTACATCTGATGGGCGTATTGCTATTCAGCAATTTCTTTCAACCAGCCAGCTCATTTTGGATAGATCAAACTGTTTTAATCAATGACAGATTTTATAAAAATAAATTATTCGTTTGCAATTAGGTAAAAAGATAAATAACTAATCTCTATCAAAATTGATAGAACCAGAGGAAAGGACTTCATTCAAGGATACGGAAGGAAATGAAAGGAAATTTATGGTAAAAAGATATTTTCTCAATTCTCTCTTAAACGCAAATTAGGATGATTGACGTCTGATATTTTTTTAAAGTTCGTTCTACTGTCATGCCGAATGAACCGGGAATTAAAATGTTGTGTGGTGTGTTTTAATTGAATTTAAGTCGCTTGATCAAAGATAACGTTCGTGTTCTGAAATAAACTATCTTTTTACGAAGATATGGAGGAGAATTGGTATTGTTATCCCAATGCAAAATAATGTCGACAGAATGTGAAGTTTCCTCATCTGCCTGATTTTAAGCCATTGATGTTTGTTCCAAACTTGGGTACGTGGTCATACTACCTTAGGTTAAATATAAATCATTTGTCAAGATTTAGGAGCATCTCTCATTTATCCAACGTCTCCTCGTTAGAATCCAAATAACAAATGTCACCGTTACGAAGTAATGGAAGCATAAGCCATTTTATTTACATCATAGTTTTTTTTCTTAGATAATTTAGTATAAAACTGCTTCCCAATCATTGCAATCATTTTTTTTAGTTTTGTTTATTTCATTGTAAAATAAAATGAATAAATAAATTTTAAAAATAATTTTATCAATTTAATAAGTTTTGCGAATTAAATTTCCAAAAATGTCGTTATTTATCAAAAACTAAATAATTAGTCAAAAGCAAGATCATCTACTCGTATTTAACCTGGTTGATTGAATCTTTGTTTTTTTTCCCGGAGTATTAGGTGGTACCAAAAAATGAACAAAAAGATCTCAGTTCAAAGTTTACACATTCAGCTTTTTCTATCTATCTCCTCGGTTGTTAAACATTGCTACTTGAAAATAATGACCCTTCTTCATCAGTATCTCTTCTTTTTTCTTTGATTGATGATATTTTTATAGAAGCTATTTGTATCGTTCAGGAAGTTGGATATTTATTAATTATTTAGTTTTATTTGCCACCATTTAACTATTTTTTTTCCTTTTATCTGATCGCTTGGGAGAGATTACCATCTAGCAGGAAGCTTGCCAGATTTTATAAAATGAGGTGTTAAATAAAATAAATAAATAAAATTGATTAATGACCCTACGTACAAGAAATGAAACAATCAATAAATAAACAATGATATTATGACTTCAAAGCGACACAAGTAAGGCACGGAAACGTTGGATTAGAATTGTAAAATGTGTTTCATTCAGCGCGTCAAATAACCTTTCCGTTACATCAAATGACAAAAATGCCTTCAATATAAATAACCCTTGAAGACTGAGTTCTTAGAAGAGATCTAGGAACAAAGAGAAGGAGTCTTAAATATCAGTTAACAATATTTACCGTATATTTTTTGCAATTTCTGTATCCATTTATTTATTTACATTTTAATACTTTCTAGCAAAAACAATTTAGTGGACTTAATACCTGGCGGAAATATTTTCCTAGCAGCCAAATAAAAGCAAATAAAGCAAGTTTCATGGTTGTTTAAAAAATATCCAAACCATTATTCATCTTCGTGAAATTAATGAACACATACATATTAAAAGTAAAAGTGAGATATTATCAATCAAAGGAAAAAAAGGGATGGTGGAGAGGAAAGAGAAATCAGGAATGAAACACGTTATATTACTTACTAGAAATGAAAAGTTTTCAGAGATGCTTCTTAAAGTCTGTTTAATATAATATAACAATAAAACATGGAGCTGTGTTATATTACTGACTAGAAATTAAAAGTTTATTCAGTTGCTTTTTAAAGTCTATTAAAAAATAATCAGAAGACATGGAGTTCGGTTAACTTGAAAAAATCGTGTTATTTTGTAACGCCGGTTATAAAAGAAGATTCCCATTTTTTGTTAACCGGTTAAAAGAACGAGAAAAAGCCTCCGAGTAAAACCAGTCCGAATACGAAATTTATTATGCTTGTTAAATATTCGACCACGACACCGATTTACTTGATTTTTTTCCATTTTGTTGAATGCTGTAATCTATATTCGATTTTTTATGTATACGGTGAGTAATACTTGATTTGTCATATTGAAAAGGGTTAAGAGGGGATCGATGCAAACAAAATACGTAGAAATAAACCAGTTATCAACGGTTACTTTATATATTGGAGAATAAAAAAATCATCTACATAACTTAACAAAACACTCCCTGATAAATAACGACCTACGTGACCGATTTGATTAGACGCTGTCTTTCAGTCTGGGAGTTGCGAGTTCAAAATTCCGTTGAAATTATTTTTTCCAAAAAAGATTTTATTCTGGTTTTCACTTAATACCTCGTCAACTGTGTATATTTGTTTAAACACTTAACTCTCCAGAGTGTAGTGTATACAACGAAAGTGTATAGTAATTATAAAATAAATAGTTGCTGGTATAATTTATTGGTCAGCGTCGAACAAAGCCTGAACGGACGCTGCACGGGGAGGCAACGATCCACGATGGAAACAATAAGCCCTCAATAAAATGTTTAGAGATAATATTGAAAAATCTGTTGAATAGGGTTGACGTAGTAGAAGAGAATGAAAGTCTTTGAGAATGGCCTATTTAGAGATATGTGTAATATTTAATATTTTTTTTATTCAATTTTTAAAAGTCATAACCATATTTGACATAACATAATTAGATCCAAAATTATTGAATTTCGCGATAAAATTTTTTTTTTTTGGTAAATCAAGGATATTATTGTATTGGTAAACCCCCACCTTTTTGTTCAATGGAAATTTAAGTCAACGTTTTTTTTTCCCACGCTTTTAATATGTTCCCTAATAACGCAGAATCTAAAAGAAATTAAACATCAGGTCACCCTATTTCCTCGCAGCACGCTCGTCTGTAATCCGATCTTCCGCAAACGTCTCATTCTTCCTACACTTTTATTCGCTGTCTCCCGTCTTCTGCCATCTTCTCCCGTCTCACATAATATAGAGCTCTATCTCCGTAAATCATCTTTAACTTCTAGCTGATATTTCAACGAGTGCAAAAAGCTGAAGACTCGTCTCCGCTACCAGAAGAGATTAAATTTTTATTATTTCCGTTCATTTATTTGTTTTGTGCCAAACAAAGCTTGATATATATATTGTTTGTCATGATTTCTGATTATTTGGTTCAAGTATCGATACTTTTTTTTAGGAAGAGGTAAAACGTACGAGATATTAAAAAAACGTGTTGCAGCAGGGAAAAATGCCAACAGTGCACTAAAAAACTATATTGCAAAATCTCCAAAAATAAAAGTACTCA
The DNA here is from genome assembly GCA_949825065.1 of Odontocerum albicorne. Classification (NCBI taxonomy): domain Eukaryota; kingdom Metazoa; phylum Arthropoda; class Insecta; order Trichoptera; family Odontoceridae; genus Odontocerum; species Odontocerum albicorne. The sequence goes on from OX463855.1 coordinate 18,350,139, forward strand.
GTGGTATATTAGGCCTACTTTAGTAATTGAAAGTGAAGCCTGGATATTAAGGCAATAAATGCTGTAGAAATACTTCATTTGTGACAAATATCTGGTGATTGAAATGTATGATAAATTAAAATATTACTCAATGAGAGACTGTTGTAAGAATCGAATATTACGAGTATAATTGGAACCAAAAAAATAATATATTTAGATAATTTGAACATTGTCAGACCTTTTCCTATTTTTTAGAAACAATAAGATGTACACATTTGATTACGTAAATCAAGTTTACCAAAATCCAATCTTACCAGGTGTGACGCCTGCTCTGCTCCGCCGGCTTCTTAAAGAGGCAAGTACTCTTTAGATCTCAGGAGTTCGTACGGTTATTGGCACTCTGAGTAACTCTTTCTCAATTCTTAGCGGGACAAGGGGCACAATTAAACGAGATATAATTTAAAAAACAAAACAGTTTATTATATAAATGGATTAAATAAAAAAACTTGAACGTATGTCAAGAAAAAAAAAGTTTAAAGTTCGGTTCTCGAATCAATGGCTCGAAGATTGTGTTGTGAATTTTAACAAGGGGGTTTACAATAGCAAATTAGAATTTAAGTTAAGCCAGGGCTTAAGGTCCTGTCTGAAATCCAGCACTAAATAGAAGGAACAATATTCACCCAAAATTGAAGATGTCGTCCTGAAGAGTTTGTGATACAGCAGAGAAAGTCAGCGAATAAGTCTGGCAGTATTCCGTGTGCGCAGCGTTGAAGGAGCGTCCGTACAACACCACGTCTCGAATGGAAAAGGAGGCTGGAGAGGCATCCTCTCCCTAAGCAAGGAAATCTCGAGAGAGAGACGACAATTCTTTTCATCTCTCTCACCAATACGAGCGCCGCCCGAATGTACAGACGTGGAACCATGTCGTCATTGAGAAGATGTTTCTAGGAAATATACCTGGCAGTCGCAGACTGCAATCGGTGTCTCGACACAAAGCAGATTTTAATGTAGAACCCTTTTATTTAAACAAACAATGACAATGGAATTCCTTACGATTCGGAACGGCGTTTTGGATATTTTATTATTCAATCCCCAACCGTTTGGATCTTAAGATATCTTGCTATTATATTTTCAAGACAATAACTTTGCGAGGGTGACCACCTAGGAGTATCCTAGAACATTCCAGTATTTTATGATATTTTGATCTTTTTGTTTACAAAGCAAAGCGCATGGACAGTCACCAATCGACACCACGTGTTTCATAAAACATGATATGTCGGGAATTTACAATATCGAGGCCACATACTATGTAATTTATCTTAAATGCCTTTTAGAGGATTTATAACTGTGTTTCTAAATAAAAATATAGTCCTCACAACATATCGAGAGAATGAGTTCACAGAATCTTACAAATAAAGTTTACAATAAAGGTCAAGGATGGATCAGAAGGATAGAGTTATAGAACTATATTGTGTAAGCTCTTAAGTCTGGCATTTTTTGTTGTTTTTTTATGATTATGTGCGGTATATTGTGGGATGAACGTTTTGGTATGTTTGGAGGGATGAAGTGTGAGGGGTTTGATTTCGCGTGATGTATACATATGTTATTGAGTGTCACTGTTTGTCAGGTTGATGAGAATGTGCAACGGGGTTTTATATAATCAAAAATCGGAAAGAAGTACCAATTTATGTTTTCATACTATATGTCCTCAGCGAGATACAAGCAAAAGCCTAGTTTACTGGGGACACGGCGAATGAAAGGCAACAAACCCATACCCATTAAAATTGTGTGTCAAAATTAAATATTTGTTGTTTTTTCGCAAATGATGTATATTTCTTGTCATGTGTAAAATAAATAAAATAAGAATAAATAGAAATTTTAACTGAGGGAAATGTTAGAAACGTGAGAAATAGAAGAGCATGTATGACGTGAATTATTAATATTGATGAGGAAAAGACTGTTTATGCGTATTGGAAGATGTAGGATCATGTCCTCTGCATACTCTAAAATAAATATGACGTTATGGTGTAGGTAAACTTTTTTTCCAGACTAGAACCCTATTTATTTTTTTATCACCATCGGGAATCAAACCAGAAACCTCCGGATGAAAGTCCAGCGTTTTATCGTCTAGGCCACTGAGGAAATTTATTTCGTCTAGAGCACTCTTACTGATTAAAACATAACGAAAAATAAAACAAGTTAAGAGTAAGGATTGAAAGGTGCTGACTACAACCATTTGATTGGGTACTTTCCTGCATGTGCGTATCGGTTCTAAATTAAAAAAAAACAACTAAGAGAAAACTAGTCATAACTGCTTAGCCTATTTGTATCTGCCAATGCACCAGATCTAGGCATTAAAAATAAGTATTATGGATTCCGCTCCATAGGTCTTTGCAGGTTTAGTCAAGGTGTTGTTTTCATTAATTGGAGAGCTTCAACTAATAAAAGCCTCACTGTTTCATAAACCACATGGAATTGTTTCTATAAGTTAGAGTATAGAACATTGGTTTGGAGCTCGCAGGACATTCGTTACTCTCAAATTATTGAAAAATTTTAAAATAAATTTTTGAGATATCTATTCTTATTGCAATGCGATTTCTGTCCATGGCAGTATCCATCCAGCCTTCTTCTAGGCATGTAAGGATTATATTTTCCAGCATCGAGGAATAATTTGGGTTTGTTTCTATATATTTATATTGCTGGTAAGAGTAACTTCTCATCCCACTATATTGAAAAATATATGGTTTTATGTTCCTTACAACTATTTGATATGGAGAAATATTGATTTGTTAAGATTAGCAATAAGAAAAACTTACTAAGTGATCTTCTACTGTAGGGTAGGATGTCGCTTTTGAAATGTGGTTCAGATATTTACATCTTCAACATTTAAGAAAATGTGCAGTTAGCTTTGTAATAACAGTTCAGTTGGATCCCAACACCACCCACGCTGTTTTGGGGGACAAAATAAGTTCCAATCCAGCGTGATCTACACTAGAAGATCGAAATCTTTTTTATATTTTTTATTAGCGTAACTTCATGTAGCGACAAAGAAAGAACTGCTCAAAGGGACTCCTTCTCTGGTGGTGACACACCTGAGTGTGAAAAGAATAGTAGTGACGACGGACTTAAGGTCTGACATCACGGGAGAAGGAACATGACTCGCAGCGCAGTTGAAATATTCTTAGAAAGTGGTTTAAGGCCTGGAGCTCAGACAGCCCAGCAAGTGGCCAATACTTTCACGGAAAATTTCTAATAATCAGTCTAATCGGTCCGAAGATGAACCGATGCAAGGATAGTTTCCTTTGGAAATTATTCTTTGCAAAAATAGCATCAGAACGTAGAGAAAAATTGAAGTTAAAGAGTTTGCCATTAAAACTCCCATAGCGAGAGAGAAATTGGGGAGTCCAATAGCTTTGTAACGACAGTTAGTTATTTGGTTAGTGTAATTGGGTTTAATCTATAAAAATAAACTATATAAAAATAAACAAAATGAATCATTTAATAACTAAGCCACTTCACATGTAAGCATTTATTTTGAATTTTAGTGTTTTTTTTTTCATTTTTACAATAATGTATTGTTTATCTACCGAACTTCGCAGTCTTGTTAATAAGACGTATTTCTACCGATCCGGAGGTTGAGAAAAATACTTGAAACGAAAACCACACTGATACTCATTTCAAAGTATTTGAAATGGGGAAGAGATCCTTGACTTCAAGGCCGAGCAACGACGACGACGACTGTGTACAGGGAAAGTACCATACAATAAATGGGGAAGAAATCCTTGACTTCAAGGCCGAGCAATGACGACGACGACTGTGTACAGGGAAAGTACCATACAATAAATGGGGAAGAAATCCTTGACTTCAAGGCCGAGCAACGACGACGACGACTGTGTACAGGGAAAGTTCTATACAATAAATTGAGTGTAACCTGTGTCAAAAATTAATTCTTCAAAAATAATTAACTTTCCTTTCTCTCATTTAAATGTGCTTCCGCAACGACTGACAAAAAGGTTACGAATGAAATGTAAATCGACGCTCTCTTCTGACTTGAACATACATTTTTGTAAATGCCTAAATGGCGGGATCATTAAATTTTATAGCTTACCTTTTGAAGAGAATGGGTGAGTTTAATCGAAATTAAATCTTTCAACGTAATTTCAGTCTGAGATCCCTAGAGGCAGATTAGAATACCTTCTTAACTTGGAATTGAACATACCAAATAAACATTAAAGAAAATTAGTATAATTTATATTTCACATACCCCTGTATTTCACGCGGAATATTTACACAGTACAATACTTTTTTGTTTCAAATTCATTCATTCGTCTGATACTATTCAATAAATTTGTATGGTTTAACATTGTATTATACTTCCAGTTTACACAGTACAACCTGGCGAACGTATTGCCGAATGGAAATCTTTTCCGGCCGACCAGAAAGATGTTAAAGAGACCGTAAGTGAAAACTAGACTGGATTTATTTTAAAAAATCTGAATTCCAGCGGGATTTGAACCAGCAATCTCCGGTTGGGGGACAAGCGTCTTATTTACTAGGCCACAAAGGTCGTTGCACAGGAAATGCGAATCCAAGAGTGTGGCGGGGAAACAGATTTAGGAAACAATACATATTTTTGGACTGTATTATATCACACTTTCGTAGTATACAGTACTATCAGGCTGGCGTATTGTCTTGGGGTAATCTCTTCCAGCCAACCAAAAATGTTTTTAAGGAGACTTTTATTGAAAACTAGATAGAAATCATTTAAAAAAAATGATTGCACTCGGAATAGAGCCGGCGACATCCGAGCCGGAATGCAGGCGTCTTACCAAACAAGCTTTGGAAGTTGTCTTGGACATTTGTATGCTAAAATAACTCAACTTTCTAAGGAAATATTTTTTCCCAAAGTCATTTACAAATTAATTTTAATCGTTTAATTTTGTTGCCCAATGCCTGACGAAGAAGACAAAACTCTTTAAAAACCTATAGTAAATACAAAGAAGTGTTTTTGTTATTTGTTTGCGCAATTTGTTTGGTGAGTTAGAACCGCAATTATGCCAAAATGTCATCGAAAATTTTAACAAAAGAGTAGACATCTGTAGAGCTGCAAGAGGTGGACATTTGGCGGATATTGCTTTTTGTGTTTAAATTTCATACATACTTTAATGACCAATAAAAGGTTTTTGAAATCAAAGCAAATTGTGTTTTTTATTCAAGAATTAAAAAAAAAATTATTAAAAAAACCGCTCAATTCGAAAGACTCTTTACAATGTAAACCAAATTTATTTTTTAATATTTTCACAAATATGTAACATAAAATAGAATTAAAACAAAAGACCAAGGAAAATATGATTGGATCAAGTGAATGATATTCTAAAAGAAGTAAAAGTAGAAAGTCAGAGAAATCATAGATATTGTATGAGAAGGTATCTGAAAGTGAAAGGGGCTAAGGATGTACGAGTATGTCAAGTTAGGAAAGTATGACAATCTGTCCTCTGTGTCTAGCCCGACAGGGAATTAACGTAATTGTATGTATGTAGATTTTTATCAACTCTCCTGTTGACTGATAAAAGTGACCCTCTGTGCGATGGGTTGATTTAGGCATTCCTCACAATCCTCTTCCATATATTTGTGAACGCATTCTTAATGGCAGATGAAATGGAGAAGCTAGTGACATTATTTAACTGGTCGATCAATCAAGTTGAGGGTTACCCCTTTCTCAATATCAGTCTACGTTTACAGGTCACCAACAACATTTCCCAACTATTGTATATATTTTTCTGTTTACAGTTGATGTTTTCAAGAAAATTAGTTTTAAAAAACGTTTGTTCTATATGCACAGAATATTTATATATGTACCATAAAGGCTAAGTATACTATAAAAAAAACATGTTTTTAAAAATATCGCTTCTCAGCAGTTTTATTCAGTAATAATTTAAAAAATATGTTTTACCTGCCTACCTACCTTAGATGGCAATACGACTTATGTAGAGATTCAGCATCCTGGACGATTTTTCCCTAAGGCGATCAGTCACTCCCTGTCTCCATCTATTTTCCATCTACCCTCCGCCTCGTTGAATCCTGCTATTAATTAATTATAAGTCACTGTCTCAGTCCACTAAGTTGCCTTCTTCCGGGCTTACATATAGACCTCGGTTGACAATTTGAACTGAGACCTGATTACATAACCTATCTATGCCAAACTTCACGACCTTATACCACAGGGAATATGTACCACCTGATTACATAACCTATCTATGCCAAACTTCACGACCTTATACCACAGGGAATATGTACCACCTGATTACATAACCTATCTATGCCAAACTTCACGACCTTATACCACAGGGAATATGTACCACCTGATTACATAACCTATCTATGCCAAACTTCACGACCTTATACCACAGGGAATATGTACCACCTGATTACATAACCTATCTATGCCAAACTTCACGACCTTATACCACAGGGAATATGTACCACCTGATTACATAACCTATCTATGCCAAACTTCACGACCTTATACCACAGAGAATATGTACCACCTGAATTAACTAATTTTATTTATTGAAGAAAAGCACACTTGAATAAAAATTGGTTTGCAGAAACAATTTTCGGATGGAAATAAATAGTCAAATTTAAAATATCTTTTAATAAACATGTGAAAACTGTAACACTTTCTTTAATTGGCCGAATGAACGGCAATTTTCAAATAATACTCTCCTTTAAGAGAGTCTTCTCTCTAAATGGCATAATATTAAATATTATTTTATGTTTATAATAAAATTTATACAGTTTTAACAATATTTAAAAAAAATACCTAATGGAAACCACAGCATTCAATCAAAATAAAATGGCTCGTTGGGAATAAATTTGCGGTTTCACTTTTGTATGCACAACTTTTTCTCTGGAATTTTTAATACAAGTCAAAATAAAGCTACAGTTTATAGATTTAATGCTCTAAACCGATCTCTTTGAACCAATGAAGCAGGAGTAATTTATATTGTGCTAATTATTGTTTGGGTTGCTACAAAATGTTTATGTAACAAAAAATTTAAAAACAAATTAAAAAAATAAATAGAAATTATAAGTAGATAATAACGAAATGAAAATAAGATAAACCAAGTTTAATTGTTTTAATGTCATCAATGATCTTAGACAAACTGAAGGGATGTGGAAAAAATTAGATAGTGAATAGAGAAAAGGACGTTACGTCATTGAAAAGAGATAAAACGACTTCTAAGTCACTTTTTTAAGCAAACAATCAGTTTTCGTTATTACTCAGCTAGTAGCTGGTTACAAAGTCGAACCACTTGGACAGTCAAAGACAACGTTAAGAAAATAGAGCGATAAATTTCATTGCTCAACAATTTATAACAGTGTATCACTGTCTTATTTATTCAACACTTCACTGTAAAAACAATCAGCTATCTTATTGCCAGGCAGAAATATCTTCCAACCAACCAGACAAAAGTAAAAATAGGAAGTTATATGGTCGCAAAAAATATTCAAATGATCATTCATCTTTATGAATGTATACATAATAAAAGTAAAAGTGGCATATCGTTACATACAATGGAAGGGATAGTGGAAGGTAAGACAAATCTGGAATGAGATACGTTATATTACTGACTAGAAATATATAGTTTTTTCAGTCGCTTCTTAAATCATGCCAAGGACGGAGCGAGTCTAACATTGGTCTGTAACTGGATCCAGAGTCTCACTGCATGCACAGTTAAGAACGGGGTAAAAAAAATAAGAGCGGTGAACTGGAAAGGGTAATAAACAATCTCACTTTGAGCGTAGAGCAAGTTTATTATCGAAAAGACGCTGAAAATTCTCGGCAAGATAAGAGGGGGCGTCGGTACAATTAAGGATACTATATAATAGATATAGTGTGTAAACTTGGCGTCTGTAAATTACGTCCAACCAGTTCAGCGCCTTCTTGAATGAAATTATATATATATGATCGTAGTTTCTAATAAATCTTAGACAAACATTTTGAAGACGCTGTATGTTAATTCGTTCAGCTATTCCTCAGTAAAATCCAAATAACAGACGTCCGCATAGTCCAAAATGTATTAATAGTGTAAGAAACAAGAAGGTTTATTATTCGTTTTGTTTTAATCATTTTAAAAACTTATAACAATAATTATACAAGTGAGTTCACATTTTTTTATAAAACTTTTACAACAGTAAAAATGAACAAGTCAATATTGGAATGTTTAATAAGAAATCGCTGCGATATTTTATAATTTAAATTGATCCTAGTGACAAATGTTTGACCAAATTGTAACGAGAGTAATCCTTAGGCCTAACTGGAGTCAAGTTTCATCGGAAGTGTGTTGTCTATTGACACAAAGAATTTTTTTATCATATATTTTTTTTGCATTTATACCTGTTTTATTTCAACTAATGACTTTTTTACATGATATAAATATGGCTTTATGTACGTCTTATACTTCTGTTCTTAAATTTAACCTCAAAATAGGTGGTTAAAACCCGTGTTGCAGGGATTAATGTTATTAGAGAAACAACAAAGTTTTTATTGTTAAATATTCTAATATGGAATGCACAAGTAAAATCGGCAAATTTTGATAAAGCAAGTTGTGATTTAACCAATTTTTTAAATATTGATTAGGCAATACTTCTTCCAAAAATCAAATAGTTTTTTTCCCTTTCATTTAAATAATAATATCAAACAATCCTTTTAAAAACGAGTCATGTATTGTTCATAAAAGCTATTTCAAGAACAAAAAACATAAAAACCAAGATAAAAGAACACACAAAAGGGTTACGCAACCTTAAAGAGTGCCACTACAGGAAGTAGATACTAAAAGGAAGGAGGCTGTATTGTTTCTGATTCAGCATTCAGGGCACGAAGGAACTCCACTGTGCTGTCAGGACAATAATTGTGTTTTATGAAGACCATGTCTCACCGCTAAATTACTTCTACTAATCTACTTCATTTACCTCGCCCCAGTCTCATGTGATAAGATTTCCTCGGAACTTTCTTTATTCAGCACACTCGTTGCTTAAATTGTTTTAAGTAATTACGAGTTCAAAACTGTGCCTTTGTCATGAAACAAAAATATAAACGCTTTATCTTCATTTTTTTAAATGAGAAACTTTTGTTGATGCAGACTTACGAGTATAGTCGTGCTCCCGAAAACTTAATTATTTCACGGTTTATTTTCCGTCTCATCGTTAATTGTAAATCGAGCACAGATTATTTTAACTTTGTTTACATATTTTATTTATATAATTTATTATTTATATTATATTTATGATAAAAACAAAAATGAGTAATTTAGGAATGATGGCGAATTAAAAGCAAATTAAATGTATGCAATGTTTGATAATCCCTAGAACAACGTAGCATAACCAAATAATCATATTCTGTAATATGGAAGAGCAAATAGCCTCAATTATATAGTAAGACAGAATGCAATATGAGGTATATGGACTTGCCAGAAGCAAAAAATGTTTGCAAGGGTAGAATGAGGGTAAATTGAAAGAAGATACTAGGCTAGTCAAAAAGTTTTGAAAGCGGAAATGAAAATAGATTTTTTTTGGGGGGAAATCACTTTTATTGCTCAGTATAGTCTACCATAAGATCAATACACTTGGTCCAACGATCTTCCAACTTTGTTGTCCCATCACGGAAGTGATTTTCTGGAAGGCCTGCAAAATACTCCTCTACGACGGCTATAACCTCTTCGTTTGATGAAAAATGCTTTCCACGAAGGAATTTTTTCAGGTGTGAGAACAGCCAAAAGTCAGAGGGAGCTAAATCTGGCGAATAGGGTGGATGCTGCAACAATCCGTACCCCAATTCATTGATTTTTGCGATGGTGTTTTGAGCTGTGTGAGCAGGTGCATTGTCTTGATGAAAAATGATTTTTTTCTTCTGCACACCGGGTCTTTTTTCACAATTTTTTTCATTCAACTGGTCCAAAAGGTCACAATAATAATCAGAGTTGATTGTCTTACCAGTTTGGAGATAATCTATCAATAAAATTCCTTTTGCATCCCAAAAAACTGACGCTAACACCTTCTTGGCCGATTTCTGGACACGAACTCGCTTCGGAGCCAAAGTGCCTGGTTCACACCACTCCTTAGCCTCTTGTTTTGATTCAGGATCATGGTGGTAGACCCAAGTCTCATCCATAGTGATGAATCGACGCAGAAAATCCTTTTTATCCTTTCGAAATTGCTCCAAATGTTGTTCAGAAAGTCGCATTCGAACGTGTTTTTTGTTGCATTGTTAGCAAATGCGGCACCCATTGTGCACACAGTTTTTTGAAACCCAAAACTTCAGCCCAAATATGCCATGTTGTTCCATGTGAGATGCCTATGGTGTAAGCTATCACATCCACAGTCAATCGATGATCTTCCAAAACCATATCCTGTATTTTCGCTATGATTTCTGGTGTTGATGTACTTTTTGGACGTCCTGAGCGTGGATCGTCTTCAATGCTTGTACGGCCACGCTTAAACTCCAAAACCCATCGGTGAACGGTTGGAAATGAAGGAGAAGACTCCTTTAATACTTTCACTACCTTTGCATGGATCTCAGTAGCCGATAAACCTTCCAAAACAAAGAATTTAATCACTGCACGATATTCGGATTTTTCCATTGTTAAAAAATACACTGACACGTCAACTTCAAATGGCTTGTAAACAAAGAATGAATTGACAGATCGAAATGAAATGTTGAGTACGTTCTTATGAAAGATGAAATATTAAAATGGCGTAGAAATTTTGGTTTTTCTACTGCTCCATAGATGTCGCTTTCAAAACTTATTGACTAGCCTATTACAGTGTTTAAGATGAATAAAAAAAGCTTTGAAATATAGCACCACGTAGGATGTATAAATGATGAAAGATTTACAAAAATAATGTATATAAGTAATATAGAAGGTAAGCAAAGTTTGTAAAGCCTACGAAAACGTGACAAGGGTAAGAGAAACAAGTTCTGAAAGAGGAAAATACCTTTTTAATAGGAGAGTATGCATAAAAATAATAAGTCGCGCGGTAACGCACTGAATTTGCGTACGGCAGATCACCGGCATGAACCTCGCGTTGTGCTAGTCTCCTCGAATGACACAGGCATTTTTTCTGCCTAGTATTCGGGGGTCAAAGGATACGTAGGACTTCGATCATATATGTCCTTTACAAAAGAAGGGTAAAATATGCCGGTGTGTTCCGATCATCTCACTTCAGTATGCCATGGGATCCAGTGCGGCGACGTGGCTGGTGAGTTTGCTGCTTGGCAACGGCTCACTTGGAATGGCAAAGAGATCCTCGACTACGCAATTATGAAGCCCATCAATGACTTCGATGATGCATGATGAGATACATGGACTAAGAAGAAGTGAACTATTTGCGTCAGGATAGAATGGGAATATGGCGTGATGATAATGTATATTATGATTTTCAAATGTCTTGGGGAAATGATACCTGCTACTCTCTAAACTCTGAAATTATGATAACTTCAATTAACTTCAATTTGTCCCTGATTGGTGGAAATTGCCACATGGCAATACACCTACTAAGTTTTACTGTGCACAACAAGAAAAAGACGAAATATAAATAGTAGTGTGGTATGTTATCATAAGGACTGCTACTGTTAAGGTAATACTCCAAGCTACCCTTTCATATTTTAAGAGGTTTTGGTAAGGGACTTCCAGTAAGTATTTCATGCACTGCCACGTAGGGAACTCTTATATTATCTAACTAACAATATATTTTATTGTTTGAGTTTGGCATTTATATACATATTATCAACTACGAGTTCGAGAATGGGTATCTGTAACCTTGTCAATGAGTCGATTAACTCTATGGCCTACTTGGCAAGATACCTGTTTTCGGACCCAAAGGGTGCGTGTTTGATTCTCTGTGATGCTAAATTTTAAAGGGTATCATTGTCTGGTAGTCCCTTCAGTGGAGAGAATTTTGTCTTCAGCCTCATTAACTGTGTCTTTGGGTTAACTCCTACCACTCCAATTTTACACCGATCACACCTTTATTATATTTTTTAATATTCAGAAAATTAAATAAATGAACTTAAAATAAGCGTGTGCGTTGAACATGAAATTTGACATTTAAAGCAAGAGTCAACTCGTCATCGGTCAGTCTACAGCTGAAAGTATAAATGTCGCTTGTACACCGACAACTAAGTGTTAAGGGATTAAAAACCACTGTAGTAGGCATATAACATCATTATATTTAATGGTTATACTTATTTCATAAATTAGGCCGGTTTTCTATTTTTAGTACCATCAGAAATTGAATCCGAACCCCTCGATTGAAGAACTTCTTACGACAGTTTCCCAATATAACAGCTCAATTCTTCATCTAAGTAAAATTCAGGAAATAAATGTATTCAACACAAATATCTTTATTCATACATAGAAAATCCATGTTTATTTCTAATTGAGAGCATCTCTATACCTGTAATTTAACTTCTATCTTTCTTCTTTAAATTTAAAGCTTTACTTCTACAAACCAATAAGAATAGCATTTTCGTTACTTTTCAAAACAGCGCGGATGTTTAACATTTTGTTATGTGCTCTATTTACCTTGTACCCTTTCCTCAATACCCCTGTCGAAACAGCGCGAATGTTTTACATTATGTTCAGTGCTCTATTTACCTTGTATCATTTCCTCAATACTCCTTTCAAAACAGCACAGATGTTTTACATTATGTTCAGTGCTCTATTTACCTTGTATCGTTTCTTCAATACCCCTTTCGAAATAGCGCGGATGTTTTACATTATGTTCAGTGCTCTATTTACCTTGTACCCTTCCCTTAATACCCCTTTCGAAACAGTGCGGATATTTTACATTATGTACAGTGCTCTTTTTACCTTGTACCCTTCCATTAATACCCTTTTGATCATGCACATAATTGTCTTTGCTCCCAATAATCCATCTTTCGAATTTAGAATCACAGTTCGTCAACGTACGTAATAAAAGTGCAACTACACATAGCAACAATACTCCCACAAGCACACTGCATATTTTTGAAGACTAAGTTTTAAAACAGACTAAGGGATTTTAATTTTTTTGTGAACTTTTTGATTGTAACCTGATAATAGAAAACAAACGTAATACCAACCAGGCGACAGAGATCACATTAATAATGAATAATGTAAAGAATATTCCATTCTTATAATATAAGAATGGTGTTTGTGTTATATTATCTCTCCTCTTTCGCCCAGACATTATGTTTATTGACAGAGAAATTAAACCTAATTGAAAAACAACAATCATTGTGGACATTTTCAAACCACTTCAGAGATTTTTTTTGTATTCGGCATTATTATTCGTGCTTCACTGGATCATTTCGATTTGTATCAATAAAAATTTTCTTTACAAAATATCTGTATCTTTGGTTATTTCCATAAATTGAAAAATTCCTTAAACGATTTCAATAATTAGATGTATATTGTATAACACAGATAGTGTTAGCGGAAATGAGGACCTATTGCAGAGTTTAATAAGAAAATTATACGAGAGATGCGAGGAGAAATATCTGAGAATGTATGTTGTGAGATTCAAAGTCGAGGTGAAAAATGAGAAAGGAAAGGTAATTGCGAAATATGGGTGAACAATGAAAGATAAAGGCTATTCAAGGAAATATGTTCTTATGGTTGTATTTTCACGGATGATGGAAGTGTTATGAAAGTTTTCAAAAGGTGTGTAGTGATAAGAAATAAAGTCAATAGTGCCCTAAAACTTATATAGTCGAACCAGCAAGTATCACAATTTACTAGGAGGATATTCCATAAAATAATTCCAGCACTAAACTTTAATGTATAGAAACTTGGAGATGTAACAAGACTGATAAGAACCGAATAAATGCCGTACAATATACGTGTACTGAAAGAATACATGGGATGACAATGTATAACAGAGAACTGAATAAAGTGATTAGGATTGAATGTGAACATAAGCTTAATATTTTAAAGAAGGTCGTGACAAACATTCTTAAATAGTTTGGACATAAAGCGTAGTATAGGAAAACCAAAAAAAGTATGGTGGGATCAAGTTAATTATATTACAGTTTGTTGTATTAAGTATTAAGATTACAATTTGTTGTTAGAGGTTATTTGCATTTTTTAAATTTATCATTCACTAAACAAAATTTCCGATTTACACCATTACATTGGAAAAACAAACCGTAGAGTAAAAGTACATAAAAGTGCAAAAAAAATCACTTTGTGGATTTCCCCCTTGAGGAGAACCTTTTCTCTAAACTGTACTACATATAAAGTGTATTTTTATTTAATAAAAAATAATTTCACAAGACAAGGCTTACGAAGAAGGGGTCTCATTTTTTAATCACAAATTGTATATATTTGTTTTAAATACAAAAATACCCTGCTAAAACATTCATGATCCCTATTCACGTCCTTATACATATTTAAATCCCATGCTATATGTATATAACATATCCCCGTCACAATTTTAACGAATACGTCAAAATCATGTCATTTAACGAATACTTCAAAATCATGTCATTTAACGAATACTTCAAAATCATGTCACTTAACGAATACGTCAAAACGCAGCAATGCGCCTGAATCTTCAATTGCAATGTTTTTAAGAGAACCATAAAAATAATTAAATAAATTATTTAACATCGTATAAAGTATAAGAAAACCGCTATTTTTCTCATTTCATGCTGAGTATTGAAGCCTGTCAAGGGGACTGCGTATTATTGAACTTATTTTATGTTTATTTTTATTTTCAAAGATGAAAAAAAAACACAATCGGTTAACTAAGCCCCCCCGGAGTTGAGTGTCCATTTACGAGTTAAGCATCTAACAAAAAGTTCGACATTTTTAACAGGGTTGACAGAACCCGGATCAGTCTTGTGAATTAATTAATCTCTGTCACTCCTTTATAAAAGTGACAAGTAATTATTTTCTTTGGAAACTTGCACAAAAATTTTAATGACTGTCTTCGAAACTCAGTTCATTCTTAGTGTCTTGGGGAAAAACATCCATAGATAAATTTGTATCAATGATCCATAAAGGGGTTGGTGTTCTCTTGTTGAGTAAATAAAGGGTGGGAATTTAATTTATGAAAATGTTCAAGATGGAAATGAATCTGGTGTGATTAATCTTCACCAAAGACATCTAATCGGGCAATTTTCAGCGTTCCAGGCGTTATTTTTATAATTGATATATTGCTCTAAGTAATTTTGTGTTTCAACTAACTTATCAATGAACTGAATCTAGTTTAACGTAATAGGACAATTTATTTACTCACAAACCTGGTTTTGTGAGTAAATAACTTACTTCTTTTTTTCTGCAATACCAATAATGTTACCTATAGGACAACTATGATTACATAGTTCATCAAATATTCAAAGTTTAAGATTAATTTGAATAGTATTTTGATTTATTAACAACTCGTGTGCTTATATGACTGAAATTAAAAAAAAATGTTTGGGAACTGTTTTCATGTTGACCTATTGTGACATTCAGTAAACGGCGCGCATGTATAATGATCAACCAAACCGTCATCAACATCTCTAAGTACAATCTTTTTTATCTGTTACATGGATATCTACACAGTCCAAAAAATGTACATGATAATTTTAGTATTGTTACGTACTGATTGGTTTTTTTTTTTAAGAAAGTTATAATCACTCCATTTCCCTGTCGGGCATAGGCTAAAAAGACAGAGTCCAAGATTTTTCTATTTTGACACATATTTTGCCTCTTCTACATCCAAACACCTTCTCATACAACTCCTACAACTAATAATTATTTTTTGACCTACGTATCTTTCTTTTAAAATAACATTCACTTGCTTCAACCATACTACCCTTGATTTTTCACTAACATTACTTCTACTCACATTTCCACAATATATTCGTTTTATTAATATTTCTTCATTTATTCGTTTTACATGCCTTAATCACTTCAGAATGGTCTTCTACGTCTTATTCAATACATCAACCTTTAGCTCATATTAATTCATTCATCGCATTGATTCCTAGTTTGTCATACATTGTCTCCCCATGTATTTTTGTCAGTGCACGCTTTTTTACAGCATTTATTCGACTTTATCGACTAAATCTACGCTTAAGTCCCGTAAATTAGAGTTGTTACTAAACTTATCATTTTAGCATATTTTGATTCTTTCTGGTTCAAGCATATGTATATGTTTTAGTGCCCCATTAACTTTGTTTTCTTATCGTTACATACCATTCGATATCCCTCTTAACTCATCCATCTCCTGAAAAAATACTTCCAAATATTGCAGCAGAATGTGTTTCCCAGTGATTGAAAATATTTTTTTATTTAGCCAATAATAGTTATTTCAACTTATTTAATTAATCACTTTGCATTCCTTTCTTACACTATTGCATAATATAAACAATAAAACGTTATAAGTTTACAAAATATAAAATTTATGGAAGTAAATCCTTCTTTTTGAGTATTATTTTACGATGACTATTTTTATGATCCTTAACTTGATTAAAATATTTATCTTATTAATGAAACAATCAAGGGATCTCAAATAAATTATCAAAAACCTTACATAACAAAATATTTATCTTATTAATAAAGCAATCAAGGGATCTCAAATAAATGAGAAAAAACCTTACATAACAAAATATTTATCTTATTAATGAATCAATCAAGGGATCTCAAATAAATGAGAAAAAGCTTAACATAACAAAAACTAATCACTTGCGAAGTATCCAGCAATCACGAATGGAAATCTCGGTAAAGAATGAGTTAGGGCATGCCCATGAAATAAAGTCTTGCGAACGGGTGACACAAAGGGGATATACTCGTATTAATCTGAAACGCTCTCGTGTTCGCACGCGAATATATTTCACTTTGCAGAAATGAAATCTGTTGCCTCTTCTCTTCTGAAGCACGCTATTTTACTTCCTAGATAGTACATACAGCATGTTATGCTGCATTCGGTATGTACTCGTATAGCAGTTGCCTCGAAATAGCGGCCGGCAAGTCGAATACAATGTAGAAATTTTGTTTGAAATTTTGCCCCAATTAGCTCAAACAAGACTTAATATTTTAGTAAATTTATTTAAAAAGATTGTTACAAATTTCTAAGATATCATTCCATGAATGTTTTCAGATTTTAATCAAAGCAACTATTCGTGCCAAAACAATAATCAATGAAAATGCACACAGGTATGAAATACAAATGAATCATAATAAGATTCGATAACAGTGCCGATCATTAATGTTACAAGATAAAAACATTTATTATCTATAGTTTGATCCCACCACTACCCACGCTCATATAGAGGATAAAAGTCTCCATTCAACTCGACCTACACTTAAATATCGAAATATTCTTTATTCTTTTATGAATGCGACGTCACTTAGTGACGAAGAAATAACTGCCCCATGGGAACCCCCCTCCGGTGGGGACACACCTCAATGTGAAAATAACAGAAGTGACAACAGACTTAAGGTCCGACATCACGGGATATGGAAAATGACTCGCAGCGCAGTTGATATCTTTCTGGTTGGTTGAAGGAGATTGCCACATGGTAATAACCCCATAAGTTTGTATTATTTACAAAAAAAGTGCAATTTATTATTCGCTCGGGTGGTGCTGTAACTGACTAACGTGATTTGTTTTAATAGTGAGTTCAATTCACGAGTAAGAACGACCTTGAGAAGACTGCTGTCTAAATGGTGCTTAATAAAATTGTCTTTTAATTTGAATTTGAATAACAATGAAAAGCGTTTCTATTTTGAGAATCTCCTCTCTAAACGTCGATATATATTACCTTTTTATAACATTGTAAATCATTTCATAAGACAAGGCTTACAAGAAAATTTCATTATTTAATCATAATTGGCATATATTTGTTCTTAATACTGAAACACTCAGCTAAAACATTCATAATATGTTTTCACATCCTTATACATACTAAAATCCCAAGCTATAACATACCCGTGTCATTATTTTAACGAAAACATCAAAATCATTTCCAAGTCAACTTCTCATCACTATACATTCGCACCAACCATTTGCTCAAATAACTAAATGTAATCCCCAATAGCTCATCCCTCCTCACTTAGTGATCATTAAATTATGTTTTTGAAATACTTGTATTATATTTATCATATATATTATTTAAGTGAAATATGTAAATATAATATTATAGTAAAAAGTATGATAAAGATTTTGATAATAGTGAAAATATTTAGCTTTTATTGTATTATTTTTTGAGGTTGAACTGTGTTTGAAAAAATTAAATTTTAAAGCATAAAAATCGTCAACTTTTTGAGAATAGTTTAATTCAATTTTGGTTTAAATTATTATAAATTTTAGAATTAAATATTTATCGATAAATTATAACGATATCAGCGAAAACGGAAAGCTGTTGTTTGAGCAGGTGAAGAATGCGAAATATGTATGTCGCAAGAAAAAAGTCGGGCACAGTCTACACCGACAGGTAAAATACCTAATGCTATAAACAATAAATAAACATATTTCTCGGTTTTTTGTATTTTTTTATTCGTTATTAAATATAAATATAAACTGTAAAATAGAGGGACAGCGTGTATATGTGCGTGTGTGTTTGTATGTGTGTTTACAATATTAACAATATATAGTCCTCATTTTTTCAGCCCAGGCATATTTTGAAATACAGTTTGAAACCTCTGATAAAGTATATCTCATTCACTAGATGTTTGTTAAATCCTCTGTGCAGACTGTGAAATGAAATAAAATTAAGT
Source organism: Odontocerum albicorne (assembly GCA_949825065.1). Lineage (NCBI taxonomy): Eukaryota > Metazoa > Arthropoda > Insecta > Trichoptera > Odontoceridae > Odontocerum > Odontocerum albicorne. The sequence goes on from OX463855.1 coordinate 18,368,870, forward strand.
TAAATTATTTTGAACGTTTTGCAACGGTTGAAATACATTTATTTGCGATAATTGTATACACGTTATGCACATATGTGAACAAACAATGCAAAATATAATAAAAAAGAGTAAATGTGTGCTTTTGCGAACTCATTTTCGTTGTTAGTATTTAAAATAAATATTTACATCTATCTACATTCAAATGAATTGTTCAGTTTTGCTTAATAGTATTGGATCTCTGAAAAGTACTTTTGTATTTCTCGGATAGATGTCATTAGAACAAAATTGTCCTTGCTTACTTCCTTTGAAATGTGCTAAATGTATATTATCATAAAATAAGCATTTTTTTTTCAGCCATTACTTAAGAGATTTAAAAAAAAAAAGAATGTTTTTTTTCGACGCTTGAACATTTTTACTACCGAAAAGGAAAAAAATGTGACAAAAACAAAAACAATTACAAATATGGCAACGCTGCAGTAAACGATCGAGTGTGTCAAATGCGTTTTAAAAAAGTCGTAAAACTGATACGACGGTCGAAAATGATATCCACCCGGAAGGCCGATGACAATCAAACCAAGGTTTTGACCGAGAACAATCAGTGTTCTACGACATAAGAGATTGCTGAGATATTGAAGAAATTAAAAACAGATTCCAAGAATAATATAACATCTGAATCTAAAAAAAATTGCTTTTGTATTGTAGTTTAAACTTAAAATATGATATTACTGCCCGAACAATCTTAAATATTTTAAATTAAAAACGGTGCATTCAATTTATTTTGGTAAGTAGTCTTAGAAGGGCTAGCAAAGGGTGTGGGCAGAGGAAGCACTACTAAGACGGTCTGCAGGAGTCTCTCATTTTGCAGGTTGCCTGAAGATTGGAAACACGTGGTCCAATATAGTGGGATGTAGAGTTATCTGTTCTCGAGCTGATAGCAAGTCAACAGCTAGACGTATTAGAAAAGTCAGCGTGCTGCGGTGGCTCAGCGCATTTCACATGAATATAACGCCTAGGATCGGGTTGTTCTTCCACACACGATCACAGTATCAATATAGAGGAGCAGCTCGAAATTGGCGTTGGAATAGCGATGGGATTTTCGACTTATTGACACAGTAACAATAGTGACGACAGCATTACGATTTCAACATGCTCTATCTAAAGCAGCCTCCAATTACATTGACATTTATCCAAGAGCGATTCTAAGAATTTTAATCAGAACAAAGTTTTGATTTAAAAAGATAAAAATATCAGTTCTACTATGACACTCTCTTTTTATCAGACTTACATAAACGGGGCAGGGTCATATTCTTGTCTATTCTATTTAAATATAGCTAAACTATGCCTCACTTAATGAATCCCTGCGTAATGAATTTCAAAACATGGTGGCAATGTTTATAAATATGTTAAATAAATGTAGGTTTATATAAAGCAATACAGTATGTACATACCATAACATATATAAACACATTCCGAAATCGCACATATATCTTAAGATAAACAGCAGAAAATACATTTAAAATTGAAGCCTTCAAAAGGCGTGGGCTCATCTCATAATACTCTCCCGTCCGAGATACCCCCCACCAATATAAGGCGAGCCGGGCCTAAAGGACATCCTATGTTTTCAGCTCACATCTTTATACATGTAGATTAAGAAAGAAAAAACAGAAAATTAATAAATGGCAGAAATACTGGTACATAAAATTCAGATTAATTTTATTAAATATATTTTTGATTGCAACATACGCATAGTATGAACACATATAAATACTTTCTGAAATCGCACATATAACTCAAAATAAACTGCTGAAAATACATTTAAGAGAAAAGCTATTGAAAGGTCATGGTTCATCTCATTACATCCCCCTGTCCGAGACACACCCTACCAATATAGTGGGAGCCCGGTCGTGAGGACACCAGATTGTTTTCAAGCGTAACCGGACGACACATTTTGTTCAGCCCCATTAATCGAACCTTTGGGTTTAAAGCCACTGCTACAGGCGTGGAACTCGCGGTTCCTGATTGCACATGTAAATAAAACTACTCGACTTGTAAAGGCGTAATAACACTCGCACAAGTCTAGTGTGTGTCAGTATTATTACCAAATGAACTCTTGAACCAGACTGGGGCTCGTGAATCGAACCCTAAACTCTGGGTGGAGACAAGCCTCTTATCAACTAGGCCACGAAATTTGTAAATAGAATATAATACGACAGGAAATCCCAATGTAGTGCTAAAAATTCATCACACCCTCTTTTAATAATATTTTTTCTGTATAATATTTTATTTTATTCTCAGAATAACCAGAATTTGTAGATAAATTGGCTCAATTTATATTATGTTAATTTCTGAATTTCTTCTTGAGATTTCATGTTGGTCCATAATCGAAAATGTCAATATCGTAACAAGAATGTCACGTTCGATAAACTTGTTGAAATAACCGGCATTAAAATTTGTATCATTTGCGTAAATCACAAATAATTTTCAGCCACATCAGAGAGGATTTTATTTATAATCTATAGATTTGTAAATTTTCTCACCGTTATTTTGTAATACCAAAATTGATTTGACCTTGATGGTTTAACCTTGAATATTTTTACAATTCTGATTTAACGTCGAACATTCACGTGCTAACACGCCTATCTTGAAACTGGGAGATTACGGATTTGATTTTAGTTGGTACCTAGATTTCGGAAAAATGGTGCCAGTCTGATTTGGACTAAGGTGTTTAAACATCTTTCTGATTGGTTTAAAAACATTGTCACATGGCAATAAACTGTCCAGGATGTACTGTATATACCATACAATACAAGAATTCATTAAAACTTCTTTGAATTGCACTTTGATATATGCGCCTGACTGACACATTATTTCTTATAAACTTATTTTTCTCAATCAAGCCTTCTTATGGTGAGCTCTTTGACTTAGTTAGTAAGACGCCTATATTTTCCCCCCGGAAGTTGCGGGTTCGATTCCCATTGATACCCGTTTTTTTTAAAGTGCTTCATTCTTGTTTTTACTTCAGGTTTGTTTAACGCCTTTCTCGTTGCTTTGAAAATATTGGCACATGGCAATAAACCCGCTTAGTTGTACAATATACAATAAAATTGTATTATATACAATTTCTATTTCCGTCCAAAAGTCCTCTCGAAATCATTTCAACTCAATTTTATTGCACGTGTGTGTAAATTGATTTTATTTTCTTTATCTCGTGTTTAATTTTAAACGGTGTGTTCCCGTCGCATGCACAATACTTTGTCATTTGATCATATCCTGCGCCAACTCATTTCTTGTGTTTGATTGCTGACTCAATCTGCAATGGAACGCTATGACTGATGGATTTTATTTGTTTATAACGCTCATTAAAATAAGCAAAAAAATAATATATAGAGTAAAATGACAGATTTTCCACTTTTTTTATTTTTAACGTATTGACTTTGTTTGACATGACTTTTCCTTCAAAACATTTAAGAATTAAAACATATTGTCATAATAACTAAATATCAATTTAAAAGTTAAATCTGGGACACGGGTCTGGGCCGTGTCAGCACCAGGGCGTTAAAGCGTAAAAACTGTTCTGCATATGATGATTTTTCGTAATATTATGGGTAAAATTTTAATTAACACGATGACCCTCGTGATAAGTGAATAAAACGCCCATCTTCCAATTTTTATAAAAAGATTCCAGTATGTTTTTCATTTAGGGCCCCCTTTATAAAATATTTCTGATTGGTTGGGAAAAATGGTCACAAAACGCTTTTCCTCTAGGTTGTATAGTACAGTAAAACTAAAATACAATATGATAAAACATAAAATTAAAATACATCGAATAATTTAAAAAATTACCATGAAATCACGGTAACAAAGAACCTCTCGAAATATGAAAGACTCGAAAATCAATTGAAAATATGTCCATAAGAAAATACTTGAATTTACCAAAATTTAAAAAAAAAATCGAAAACGCCTCCCAACATCAAAAAACTCCAAATCCATCTAACATAGGTCAAATACTTTAAAAATAACTGAAAAGTGCAAAAATAATGAAATAGCCAAAAATGTCAGAGACAGAAAATCAATAAAAATTCCGATATAAACAAAAAGAAATTAATGTTAAATCTGCAATTTTAATTATAATAGAAATGTATCAGATATATCTAAAAAATTTATAAACGGCGATAATATCAAAAGTCTTAAAATATCAAATTCGTTCATAACAGTTCTCGCATGAATCTAAAATATTTTTAATTTATCCAAAAGTTCGAAAACATTCCAATATACGAGTACAATAACATTTTTTTTTCAAATTAACCCTTACTTTAGCGCAAAATGACCATATAGGTATACTTCGAAAGAAATGTACTTATTTATATGAATATGTTCCCGTAGTTTATTACAAACTTAACATACATCTCATAATTTACTCAACATAATTAAAAAACCAAAGATCAAGGAAAGTATGGTTGGATCAAGGGAAAGAATGAATGACTGAAACGTGTAAAGTCAGAAAAATCGTAGAATTTGTACGAAAAGGTGCATGGATAAATAATAGAAAAATGGCAAAGGAGGTGTGTCGAGATAGGAAGTTGAGTCTGGCGCTCTGTCCTCTCTGCCTACCCCTACAGGAAGATGGCGTGGTGGTATGTTTGTGTATTAAAAGTGCTACGAAAAAAATATTATTTCTAAATTGAGGTTATAGCGTATTATTTTTCTTGACCCATTTTTACCTCTCTTCTGTGCAAAATTAATGTACCAGGAAATTCTGATCACACCTTCTTTCAACACAACACCAAAACTGCAAATAAATGCTCTTATTACTTTAGTATTTGATTAATGGACGCGCTGATACGTAACAGTAAGCGGATATGGTGGTTATAGATCAAGGTGATTATGTATTTAGTATGATTTTGGCCATTGACTTGATAAGTATCAAAATAACAAATGACCGCAATTTCGACAAAACAAAGATTAAGATAAAACAATGTTCAATGTCACGTCAGTGATATTTTATCTACTGGTTGCACATAACACTAATTATTACACTAAACAACATTTTTTTAGAGAATAAGTTATTTCTTTATAACTATGTTTATTTTTGATTTATTATCATAACTTGTTTCCTTTGTGTATTTTTTTAAAGTTTTTTTATAGCTAAAAAATATTAAAACTTTAAATTTTATTAAACTATTTTCAATGCAAATTTCGCAAAGATCCTATGTCGTCCTACAAGCATATTCACATGTTAATATTGCAAAAACAACTCTATTCAAATACACAAAAACATGCACTTAACTATGAGTTTTCATAAAAATATATATTCAGCATGTTTAGAATAAAGTCAACAAAAATGTTGTCCTAATGGCATGATGAGAAAAAGCGAAACTACTTTCAAGACCATTCCAGATTATTTTTTAAAATGTATAGGTACATATAATATAAAAAACTGTCATACAATTTGTCTTTTAGAGTAAGCAAAGGACAGAGTGCAAAATATTGCTATCGTGGCATATTTCCTTCACCCCCTCAACATTTATGCATCTTCTAATACCGTATATTCTGTTTCTCTTGATCCTACTATTTCATTCCTTTAAAATTTCATTGGGCTGGTCCAACCATATTTATCTCAATCTTCTTCCGCAACGATTTGCATTGTAACTTTTTTAGTCAGACGATAATCACATACCCCTTCCAAGTGTCCAAACTTCTTCAACTCTACATAAGACGTATATACGAGTATATCTTTGAATTTACATGAATATAATAAAGAATGTTTTTTGTATAACCTTTTAAAACGAAAGATTAAGCACTTATCACACAATGTTTTTTTAGGACAAAACAAGCCAAGAAAAACAAGGACAAACAAAATTTGTTTTGTAAAATGTATATTTCCTTTTCAACCAAAACAAAATCAATAGACAAACTCGACAACATGAATACATTAAAACAATTAATTTGCCTACCTAGACATAGGTTATAAAATATATTCAACGTATAATATAAAAAAAACGTGTCATTATTCATAAAACCTCACTTGAGTTTTTAAAAGTTGCAATGACCAAGAACTTGACAGTAGAATTGGAGCAAATGTGGAGGGATCGTAATATTTTAATTACAACTGAAAAAGAGGCTAATGCATTCCCTCATCAAATCGTTTTTCTATATACTTAGATTGAATACCTAGACACTAAAGACAGATAAAACAGTGGATAAATTTAATATGTGATACAGGCGATACATGCTGCGAATTTCTTGGATGGCGTGGTACACTAATTTATCCGTTATACTACAACTTTGGATTCAGGACAGATTGTTCACGATTTGTCTGTGACGAGCACTCCAATTCTTTGGATATGTAGTAAACAGAGGAGAAGGGAATTCAGAAAAACACATTCTAAAGAACACTGTTAAGAGACAAGACAGAAGTAGGCCACCAGCTCGATAGACTGACGAAGTTAAGAGTGCAATATGATTATCTGTGACGGCAGTACATCGAAAGGGCAAATGTGAAGATAACTGGAGAATAATCGTGGCAAGGATTAGCAGGTGGACTAAAACAAATTACGACCCTCAATCACGAGATATCGACCAAGATTCATTTAGATATTCTTAAATAAATTATACCTGAATATGATTTATTTTCAATTCTACCTTGATATTTGACGATCTGTATAGCTTAGTTATAAAGACGCCTGTCTTCCAGTTCGGAGTTTACAGGTTTAAATCCTGTCAAAACTCAAATTTAAAAAAAGATGAGATCGAATCGGGTTTTAATTTTGATGCTTTTCATCTTTTGATTTGTTGGAAGATGTTGTTATATGTTAATAAACCTGTCAGGTTGTACTATATATAACGAAAATGTTATACAATATTTAAGAAAGATGATTTTTATTTGATCTCTTGAACAATTAACGAGTCGCTCTTAAGTTTGATTCTTCTGATTTGAATATTTTTCCAAACAACTTTTCATGTAGAGGTATCAGGGATTAATGTGTTCTTATATCGTTACATTATTCAGATATATTGGAAGGCAAATGTCAAAAAAATAAAAAGAAAATCAACACGTATTCATGATTAATTTGGATGTCGACTGATGATCTTCAAAGCTTAGAATGCTTTTCTTTTTTATTTTTTGTCGAAAATGTTTAAAGACAAATAAGTTAAATTACACAGTTTACTCGCGCGTGAGTGATTATATATTGTAGTAGATTCCATATAAGGACAAATAAAAAAAATACGCTTGTGTAATAAAAACGTTGTTGCTTAGTGTAAATTATTACTATATAAATGGCTAATAACTTTCAAGCACTCTGTCATTAGTCGAATAGTTTTCTCTGTACATCACCCAACATCGAAAACAAGCCACAAAAATGCAGAACGAGGCATTGCAGTTGTTATTCAATCGACCCAGCGACCCTCTATTTGCGTCGAAACAGTGGGATTCTCCGTTACAATTCAAAATGCCAGATCATTTCTATGATGACCGGTATTCTAATATGATTGACGACATCAACACAGAGTACGAGCCATCTGATGATTATACAGTATTTGATGTACAAAACATTGATATACCTGATCTCAATATCCCGTTACAATTGAAAAGAGACGAGAATTTTACTCTCCTCTTACCTAGTCACAAGGAAATGGCCACAACACTGATTGATTTGTTTATGAACCAGCAAAATGTTGAAGACCTCTTGTCATTAGCAGCTTATTGCCGAGATAGAGTAAACCCATACTTATTCAATTATGCTCTTTCCGTGGCAATGCTGCACAGAGAAGATACAAAGGAGATATCAGTGCCTAACTTTTTACAAGTGTTCCCAGGAAAATTCGTAGATAGTGGTATTTTCTCCCAAGTCCGCCAGGAAGTAGGTGTAGTTCCTCAAGACAAACGTGAAGCAGTGGTCCTTGCTCGTGAGTTTACAGCTAACAGCAAGGAACCAGAGCAGAAAGTCGCTTACTTTCGTGAAGATTTGGGTATCAACCTTCACCACTGGCATTGGCATTTAGTTTATCCAACTGAAGCAACAGACATCACTATTGTCGATAAAGATAGAAGAGGAGAACTATTTTACTACATGAATCAACAAATAATGGCCAGATATAACATCGAAAGATTTGCTAATGACATGGGTTACTGCAAACCATATTCGAATTTCAAAGATCCTATCCCTGAAGGATATTTTCCCAAATTGGAAATGCAGGTTGCGAGTCGTTCATGGCCTCCCAGGTTCATAAACATTACTCCAAGTGATATAAATCGTAGCCAAAATCAATTGGAATTCAATCTCACTCAGATGGAAACTTGGCAAAGGAATGTAATGGAAGCTATCGAAGGTGGGAACGCGGTAGATTCAGAAGGAAACGAAATTTCACTTTTGGGTGATAAAGGCATTGACATTTTAGGAAATATTCTACAAGCATCAATGTTATCTCCAAATCTTGAACTATACGGATCAATTCATAATATGGGTCATATGATAGTAGCTCTTTGTCATGATCCTGATGGCCGATATTTAGAAAGTTTTGCAGTTCTTGGAGACACTGCGACGGCTATGAGGGACCCTATGTTTTACCGTTTGCATACTTACTTCAACAATTTATGTGTTACACTAAAAAGTAAACTTGCACCTTACACTGCGACTAGTCTAAATTTTAAGAACGTTTTAATAACTGATATTCAGATACATTCCAAAGACAAGCCTGATAATGAATTCCACACTTTCTGGCAACAAATTGATATTGACATGTCCAAAGGAATCGATTTCACAAGTAAAGGCTCAGCTAAGGTACGATTTACACATCTTCAACACACTGACTTTACGTACAATATTAAAATAAAGAACACTTCAAAGAAACAATTACTGGGTTTCATGAGAATTTTTATGGCTCCTCACTTTAACGATGCAGGTGAAGCGATGACATTTGAAGAACAGAGAAAATTAATGATCGAATTGGACAGATTCAAGGTGACAATAAAAAAAGGATTGAACACCATTACACGTAAATCCCTCGAATCCTCTGTAACCATTCCATATGACAGAACATTCCGCAGTTTAAACGTCCAACAACCGGCTGAAGAGAAAACTGTGAAAACCTTTAACTTCTGCGGATGTGGCTGGCCTCAACACATGCTGATCCCTAGAGGAACAGAGAAAGGGATGTTGTTCGACTTGTTTGTTATGGTTTCGGACTATAATCAAGATAATATCGATCAGGACATATCAGGAATATGTAACGATGCAGAAAGTTACTGCGGAATCCAAGGCAAAATGTATCCCGATAAAAAACCGATGGGATATCCATTTGACCGTCTGGGAAGGCATGGTGCTGAAGTCCTATCTAAATTCCTCACGCCTAATATGAAAACAACAGAAGTGAAAGTCATATTTACTGACCGTATTGAAGTTATCGGAGAAATAAATCCAATAGCACCGCTGGTAGCTCCTGTTGCTGGAGCTGCACCATCTCCTAGTGGACCTGCTCAGCCACCAAATGCCGGACCTCCTCTTCCTCCTGCCGGACCTCCAGCGCCTGTTGTAGTTCCAGCAAAGCCATAAAATTTCCATAAAACATTAGATTTATAAACAACAATATAAATGTAATATTGCTACAATTTTAAAACCGATTTGGTATGAAGTTAAATTTATTTATTTTTATTAAATTATTCATTTATTTGTCATCCTTTATAATTTATGATATTGTTAAAATCGAATCAATAACTGTGTTTTATTTTAACTTTTTTGTCAAACGGGTTGTACTCTTTTTTAACTTTACATTTTCTTCATATCACATCGAAACTTGTTGAAACCAAGATTTTAAAAAATAGTTCTAGTCCAGTTTTCACTTTAGGCATCATACATATTTCTGATTGGTTGGAAAATATTGTCACAAAACAAATCAATAAATCCACCAAGTGGTACTGTAAACAACGAGTTATAGAACATTTACCGACGGACGTACAGCTTGAATAAGGGTCCAATACATTCAAACGTTTTGAAATATTTGGGAAACGTAAATACGCTTAGTATCCTGAAAATCTTCTGTAATCTAAAATTTTTTTCCTACTTTATAGATAAAGTTGTTTCTTTATTTTTATTCTTTTTAAATTTAATCAAATATTGGGCCCAAAACAAGGTCTATGATTCGGACTGTTTTGTCTCCGGAGAAAAAATAATTAATGACGTCACAAGATGAATTCATTTCCCATCTCAAAATGGCAATGAGATTGTCTTTATTTAATTTTTGGAAACATCTTCTTCTTCTTCCTCTTCTCATAGATCATGATCTGTTTGTTCCGCTTGTTCCGCTTCTTGTGACGTGAATTGTCAGCTGTCACGCCATCTTTTCGGAAGTCTTCCTGGTAATCTGCTTCCGGCTGGGTTCCCTTGAAGGGCGACACGTGGAAGTCTGTCGTCTTGCATTCTGTTTACATGTTCGTTCTAGTATCGCCTTCGTTCTCTTCCCCACCTGACGATGTGTTCGGTACTACACATTCTCCTGATTTCGGTATTTCTAATTATATATCTTAGTGTGTTTCCGGTTATACATCTCAGTGTTTTTATTTCCGAGGTTCTCAGGAGACATTTTGTTCTAGATGTGTCTGCTCTGGTCTCTATTCCGTAGGTGGCTATCGGTCTTACACATGTCTTGTAAATTCTGACTTTACTTTCTATTCTCATGTGTTTATTATTCCACACCGGTATTGTTAGGCATCCCGATATTGCAGCCGCCTTATTGACCTGTCTCAAGGTTTCATCATACAGATTTCCATTGCTACTGATGCTCACTCCAAGATATCTAAACTCCATCACTTGCTCTATTATTTTGTTATTCACTGCTAGTTGGAATCTCACCGGGGTCTTAGATATTGTGAGGCTCTTCGGTTTGTCCGTGGATACCAACATGTTATATTTTGTATGTTGTTTATAGTTAAGGCATTAACGTTTTGGAGGTATAAAGATATTGTAGTTTATTTTTTATAAACACTGTTTATTTCACTTTTTTGTAACGGTATACTTGTTTGTGCTCCCTTGAAGATGACAGGAAAGCCTTAAAACCGGTAGGGTTATACCGTTACAAAAAAGTGGAATAAACAGTGTTTAATAAAAATTAATTACAATGTTATATTTTAGTGAAGTTTGATGGAGTCTATATAACATCCTTTGGAGGTCATCTTCGGATTCTGCGGTGAGTACTGCATCGTCTGTGTAGCATACAATGCTGACTTTTTTATCTCCCAGTCTGTATCCTATATCCATGTCTGCAACTTCCTCAATTAGTTTGTCCGTTATTAGATTGAAGAGGAATGGGCTTAAGTTATTCTGTTGTCTAGTTCAAATCGGAGTAGGGACGGCATTTGTCAGGTTATTCTCTATTTTAATCCTGGTGTAACTTTTGGTATTCAATCCTTGCATGATTTTTATTAAGTTCGAGGGGACATTCTTGTCACTGAGTATCTTTATCACATATTCCAGTCTAACTCTATCAAATGCCTTAGTGAGGTCGACAAAGCAGAGGTATGCTGTTTTGTTATACTCTATTGATTTTTACATTTTCGGAAACAGAACCTTTTAAATTAAGAACCACTTAAGATAAAATAATCCCTATATTTACCGTAGTAATTGGATCCAGGAAAAATAACGCATAAATCAAAACGTTAACTGCTTTCTTCACGTTTGACATAACGTGAAGAAAGCAGTTAACGTTGTAGTTAGTGGATTCAGGACTATTTGTTGCACATTTGCAGCTGTGAAATAAACGCGTTGTCCATTTTATAGATGTACTGCTATGTGAACAACAGCTGGACTTCGTTCATGTATGAGAAATGAAAGAATTCACCATACAGCTTCATTGCTGCTTATGTATCTTCCAGCCTTATACTGTGCGATTTTATCGATACGTATGACGGCATTCCCATCCCACATTCTGGTTGCACGCCAAAAACTGCCATGTCGCTGCCTTTACTCACGTATTTACAAATGTATTTGATCGATTTAACGGAGTTACAGTATTCCACGTTTATGTGCGCTTTGTATATTACATTGTCGATTTCGTTTGAAGTGATTTTGTTATAGAGCCAGATTAGTACTATATATGAGCATGTGGCATTCCTCTTTTTTGTCATTCCTCTGAGTACATCCAGCAACGCACAGACCAAACACTTCATGTTTTACCATGAGCTGTTGTATATCGTCCCAAGCTGGATTGCATGTGAATGTAGATAATAGATCTGGACACCCGTAGTGACGAACATACGCAATTGCATCTTGAGCGTACTCATGCATATGACGTGAACTGCCTATTTATGAAGATGGCCAAATCCTTAGTCTTCCAACGTTAGTTGTATTACCGTCATTTACAACTGCATCTCGCAAATAAACGTATCCTTCAGAGCGATCCTTGGTCTGATTCAAACGGATAAATATCAAACTAATTAAAAAAATCTCCATTTCTACATATGATTTGATAGATTTTGAAATATAAACATATATATAAAATTAAATTCTATATAAAAAAGATACTTTTGATATTTCTACTGACCTATTTCAGCCACTAACAGCCTGTCGCGTACATTCTGTTGAGAACGAAACAGTTCTGAAGCTGCAGGACGCGATCGCCGTGCTCGCAACCGTGCATCCTCAAGTCTGGCTACATGTCGCTCTGCTGCTTCCTCGACATTTTGATGAACTAAAGCAGATCGATTGCACTGAAAAAGAAGAAAGAAAGTTATAGCAAAAACATATAAAATTATTAAACTTTAAAAATGAGTGATATTGTGAAACATTAAGTTATGAAACAATGAAATTCATCCTGAGGTCATATCAACCTGCACCTTTTCGTTCCCAATTTCCAGCAATTGATGTGAGAATATCTCAGCTGATCGATCGTTTTACAGCTGGACACGCATTTGCCAAATATTTGTCCAATAGGAGTATTGTTAAGGAAATACAGAGATAATTGGAACTAATTAAATGTTAAGCAAAGAGAGAGATTATTGGAATTAATTAAATGTTAAGGAAAGACATTGCAAACATTGCAAACTACGCAAAAATTAAATTTGGATGTGACATATTTGGACGCGTCATTAATGAACAATAAATATCGATTCTAATAAATAGCAAGTTATTAAGGTAAATACATCACAAAAAACAAACAATAATGACAAATTAATACATCTTGTTACAAATAAGCAAAAATTTGTCAGTTCATTTAAAATAAATATGACGTTTGTCAAAAATGTACATACCAGCATCACGTTGTCTCTGTGAAGCAAATGATCGCGTCACTCCAAGAGATCAATTCGCGATATGATTTTAATTCAAACGAAAATCAATCAACACAATTAAATTTTACCACTAATTGAACAGAAAAATAAAAAATAAGTTAAAAAAACTAAGTGAAAAAGATATTCTTAGAGGTAGATATGTCAACAACGCACATTACGAAATAAAAATGGCGGATAAATTAGCGCAGATGGCGCTATACAAAAAAAATTATATAATAAAATAACATTTTTAATAATATATTTTTAATAATATAATTAAAATAATAAAATTATAAATAATTACATATTTAAAAATAATTAATTTAATAATTAATATTGTTATATTTTATATTAAAAATTATTAATTAAATTTTACTAAGTATAATATTATCATTAAAATTATTATTTATTATTGTTTATTATTAAAAATAAAAAAATTGAAAAAATTTATTGAATTAAAAGAGGCTTTCTTGAATTAAATTCCACAGAACCATTTCCTAATCCTAAAAAAAAATCGTTAACAAATTGAAAAAAAGCAATGCATAAAATCAACTTTTCCTAGGAGCTAAGAAGTTTCACTTCTACCACGCGAGAGTATCACGCATCTGTTTTTTTATACATATAAGTTATATTCGTTTAAGCGATCCTCGATCTTTTTATACATATAAGTTATATTTATTTCAGATCTTTTTATACATATAAGCTTTATTTGTTTTAGCGATTATATTTATTTTAACGATACTCGAAATATTTCAAAACAGATAAAATGTTAGTTGGATATTTAAAAAAAAATTAGTATTAGTTCTGTCAAATATATTTCCGTTTAAGTCTAGATTCAGCCATAGTAAGATTTTTTCAAATTCCTATGACACAATGGAACTTACCCTTATTAACACAAATGTTATTCTGACGTATCTCGGATTCTAACCTATTTTTCGTATGTAATAAATTTATCGTATAATTAAAGTTCAAAAGGAAATTTTTATTATTAAACATTAAAGTATTTAATATTGTATTTATATAGTTTAATTATTTAATATTAATTCCGAAACGTCGAAAATGCAATGTGACATAACTGTCAGTTTAGTTCATCCGTGTCCACTGCAGGAGGCTCTAACGTTATTTTTTCAGATTTCTAAACTTTTTTATATACACCGATATATAAATAAAAATATATAAACACTTCTGTATACGAATGTCAACTTTTGTCAAAATTTCAAAGCGATCGGTAGAGAACTTTCGGAGATTAGTAATTTTCTATATACGAACATTTACATTTTTATTTATATAGATAAGTCTACATAAGTAGCTGATATCAAATAAAACATACATTTAATGAGAACTTCATATATGGTTAGCTTGAATAGACTTTTATTT
>OX463855.1:18383686-18439057 GCA_949825065.1 Odontocerum albicorne
CAGTAGTAGCAGAAAATGCCTTGAAATAATGATTTATTCTAAAGTCTTAATATGTTAAGCATGTAACTCGGTGGCAAAAATGCGTGGAATCAAATGCCTCTTACTTTAATTCATAACATTGATTTAATCTTAAGTTATGTTCGATTGAATGTGAAGGACGACCTCCGTGGCCTGGAGGTAAGACGCTTGTCTGCCGATCCAGAGGTTGCATGTTTGATCCCCGCTGGAACCCAGATTTAAAAAAAATTGATTCTAGTGTGATTTTCACTTAGGGCCCATTAAAACATCGTTCTGGTTGGTTGAAAGAGATTGCCACATGGCAATAAACTCGCCAGGTCAAAAAAGTTTAAAATCTGCCATTATTTTCGGAATAGTCTAAAACATATTTTTAAATGCACTGTAGGTTTTTTTTAAATATTGATTATTATATTTTTATATGAAAAAACTTGTGGAAAACAATTTAAAATATATATCCTCAATAAAGTCATTACTACATAGTTCAATTATTTAGTTACAAGTAAAGTAGTATGAAATTTTCAGAATTCAATTATTTAGTTAGAAGTAAAGTAATATAAAAAATAGTGTTGTTTATTTATTTTCATCCCCTATACAATACACCTTCTAAACAAATTTAAAAATAATACAATTATGTATTGTATTATTTATTCATTACAAAGAAAAATAATCCTTAAATAAAAAATATCCTAATAAAAAAAATAAGAAGGCACAATACACGATAAAATAATTCAACTGTCGCATTAGTATACAATTACCTACGTCTAAATTATTTTAAAAATATGTAAATTCAAGAATATGCACAGTTTATTATACGATATGGGACCGTCTAGAGACAGGTATCCCGCACTACATTACACCGAACGTCACTCTTGACATTCACGCGGATTGAAAAATACAGTATAAATTCAACATTTTATAAATTTTGCAATCATCCTTTTATTATAGCTTGCGCATTTTTAAAGCCATTTTAGGTCGTTGGTTCGAACCCCGCACTGTGCTACTCCTTTCAAATGACACAGGTATTTTCCGCCTAGTATTCGAGGGTATTATAATACCTATGACGGTCATATCCATTCTTTCAAAAATAAGAAAAAAAAATATGCCGGTTTGCTTCGATCGCTTCACTTCGGTGTGGCATCGGATCCAATACAGAGGTGTAGCCGATGAGGTTGCTGGTGTGCAACGGCTCACTCGCTTAAAAAACAAACTACACGACACAGCTTCGCTTTCCAATTCAATTGACGTTGGAATAGCGAGGGGATCCTTGACTTCGAGGCCTAGGAATGACGACAACTGAAGAAACTGTAAAATTAAAAAAAAAGAATCAATTCAGTACAATTTAAATGAGAGTTGATGATTTTATCTATATGTAGAAAAAAGGGTATACCATTCATTTGCACTGAGGTAATAATTTCAATGTTAGTTTGAGATAGTTATAATTAATGTCAATTATTGTGACACCTTACTTAAAGTGAATAACTCTCAAAAATTTATTCTGCACCCCTTTAACCGCTTTTATATGAACACCATACCGAGGGGATCAAACAGTTGAGTTATATTCACGTCAACCGCGCACTAGGGAAGTATACAACAGTGTCGATATTTTTATTGAATAAAAATCCTATATGGATAAATTCACATGACAAAATTAACATTTAATCTTGTTCTGAGAACTTAAGGAAGCAATAGTTAACATGTAGTCGTATCAGATACTTTGACAAGTATTATGTTTTCCCAATATAAGAATGTTTATTTAATGAAATCCGAATATTTATTTTATTGAAACCAACTGCCGGAGGAGGCGTATTCTCGTTGACTTGTTTGGGAAATTGACATTATCTTTTTAATGACTTAGCGTATTTTTCGTATTCACTGTTCTATTTTCCTTTTACAGCTCCACCGTTTTTCAAGTTATCAGTGATATAAAAATAGCTTTGTTTATTTTGTTATTATTCATGTATGTATTATGTTTTTTTTTATACAAACGATAAGTTTGTGCTGATTTTCCTATTATCTCTATTCGCGCGTTTGTCTCTATTTGTGCGTGTTACGAAAAAACTATAAAATGCAAGCGTGAAATTGGCACAAACTGTATAACTGTCACTTGTTGGTTGAAATAGATAGCATTAAAAATAAATATACCGATGTTTTATATATTTGGGCTATACAGCGTTATTATAATAACAATAAAATGACAGTTAATAAAGCGCCGTTAAGGGAGCAAGCTCTCGGTAAAGGCGCTCTGACTCGTGATCGGAATTCGCTTTTACCGACATTACACAAAAATATGTTCATTGTAAGGATAGGAAAGTTCGGGCTGCAGCCATACATATAGAAAGTTTTTTGCATCTGTATATATTAAGGAAAACATATTTGTTAATAAAACCGTAAAAAACTTACCAAGGAAACAAAAAAACTACAATAAACCTTGGTAGATCCTCCAACGTGTGATAGTAACACATTCAGCTTTAGGTGAAGTCTAATGTATGGGTGCAGTATTCATATAATGTCATAAACATTGATAAGAGCTCCATAAAGGGGGTGTCTTCAAGTGCTTCCCAAAACCTGACAAGCCACCACATCTCCAACACAAAAACCGATCAATCGAGAAAACAAACGTCAACCTACATTAAACATCCTCAATTAAATCATTAAACACGCAACAATATTACAACAGCCACGATGACAAAATAAATACGTTAAAATGACAAAAAATAGACTGTTATTGACTAAAATTTATGCTTAAACGGAGAAGAAATATAATGAAATACGAGTATTGTGGATAGCTTCCGAAGTACCGAAATAGCCAAAAATCTTTAATGATAAAAATAGGAATCATTCTTAATGCAATGTAATCTGCAAAATGATAAGTGTAGAAGTCATGCCAGAACAAATGGTAGCTGTATGTTACATTATCACGCTTGTTCAATTATGTTTGTACAGTAATCTCTTCATAAACGTACTTATTAACTTTTCAAAAAAGTTTACAGAAAACATCGAATAAGGTCATTTTACAATTTTGTTATTCTTCAGAATTTGCAGACTGGTTTCGGCATTCCTTATGTTTTAAACTATTATTATAAACTACAAAGAAAATGTACAAAAGTTTCAGGAATCAGCTGATTTTCAGTGTATAACAAAGATGAGTTATCCTCATTAGATCAGGAGTATTTAATTTAGAAATTTAACGTTCTTTTGTTTACTTTTATAAGTTGAGTTCTTACGTGTAGAATTTTATAAAAGGTTAAGTGAATACTTTTTTGGTCGATAGACTTGAGATTTAAAATTTTTCAAATTAAAAAAAAAACAAATAATTCCCGAAATTTATTAAGCTTGTTGATTAGTGTTTCTTTTTTATTTGATTCCAGAGCTCGTTGCTACAATTCTGAAGCAAAGTCCTTTTTTATAAATATATCCCCCTTCTTTTAACAATTTGAGAAAGATGAAAAGTTTTTTTTTACTTTACACTAAAATTATCTTTAAAAGCATATCACTTTTAAAATCTACATTTTTCGTGCATGAAAGACATCTAATTTGGCAGTTAAATTTTTACTGTCCAAAAAAAAACAATGAATCAATACACTTTCATATTTGAATTTTTTTTTGACGAGGCAGTTCACTAACTACGCAATAATACATTTGAATAATATACATTTAAAACGAAATTATACTCGTAAAATCATTGAGAGGTACTCGTATATCATTTATTAAACACAATTTGTATCATTTTAATAAGAATTAAAACGTGATGTATAGTAAATATTCCGAATTCTAAGAAAAAAACTCAAAAATTCAATATTTTTTATCGGAAAGAGAATTTATTGATATTCGAATAACATTCAATAACTACGTGTATTAATAGAAATAATAGCTTGAACCATGCTTTATATGAAATTTCCATGGAATCTATTGTCAGTTACGAAATAAACGATGTATAATTCACATTTTGGAATACAAATAAAGTGCAAATACCCAATGCGACAGCGAATATTTACATAGCACGCCGCACGAATATATTGCAGAATTATCGCTTTTGTGAGAGTAATTTCGCATCATTCATGTATCGTAATACATTTGCGGATTCTACAACGGTACATCTTCTGTCCGTGGCGTTGCTAAATTCGTCTATTGTGAAATCTATTGAAAGTATTAAACTCTGTATCAATTTCATAGAGATAAGCATATAAACATTATACACATGTTATAGAAAGAAAGTTATGAACACATATTTATATTTTTAGTGTCATTTCGGTACAAAAATCACTCAAAGGGTCCCTTTTATTATAATGTGTTTTATTGTTCGCTATTTAACTGATCAGTTTTATTTATGCTGCACTGTACTGTTTTAGAATGTTGTAGACTAAGAATTGACGGACTGAAACAGATATTAAAAGTTTCACAATGTAATTGCAGCTATGAAAGACATTTGATGAATGTTACTTATATTTCCAAAAATGTTTGGAAGGTTCAATTGAATACTGTGCCTTTATATTGTATTATTATGTGACAGTTTAATGGTATGCAATACATCCTAGTGGGTTGGTTGGTCTTACATATTTTTGTTTGATCACCATATGACAAGCTTGAGGTGAAAATAGACTGAATCTAGTTTTAAAAAATTTGGGTACCAATGAGTATCGGATTTACAGCCCCCGAGCTGGAAAAAAGGCGTTTTATCAACTAGGTCACGGAGGTCATTTTTCATCACAGTCTTTTTCTTATTTTCTCATAAGAAGCCCTCGTTATCGTAGTTTTTATGCGAGATCTAAAAGAACTGTTTAACAACAGAAGAAATATTCATATTTTGACTACTGGAGGTGCATGACCGCGCGGTAACGCATAGGACTTTCATGCGGAAGGTTACCGGTTCGAACCTCGCGCTGTGCTACTCACCTTGAATGACATAAGCATTTTTTTTGCCTAATATTTGGGAGAATAAGGATACACATGACTTTGATCATATCTATTCTTTAAAAAAAATTAAAAAAAGATGCAGGTGTGCTCCAATCGTCTCACTTCCGGTCTGCCATCGGATTCAGTACACTGGTGTGGCCGGTGAGTTTGCTGGTGTGAAACAGTTCAATCAGTTAAAGAGGAGAGAAAAAAAGAAATAAATCTAAGAATAAAAGACAAAATCTCAGCTTCCTTTTCCAACTAAATTGACGTTAGAATGGCGATTGGATCCTCGACTACGACGACAGTAATAATCTCGTTTGGGGAGATAAAAACTTTTGATACGAATACATTCGTTAAACAATAGCTACTTCCTTCGATGAGTCCTCCAATTCTTTGGATATATGGGTCGTGGCCAATGAGACATTTTGGGGAGGTTTATGGTTTCTGAAGGCGTGGAAGAATGACATATAAAATGGAAGATTCCCAATGCGTTGAACTGACCAAGTAAGAGACGTAACTAGACTACCCCTAACAACTGCCCTTCGAGCCACGGAGTGTAGGTATAAATGGAGAGGAGTCGTCAGAGGCTCTATCATGGGAGTCACCATGCTCAGTCATGAGTTGCACGATATCCTATCATGATAGAAAAAATTAAAAAAGAAAGAAAAAGGAATATATCGTGCAAATGTGAATGGAAGAGATAGATCAAGAAAATTATGGGGGAATCAAGTCAATAATATTTTGAAAGAAGGAAACGTATAAATTACGTGAGTTGTATGGCTGTCAAAAGGTAAGCAATGCGTGTGGAGGTTTAAAAATCTGGCTCTCATTTCTCTCTGCCTAGACCAAACAGTTTGTTTGTTTTACAAAAAACTCTACCGTTTGAAACGTAATATCTTAAGGGTACATTTTTTTGACACTACAAAGTTATTTCTTTACTTTTCCGTCTGCAGAGTTGCGCAGTAATAACACAGCCTATTTAAAAAAAAAGATGTATGATATACTAAAAATGCTGTTAATCTGTTCATCACCTCCTTTTGTTGTTTAAAAGTAAAATAATATTTCCTTTATTCTTCTTTAATATGGGTACCCTTAAATGTATCCGAGCTGATAAATCAAACATATTGAAGAATATGACCGAGAGACAATATCGGATCTGGCCTCGGTAATCGAGTCTTTGGGTTTATAGTCACTTGAGTAAGCAAGGAACTTGCAGTTCGTCATTGCATGTGATGGCAACAATCAAGTTAAATGCAACAAAACTGGTACTCGGTGCGTACAAATATTGTTATCAGTCACACTCTTTACCAGACTATTGTATGTTTCCTTTAAGGCAGTCGGAAATCGAATAAGTCCGTTTCTCTAATTAGACGACGAAGGTTGTCTTCCTTTAATAAAATATTCAGATAAACCTTAAAAAATACAACCCTTGGAAAAGTTTAATATTCTATATATTGAATACAGATTCTTACAACTCTATTTTCAATATATTATATTATAAGAAGTTCTTCATGGGCTCAAATGAAAATCTTTCTTTGTACATTTATCGCTTGGATTATTTTCAGCGATCAGTCTTATTTTTTGTCGGATAAAATATTGAGTAAATAAATTTTATTTTGTTTGTATCAATTTAACGCTCAAAATAAATTCAGTAATGCTCCAATAATCTTATTTCGAAGACAGCCTTAAAGGATGATTGATCTAAGAACCTTGTTTTCAGAACCTTTCAATTAATTTTTTCAACAGTCTTACAAAACTTGATCTTCAATATGAAGGTGTAACATAGGGGTTCTCAGTGGATTTTTTTTTATTCATATTCATCGAATAAGTATTGTTCTGTATCGATCCAACAGAACGGTGTATTATGATAGGGTTTTTGCCGTTGCTGGGCCTGGGGAGTAGAATGGTCTATCTCTTATTGTTAGATATATGGATGACTCTTGCAGCGTTAGGAAAAACTTAAAAGCAAGCCTTTTTGGAAGGTCTTATTAAAATTTGCAATTTTATATGAACGCTGCTCATACATACTCCACTATATATATAAAGCCAAATTTGTAACTTTCACACATTGGAAGATTTTAAAATATTTCTAAACAGTTTTTCTTCTTTTGGTAAGGTTATCGCGGTTTTTTAACCAAATATGTTTTGGTAAATATATATAATACATACATACTCCATCTTATGACCGCCGCTACAACCTATGGAAAGCAGGCTAAAAGGCGGAGAAACTGCTGATGCTCGACCTCGGAAATATTGTTTTCACAACATAACAAATCTAAGAAAATAAATGTGATAATTGCAAAAACCGCGCCCTAAACTAAAAAAAAAAGAGAGAAAAAAAATAATATTACATTTAAAGTACTCATTTCTGAGAAAGGCTCATATCTCGAGACCACAAGTTATTTTGGGTTTTTAATATGTTTCAAATGCATTTTTACTATAATATTCTTCTTTTTATTTCTCCATGTCTATCTATTTATTCAAATATTATAGCAACTTTAAAAATTCGCCCTCTAGCTTCGTCATGAAGATAATGAACGAATACTACTTGAATACTAAACAGAAATACAACCAGATACTTTAACTGCATCACTCGCTTTTCATTCATCAGTCTGCACATAGAATATATTTCAATTAAAAAATATAATATCTATTATTAATATAACATCTCTTTGTAATATGTTTCCTTCTTCTTTAAAGTTCATCTCTTCAAAAGGTGACGATCTTTTGAACAAATATGTAGTTGCACAATCAAATCACCCCCGTTAGTTATTCAACCAAAATATGTTCTTCCTTTTTCGTTTTTCTTTCCACACTTCTTCTGATTCTTCTGAATTCTCTCTAGCAATATAAGTTCAATAATCAAATATTTCTCTCTTGCGTCACATCCATATAACTCTAACTTTCTCCATTGTTGGTGTATAATAATTCACTTCCTTTATTCATCCATTTCAATGTCATCATTACGGATTTCATCAACCCTTGAGACTTACAGTATTCTTCAACAGCTTTACAGTCTTCTAGTTTCATTCATATTTCAAAAACTTCTAGTTTATTTGTGGGGCCGTGATTTAAGTGAACATGCTTCAGCTCCATAGAAATAAAGGGGATAGTGATGTGACTGACTTTTGACAATATTTGAAGCTGCTTTCTAATTATGTAAACCTCTCTTAAATAATCAAAAAGCTTAAGAATTTCGGTCATTTAATGAAGCTTATGAATTGAACATAATTTAATAACAAGGATACATATTGTATAACAGTGAATATAAAAAGGAGAGCAATGGTCGTACAATAAATATAATGTTAAAACAATATGTTTGTACAGCGAATACTTATTTTTAATTTAAAACATAACATACATTTTTACAATAGAACGTGATTTATGTTCAATCCTTATTTATCATGCCATGCAAACTATCAGACAGAATAAAGGAAAAAATGTTAAAGCCTTTAAAGTTAGAAAATTAGTAATAAATTTGTATAAATATATAATTTATGTGATATACTATAGTATACTCGTTACCGGTTATATTTTTTCCGGTGCAATAATAATTCTTTAAAATATGTAAAATATATAACAAACCAAATTATTTGATTATTTTCATGAGAAAATATTCTATTCAAAATTTCATTCACTATATTTTATGTTTTTGGTTTAAGTTAAAAAAATAGACTGATTTTTGTTTCAAACTAAAACAAAAATCACCCTAAAGCCACCTGTGTTATACTAAGTCTTTTGTTTTTTGAAAACTCTTCGCAAGACAAGTTTGAGTTTATGTACATATCACGTCGAGATTGAAATCTCAGGAGGATCTTATGAAGATAACTCAGGTGAGAAAAGTTGTGCAATACAACCCCTTCCCTTTGAATCGGCCAACCTTCTGCCACCCTAGCCCCACGTCGATACATCACCACCCTTTATCCACTTCACCCTCTTCACAATATCCGACATAACGCCTTCGCGGTAGTGTTACCATTCGTCTTTATTTTTATCCGTTAGAATTTAATTTACCTTATCCTTTAGATGTTTAATACTTTGCTTTGAGAAATTCCATAAAGATAATCATTTTGAGATTGTTTTGTAAATTCCACAAGACGATATTTTAATAATAAAAAACGTAGCGCAGAGCCCCCCCCCCCCCCCCCCCCTACCTAAGATGCCTTAAAATAAATATGAAATTAAATGATATTTCTGCAAGTGTAAACCAAACCAACGATCATTTTTACGGGTAACTGATCTTACCACTTCGATAATTTTCCGTAATAGCTTACGAACTAGAGACGTTTGTAAAAAAGAAGAAGGTCGTAAATTCGGTTCCATCTTTCAGATATATCAATATTTTCGCCGTCGTTTTACCGAAAAATAGCACCGATTTGCACATTCATCTTATGTTTTCTTCTTTCCTCTTCAACATATCCTGCATGGTGGTTCAAACATATTGAAGTGTGTGGCTGGAAAAAACTTCCAACTGTGATATCGATATTAAGAGCAAAGAACCACTGGAGTAGGCAATAAACTCGTGGTTTGTCATTACATGCTTTAACAACACTACCGCTTAGTTAAGATGTAACGAAACTCGCACACATTCTTGACACGTGCGAGTATTGTTATTTGACGAACTCTTTTATCAGACTGGCACCATCGGGAATCAAACCGTTAACCGCTGGGTGGAAATCAAGCGTCTTTCTAACTAGACCACGAAGATTTATCATTTATGACCATGAAGGTTAGTCGCCAATCGCTTTCAATGCACCGATCAATCGATTGATAAATTTGTGATCTACAACACTCCGCGGGTGCAACTGAACTTCCGTAACATATCTTAAAATATGCAATCTAAAAAAATTAGCTATGTTCTAGTAAGTTTCAAAGTTCTTAGCTTTCCGACACTCTAAATGAGTTTATTTCATAAGCTAGCCCTTGATGATTCCTTTCCATTCCTCCTTGCACTCTGCAGTTCGAAGAGCAATTGTTAAGGATAGCCCTATTGCGTCTCTGACTTAGTCAGTCCATTACATTGGGGCTCTTCCTATTGTGCGTCAATCTTCTATGCTTCCAGTGACCATAGCCTCCTCCAAACTGTCTCCTTAGCCACAAGCAATGAGACCAAGATCGGAGGAATCATTGTAGGCTATTGACAATAATATATCGTTTACTCTCAGTCTTTAAAAAATCGATATGTTTGGCCCAGTCATCATATAAGAAAGTGACTTAATTATCTAGCTTGCGTATGATCGTTACGTAAAGGAATCTTACTAGTTCTAAGGTACAGAGATGATGGTGAAGAGACAACTGTATGTCTCAAAAAAAATCGCCCACTGATACGGAGAAAATACATCTTAATAACTAAAATCGGGAAGCTGGACGAAAAATAGAAAAGGAAAAACTACATTTTTTCGTGAGTTAAAGAAATTTTTATAAGTGAGTTAAAGAAATATAAACGAAAAATTGAATCGTGTCATCGATTAACTATTTCAAAATCAGCAAAAAAAATTGTGTAATTTATTTGCGGTAGCATTTGCAGTGTAATAAACGTGATGATGAACGAACACATAATAAATTCAAATTTAAGGTACACTGATAAGTGTTGCATCCAGCTGAAATAATATGATTTGGTATACCTATAAATTAATTTAATTATCGAATACATTTAAGTAATTAAAAAATGAGGATACAGTTGAACGTTTCAATTAATTTAAATAGCAATTGTTTTCAAAAATTGTAATTTGTTCCGCTTTAGACATTATTTGAACTGAAAATTTTATGTTATTGAACGATCTGTAGTAAAACATGAGGTTATTTTAATTAGATTTCATAAAATACTTTAGTGACATAGCGTGATTTTTCTGGTTTTGTCATCCTTTTTTCCAATCTCTCTTTACTAACCTTGACAATCGATGACTTTATTACATTTGTTTCTTTGTGTCAGAAGCAGATAAAAGTTGATTGCATTGCTAAAATTTAATAGACCCTTACAACATCAGCTGTTTAAAACTCATTCCACGTCTAACACGTTATCGTGACTAGTACGGTTTTAGTGCTGTACATCGAACGAAATCCTGACTCTAAGGCGTCAAACAATTCAAATTGATTAAGATGGGAGTCAATTTGCATATGAACTATTTTTTCGATAGTTTTTGATGGTGTAGGCAGGGTAAATATGGGTCTGAAGTCTTTATAATACTCGTACGTGGGTGAGCTAATTTTCGTCTACTAGCAGCTTTATTAGTACGTGAAAGAAGGCTGTGAATAGTTAGAGCCTTCTTTTACGTACTAATAAAGCTGCTAGTAGACAAAGAAAAGAATATTATGTGTGTTATAGTAGGAACAATAGGATCAATCATAACCGTTCTAGGCAGTAATAATTTTTTTTGTTGTGATAGTTGGAATGAATCTATTTTTTTTTTAATTATTTATCTTATTTCGTCTTTTTCAAAGATTTGAAAATAACAATGAGTTTAAATTTTAAATGTAATATTTGAAAATATCTTAAAACTTTGTATTTCAATCCCGTATTTTGACGTGATCAATACTTCTTCCAAAAAAAGAGAGGTTACTGTCATTCAATCGCATCCTGATTTCCGGCATAATCTTGATTTCTGATTTCTAATTTGGATAATACCCTCAATAATGAAAATATGCATGAATTAATTTATGATGAATATTCTGATAGTAAAGTATCACCTTGAAGATTTAGAGACATAAATCTGAACAACAACTTCAGTCTCCGAGTACTAAAATAATAAGAAATTTGTAAGATCCATCTAACAGGTTGTCAAAAAACGTGTATAAACATGTGTTGACATGTATTCTGTCAACTGACAAAAAAATACCCTGAACTTGTAAGATATGTGCTAAGCACAAGAATAGAAGTGATACCCGGGGTTTGTGTAAGTATTGTAGTATGATGTAGTTTTCTTCAAATGAGAATATTGGCAAAGTTACCATGCTAAACCAAATTATTGAAGTATTTTAAAGAAAGCTAACAATAGAGTTTATAAGATTTGTAACACCAAATTTAAGATGACTGAATGATGTTATAGAAGACTTTTGCGTTATAAGCACAACCAATTGAATGAGAAATGCAGTAGAGAAAAGAGGTACAGAATTTTGCAGGCAGTTGAAACCCGTCCTGGGATTTACACTGGTGACAATGATTGAAATGAATAAATTAAAAATAATGAACCTGTGTGAAATTAACTTCAATTAAGAACAAATTTAATATATTATGGAAATGGAATCAGAAAATAATTAAATGTGTCAATTTCAGACACCTACCGATGAAACAAGTCTGGAAATTCCAACCAAAATTTTAATTAATTCTCAATTAGTAATTTTGTGAACTATATTTCCACTATTAATGTATTAGGTTAATTATTTTTTTTTATTAATTGTTGCTTTTTTTAAACAAGAAACTTTTTACACGCATATATACCAAAACGCCATTTCGTTGTGGGACTAGCAGAGAGGACAAAGCGCCAAACTTTACTATCACTAAATACTTTCATCACCTCCTCTATGATGTATGGATGATCAAGAACTCTATGATAATCCATAAATCATAGATTTCCTTTTGTTTTCCTTACTTTTTTTTTAAAATTTAATTCACTTGATCCAAACATACTTTTATGTCACCTTTTACCGCAAACCCCATTCATGTTTGATTTTTTAAGGCAGTTTTTTTCTCATCCGTTCAATATATATATACAAACTATATCAACATATGCTTTTTCGAGTAAATTTTTTTTAATCTATCAGTTTTAACTAATATTGTTTCTTAATAATTACATTATTGAGGTGCATGGCCACGCGTTAACGCACTGGACTTCCGTGCGGAAGGTCGTCGGTTCGAACCCCGTGCTGTGCTACTCCCCTCGAACGACACAGGCACTTTTTCCGCCTAGTGTTCGAGGGTATAAGGGTACCTATGACTTCGGTCATATTTATTCTTAAAAAAAAAAAAAAATCTGTCATACATACATTGAAACGTCTCGTGTTTTTCCCAGTGCATGCATTCCAACTACATTTACTTAGCTCATTGTATACATCGTAATATTGATACTTAATACTGATAAAAACCATAATTTTAGCAGATTTTGATATAGCATGGTTTAAATATGTATTTCTATGCTCCTTTGACTAAGTTCTATATTGCAACTCACCATAATAAATGTACAGTTATGAACATATTGCTCACGTTATGAATTATTTTTTTGGAATTTCCGTGTACTAATTTCCGTGTACTAATTTCCGTGTACTTTCTTTAATTAAATTCACGTTACTATCCTTTATACGCTTTGCATGGGGCTTTCAAGATTTGAATACAGAATGTGGAAGACATTTACGCTCATGTCCAACACAAGATGAAAAACGGCAAATAAAAACTTATTCCTTGAAATCACCTACACGTCACCAAGGCATTTCAAGGATAGAACCATTTTTAAATGGACATATCGGAACATCACAGTCTCAAGTACACAATTATCGAACACAACATTTTGGCCAAACCATTTCATCGGTCAAGTTCAGTAATATTTATGCGGCAGAATGTCATTTTTTTTATTCTACCATTTAAGTTTTTTTTAAACTTTACTGCGTCATTGTCAGTGGGTAAGTAACAAAGACTATATAAGTTAAGATATGAAAATCAAAGAAACATTATTCTTCGTCTTCTATTTGACGTAGACTTTGAACCTGTTTGAATGCAAAAATCGTTCCTGGAAGGTAGAGCACCAGCTGCCTCTTCACCTTGCAAACAGTATTCCTTTCATGCGATGCCCTGAGGGGATTTCGTGTGCTGTTATGTATAAAATTCTACCATTATTCATCCAATCCACATGGTCACACTACTACTACCTTCTTATCCATTATGTTGTCTCTTTTGTAGATTTGTCACATATCCGAGTCTCTGATACACTCAACAAAAAAAACCCGCATTGTTCGTAGTGCTCTCATATCAGAAGATTGAAGCACTTTTTGTTCTACTGGTGTCATCACTGACTTTGACATTTAAGTCATAACAAGCCAAGATAGGTCTCATAAATTAGAACTTAAATTTTTGCTACAACAAAATCAACTTTAAATCTGAATTCTTTACTTTTGAAATCTTAAACGTGATCTACAAAACTGTTTATTTTTATTGGAACAATAGTGCTTTTGGAACGATAGTGCAAAAGTGAAAAACAGGTATATTGATAACTACTCACTTATGTGAATTGAGATTTTCAGAGCTTGCTCCACATTTTCTGTATGGTTATGAGACATCGAAAAAACATTACATATTCGATCTTTAAGAGACACGGAAGAACAGAATCATCACCATCACGACGAAAATGCACCTAAGTGAGTCTCTTGTCTTCACAATATTTATTAAGTGGGTAGACGTGAATTTAAAGAGCAAACGAGAGAAGGAAAATGTATGCAATTGATATGTGGTGCTAGAAAGAATGGTTGAAAATTTCCATGGATGGCAAGGTAAACTAATGCCTCCATTCTCGGAGAGCTGAGAGTCATCAATAGATTGTCGACAATATGCTTACGACTAGTCCGATTAGAATACACTTAAGAGAACTCTACTTGTGTTCTAGAAGTGCGGAAGGACAACGCACAACAGGAAGAGTCCCAAATATATGGACTGGTCTAGTGAGAGACGTAACTGAACTACCCTTAACAACTGTTTCAAACTGCAGAGTGCTGGAATGGATGGAGAGGAATCATCAAGGGCATATATATCACGATGCTCAGGTCATAAGCTACGTGTCAAGATGATGATATTGATCTCTAGGAGTTGGTTAAACTCAGTGCCAGATCATTAACCCTGAAGATGAGAGCTTAAACGCTCTCAAATGCCAACTTATTATTAAGTCATAAATCATATTGCAAACTCTGGAGCCCCGATTCGATCCACGAAATGAAACCGAAAAACATCTGAAAATCATAACTTAAACATAATTAATAACGGAAAACATCTGAAAACCATAACTTAAACGTAATTGACACGTAATTTTGGTCACCCTTAAATATGAGCGAAGAATGAGAATACAAGTACAATATAGTTTCTATTAAATCGCTGTTTTATCATGGTGCTTCAATTTTTAGAGCACTAAACTTGATTGATATATCCCTGAAGCGAGACTCATGTTTTGTTCTCCAGAATATTGAAATATAAGAAAATGAAATTCCATAGAAATGTTGCTTTTCAAATTCTTTATTTTATTACTGCCGAAGTATTTATATCTGCGACTCTTAAAATGCCATTTAAATAAAACCATTAAGTGAAATCAATAGTTAACTATATGGTTTTATGTATATTCAAAGAAAAAATATAAAACACTTAAGAGTCCTTAACATATCAAAGTCACATTTATAAATGAAAAGATAAAATAAAAAAATCTCCAAAACAAAGTATATGTAATTCAGAATACATATTAAAAAAATGCATTAAAATACCAGTAAATAATACAAATACTCGGAAAATCAAAAAATATTCAATAAAAAAATTATTAAATAAAACCCACAACGCAATGCTTGGATGGAAAAAGACAACGAAAATACATAATTACATTAAACTAAAATGATGGAATAACTAGTATCCCAGTCAAGACCTTGGATAATGGATATGCCAGAAAAAGGACCCTCCTGAACTCACCAACAACTTCATAAAAATTATAAACCAATCCAGATAAAGAGTTGCACGTATGTTGAGATTCTCCCAATTGATGTATAACAGCGTGCTCCTTTCGTTAGAAAATTGTTTTTATGCGGCATATGTGTAATTTTAAATGACAATTCTCAAAAACTTATAGACTAAATATTTTGAAATTTCACACACAAATCGTGTATTCGATATTACATAGAAATCTTGTGAGGGGCTGTTTTATTATCAAATAATACATCAACAATGTAATGTTTTTGGCCTTATATAATGCAACTTTTAAGTGCCACTAAACATATTCTGGTATAATCAGGTAAAATCAGGTCTAAAAGCAAGATATAAAAACAAGATGTCAATAATTTATAGTAAGTATTTTATGTTCCTGACTGCTGGCACCGACAATGGTACCTCCGATGTTTGCGCAACATATTATTCTCTTCTTTATCATGTGCTCAATGCTGAGTGTCGTGGTTCTCTGATATATCCATAACTTGATGCATCATGTGTCTCTATCATTTTCAGTCATGTGGCATGTTAAGCGCTGCATTTAAAAATTACCCTGTTTATTCTTTTATTTGGTCCATCTATTTTGTGGGAAACCTTTTTCAGCTTGTTTTCCCTCAATTGTCTCCGTGATAACCAGTTTCTCAAAACTCTCTTTTTTTCTGGTGACATGTACATAGTATATTGGAATCCTTTTCCTGCATGTTATCAAAGGTTTATCGATTATTGCTAATTCATGGATGATGATAGACACGTTGATGTAATTTGCGGTCCACGCCATACTGCTTTTGGTCATAGTTATTACAGTCACTAATAACTTTGAAAAATAAGTACAATGTTAAATGTTTACTCTACTGTATAAACTCTACTTCATTTTTCACATTCTTTTCACTTTATTACACTCTGTGATTCAATTTAAACATTTAAATGGTTAATTTCAATCCCACATTTTTATTCACTTAAAAATAAACCAAATTTAACTTCGGATTTTTGTTCACAATGATCTAAAATTACTAAGGTAAATTAAATCCGTCTTTTAAAGTTAAACAGGGCTTCAAGTATCACTGGAGTTAAAATATATTTTCTTAAAACCTCCCTTAAGCCGTCGTTCGCTCCGACGTCACTTCTTTTCTCTCAGTTCATAACCCCGCTCAACCCTTTCATACACTTAAAAGTTCTGAAGAGAAACCACTACAAAGTTATGTAAAACCATTGATACGCGACAATTTTTCTAATATTTACGATATTTTTTTCAAAATTTATTAAAAAAAATCTTTTTTTTTAAACATTTATATAAACATTGTATATAAATGAAAAAAAATATTGTAAGTGCTCATGGTATCACATAGTTATGAAAAATAAACGGACGCGTTGTTTATTATCTAACAATAATTCCTATTATCTGTTTTTTTAAATATAGCTATAAACCCATCTATAATATTATACACGACGAAAGTGTACCAAAATAAATTATCATTTTTCGTAAGTGGGTTTATATTTTACTGTTATCGATATATCGTGATCATTTTATTTGTTAATAAATTCCAAAAATTTCCTTCTCCAAAAAACCAACTCAATGAATTGCATTGTGACCATAATTTAATCGTGTTATTCAAAACACAAAACGATTTTTATAAAACTAAAGATTCATGTTAACGGAAAGTAAGACAAACTTGAAAAAATAATGATACACAAAAAATGTTTTAATGAAAATTTTTCCTTTTATTTTAAACGTACAACCTCACAATTTCTATGCCCAATTAAGAAGAGTCAACAAAGTAACAGACTTTTCTATAACAACGTACATCTTTCACATCCACTTCAACTACACAATCATTTTTATGCAACATCTACAATATTAGTCGTTTAAATTTTATTATTTTACTACAACTCCCACAGATACTCGCATTTAAGATTTTTAACGTCAGTCTCTTGACATTAGTTCGATTGGCGTCAACTGCTTTTTTACGTATCAGTTTTCTTAATACTTCGCCCTATTTGATACTTTTTATTCAATTTTCTTTCCTATTGTAACTTACCTATCCAACTTAAAACGTAACGTGTACTGTCTTATTTAAAATTGTGATTTATTAGGAATTCTGCTATTTGGGTAGTCATGGAGCTCTGCACATTATTTTTGTAAAATATTTCTAGATGTGTTGGGATTTTTTAATGGATTATTTTTCATTTAAACTTGAGTATTTTTGCTATTGCAACAATGGTATTTTTTATTGTGTAATATTTAATAGATTTATAATTTTTATTTTTGGTAAGCGTTCGTTTTCTCGAGTAACATTTCAACTCAATCGATCTCGGTCTGTCCCCAAGCGATGTGTGGGTGAAGTGTGCAGGTTAAAGGAGCCCTTGGAGACAACCTTTTTTAAGAAATCTTGTCCAAAATTATGATTGAATATGAACGCTACAAACATAAACTACTAAACCCAGATCCATTAAACTGTGTCCGAATTAAATTACCTGTTGTTTTTTCGCAAATTATGTATATTTCTTGTCATGTGTAAAATAAATAAAATGAATGAACATACCTAAAGCCGAATGAGTTACTGTTACAAATTGGAAGGTTTTCAAAGGTTTATTTGTAGTTGGTTTTCTCTTGGTAAGTTTTCTGTGACTTTTAACAAAACATTTTTTAAACATACTCGTACGCAGAGATAGGAAAATTCCTTAGTAATATCCGGAGCCACAATATTTTTTTCTTGCACTCAACTTTTTTTGTCAATTTTTTTTATTATAATGGGTTTAAATCCCGTGTTAGAGCCCCCATAATGAGAATATGCTCCCTAAATAACGATATATAAATTGTATTTAAAAAATATTATTGCTATTGAAAAATATTTCTTAGTTTTTTATACTTTATCCCCTTATCAATCAACGAGCCACGTCTTCCACCCAGAGGGTTTCAACTCGATGATCGATGGAACCTTAATAAGGGTTTCAATGTGGTTAAGAGTTCATCTACGATGTTTATGTTTTTCTTTAAGCGTGCGCACGTATAACCAATACGGACTATGACACACAGCGAGATAGGGGTTCTAACACCGAAGGCTTGAACAACAGTACTGAAGATAATTTGTTCCCCAATATTTTGGCCAGGGCTTGTTCTTCAACATTTTTTCCTTTATTTTTGTTCTGAATAATTTTGTCATGCAGTACAGTCAAAAGAATTGTTGGAATTTAATCAACGTGGTAATAGTAGACGTCTAAATCATACAAGAAACCAGAAGAAGAATCGTGGAAAAAGGTTTTTTACTTCTTTCTTGTGAGAAAGGTACAGGAAAATGTCACCACAGCTTTCAGCAGTATCGAATGCCACTATTTACATTTTCTTTGTAAAACGATATCAGCTTAAGAGTGGCGAAAGTTTGTTTTCTCTTTAGTTCTTTATACCGATGGAAAATAACGAAATTCGAAAAAGTTTTTTAATACTTACACAAACAATAATACAAAGACGGAAAGAGATGTTTAATAAAATATAGATTAATAAAAATAATCAACATTTCAATAATGTTATTGGCATAAATAATTGTTATTAAATTGTTTCCTATTTTATTGAAACTTTAAAATATATGAAAAAAAAAAACAAAAAATACATATACAGTGGTACACATAAATATGAATATTGCATTGTTGTTGCGTTTTTTCTTTCTTCGAGGAACTTTTCCATTTATAGATCGATTGTTATATTTTTAATCTCTATCAGTTGAAACTTTGAATTATCTAGAATGGTAATTTTTTAAATTGGTTGTATTATATTGCCTTATAATATGTCATAATTTCTTTAATTTGGTGGCACAAATCATCCTAGTTTAGATGAATTGCCTAATAAAATAAAAATTAATTAATAAAAAAATCGATATAAAATCGTCATTAGTTTATTTTAATAATAACATTAATTTACCAAAGAAATATTCAGGCTCAATCAAAATAATATGTTATAAAAACTAGTTTTGTCCCTGCCTTCGTTCAAGTTAATGTTTGTACTGTAAAAACTAGTTTTACCCACAAATTCATTTTTATGAATGTTTCTATGGTAAATATTAATATTGCCCACGACATCGTTCGCGTAAATGTTGGTCTGGTAACAAATATGACAAATAATATATTATATTATAATATATAAAGGTGTTTATGTATTAAGTATATATTGTTCTCGGCCAACGTTTCATTATAACTCAGTTAGTTATCTTCTATATATCCATAACTTATCAGTACGTTTATTTAACAAATATTTATTTTATTAAATATAATTTATAATTAAAAAAAAATTTAAATATATATTTACAAAGATTTTGCTAGTATTTATTGTAAAACCTAAGGTTATAGATACATAAAGATCCTCACACCACTTCCCTGCCAAGGAAGGTAGAGAAGACAGAGTGCTGAATTTACCTATCTACACATAATTTGTTTTTCTTTATCCATACATATTCTTATGCAATCCCTCCAATTTTCTCTTACTTTCTACGTTTCTTTCTTTCAAAATATAATTCAATTCGTCCAACCATACGTTGCTTGATCATCTTCTACCATATTTTCCCTCCCACATTTGTTTTATGAGTATTTCGTAACTTATTCGTTCTACATGCCCAAAACATATTTGAATGTTCTCTTTCATCTAACCCAAGGCTCTATAATATATTGTAATAAAAGTAAAAATAAATGCAGGCTTATATTGAATTATTTTTGAGAAGCAAGTATTGACTTCTACTATTTTTTTAGAACTAATTTAATGTTACAATTATTTTCTAGATTGTTTTGATGCCACGATTGTTATATTTCTCACAGAAAAACCTAAAAGAGTATTCAAATCTAAAGTGCAGTAGGAACACTTTTTTCTGATAATATTTACGTGTTTGCTATATGTTCTTAATTTTTTTTATATAACAGTGTAGCATTATAAAATAAATCACATGGAATACACCAGAGAAGGTCGTATTTAAATCGGTTCACTCTCTCTTGAGTTTGGTGAATACAATCAATTGCATAAACTCTCCAATGCAAAATGTTAATTTGAATAAATAGTTAAGTTATCGTCTAAAAGTTAAATTTAATGGAATAAATATTTCAGAATGTATGAGCATTGTTTGTATGTATTTATGGTCAAACTATTATATAATTTGTATCAGTTGATTCAAATATATGGTATACGTTGATTATAAGAGCATAATATTTTTTAAATTATGAAGAAAACAAATTAAGGTCAGCTATGTAAAATATAAACGCATTTATGAATGGTTGAATTAAAATAGGCACTAAGTACCAAAAAAAAAACTAAGTATGCAGTTTCGTTCTATATGTCATATAGAATGGAACTGCATACTTAGTTTTTTTTTATTTTTTTTTGGTACTTAGTGCCTATTTTACTTCAACCATTCATATAATCTCGTCGTGTCCTTTGCGTGGTAGACATAGAAAAAAACTTCCACACTTTCCTATCAAAGCGCACAACTTTTTTCCTTCACTACATTCAAACATCTCGTCATACATAGTCATATTTTATTCACATGTCTCACTTTACTTCTTGCCAAATCTGATCCACTTGATTGAGCTACATTATATTCGATCCAACTCTTCACACACACTTTTGATGCAATTTTGACTTGTATACTTGCTTAGTTGTTCATTCTCACCAAACGCCTTTTCTTCAAATAACTTCAAAAAGTCATTTTAATTATATATTTGTTTCTGATGTTACATTTCGCTTTCTTTCATACATTGACAACCCATAAATTTAACTCCACAGCATTAATATATTTTTTGTCAATTTCAAGCTAAACTCCTGCATGTCATCCATAAAAATGCCTGTGGTGTTATTTCAAGGTCACATAGCTCTGCTTGTCAT
The DNA here is from genome assembly GCA_949825065.1 of Odontocerum albicorne. Taxonomy (NCBI): domain Eukaryota; kingdom Metazoa; phylum Arthropoda; class Insecta; order Trichoptera; family Odontoceridae; genus Odontocerum; species Odontocerum albicorne. Next base: position 18,405,121 of record OX463855.1, read on the forward strand.
CCGGACTAACAACCTTGCATATTCACCGCAAAATGTTTTGATTTCACTTTTGTCATTTCGAATCGGCCTAGATTATGGGATAAAAAACAATCCAGTCTGCGGTCTGTAACCACAATTACTATTGACAATATCACATGTTATCGGATTCAAAATATAGCTAATTCATAATAAATGTTTCCGTTAAATAATTAAATTTCCGTAATACATATTTATTCATTATTGGGATAGCCCACAACCCATCTGTACTTCAGGTATTTTAAAGAGCGCTGTCAGGAGATAAAATTGTCTTTGGCCCTAAAAATTAAACCATCGGGTTAAAGAACCACTCTTGTATATATAAAACTCGCAGGTTGTCAAGGCATATTTTCGCAACATTACCGCACGTGAAGAGACCACAACACTTTCAGAGATCTAGTTTACGTGAGTATTTTTTTTTTCAATCGACTTTCGTTATATATATCTAAGGACTTATAAAACATTTAAGGAAACATTATGTGGTGGCTACTTAAGAAAAAATACCTGATAGTAAAAAAAAATTGGAAGAAAAATTCACTCGAAATTAAAACCAGGATATTCAGAGTACCTAGCAAGCGTGACAGTTACCAGATCATGATACTGATAAGGATGTCGATGAAATTTAAATAAATTATTCATTACACCGAACTTGAATTTTTTTAACACTTTCGCTCTGATTTAATCTGTCAAATTATGATTCTAGCTTTAACCTTAAATAAGAATAACGTATATAGTGCCGTTTAGAGAGCAGGTTCTTCTTAAGGGTACTCTAGCTCAGGATTCAAACCCACGATATTATCAAATAAAAAATACAGCAAAATAAATATAAATTGTAAGTTGAGCGTAAAAATGTGAAGATGGTGGCTACGGCAATAAAATAAGAACATTCCTGGGTCTGCATGTATTTAAAAAAAGTGTAGTTGGTAAGAAAATTACAGAAAACTTATCAAAGGAAGACGAATTACAATGAAAACTTTGTAGATTTTCCGATATGTGATAAAAACACATTCAGTTTTAGGTGGAGTGTATTGTATCTGTGTAGTGTTTATACTCGTATAAACACGTAAATTTTTATAGTCTTTCCGAAAAAGGTAGTCTTTGAGTAATTCCTAATGCTGCACATTTCACCCACATTTCTAATACGTAGAGACAGAAAAAGAAAAATATTAGTCGAGAAAACGATTGTCAACATAAAATAAATATTATTAATCAATTAACTATTACGTAATAATAATATGACTTCTACAACACAAAAATAAAAAATTATCACACCCACATTTTCAGATCATGTTTTGATCACGCCAGGAGAAATCTCAATAATGCACATTCGTTCATGTCATCACGTTCATTACCTGTTGGGGTAGGCAGAGAAGGCAAAGCACTAGGCTTTCATATCTTAAAATACATATTTCGCCTCTTCCACATCCATACTACACCTTATCATAGAAATCCTACGATTTCTCTGAATTATTTTATTTCCGTCTTTCAAAATACGAGTACTATAACCTGGATCCAATCATACTTTCCTTGGATTTTTTACCACGACATTGACTCACATTTGGACTGTATATTTTTTTATTTTGTCAATCTTTCGACATATTCGTTCCACGTGATGTTACCATCTCAGAGAGTTCTACACATAACTTAACCCATTAGTCTTGAATGTACATTCATCCTTTATCAATTCACTTTGAATTCTGTCATCTCGTGTATGGTATTCATATCAGTGCACCCATCTTGCAGCATTTATTTGGCTCCTTTGAATCTAATTCCACATCCAAGTTTTACTAACATACACCTTAGTTGGGACGAAAATATTTTTATGGATTATCGTCTTAATATCTTCCAAATAATGTAAATTATAAAATATATATAAATTTACATAGATACAGAAAGACAAACATAAATGATATATAGAGGGAATATGAATGAAAGGTTTGTGAGAGGAAGACTAAGGTAATTATTGAAGGAATCGTAGAAAGAATGAAATCGAAAAATTGTATGAGAAAGTATATGAAGGTAAGGGTATAGAAAATTATAACGCTATGTTCTCTCTACCAACCCTGACATGGAAATGACGTGATGATATTTATGTATGTATGTTTTATATTGTACATACACATTTAAATTGGATGTGTGTAAAATCTTCATACAATTCCTATAAAACAAAAACCAATCACCAAAGAAGGATTAAATATTAAATGTGTCTAACTGTGTTGTTCTTTATTTATTTTCAGCCCTGTCTAAACTTCTCACATCACACACAAGTACGATTCAGACGTACTGGAAAAGGGAAAAACTAAACCGGAAAAAGTTGGAAACGAGGAGACACCCGAAGGAGACATTCGGTCCCGTCGGTGGCGGGAAAACTCCCTATCCGACCATTATTTGCATCCAATCGGATGTAGCCGACACCGCAACGGTCGAAACTGTCAAAAACAGGTAGGGGTCTTTTTCAAATAAAATTGTTTGTTGTGCTCGTTAGTGTGGGATGCCGTATAAATAAGTTTTATGAAAAAAAAATGTATACTAGAAAAATGCCATAAAATAGCAACGTTTTGAATAAAAATTTAAAATTTTCTAGGACTTATTTTTGTAAGATATTAAATATATTTTATGTATATTATGACTGTCAATTTGCAAATCAGATTTTTTTAAAGGAAAATCAAGATTAAAAAACATAAAGAGTTCTGCATCCTTTTTTATTTACTCAGTGACAGCTGTTTGGCCATTCAATGACAAAGTTTGACAGTAAAACAGATGTCACTGAGGGAATTTAAAAGAATGCAAAACTATTAAAGCGTTAAATTTTGATGTTTTGAGTAAAAAAAATATTTGAAGACTTCACTAAAAAAAATATCAAAATTATTTGAAATTCATATTTTTTGTTCATTTTGAGAGCAATTAAAAAAATTGAAAAAGGTATTTACAATAAATTTCTCTGTTATTTCACTAATTATATAAATCCCCACTATACGTGTTTCGTCTTTCTATCCCAAGGCTCTCAATCCGCCTGAAGAGAGCCTCGGGATAAGAGGCAAAAGACATGTAGCGGGATTTATCTTATTAGTGGAATAGCAAATTTTTTTTTCACTTAATATATTATTATGGAGTTTTATTTTTAAACAAAAGCCTTGGTTTAAAACAACTGGAATAAGCACGCAAATCAATTTTCATCATCGCACGTATTGGCAATACTATCCAATACGTATAAAGGCAATAACACTGGAACACGTGTAGCGCGTGTAAGTGTTGTCGGCAGACGAACGATTTTCCAACAATGGGTTCATTAAAAAAAACAGGTACCATTGACATTCGAACCCGAAACTGTGGAATTCAAGAGACGTACCAACTGATGACGAAAATATAATGTATACCTTATTTGAATTCAAAATGTTAAATAAAGGTGAAATTTTCAATTAAAATAAACAAAATTCTCGGACGAAATAAATAAAGCGAATGGTTTGGAACAAAGTTTTTAGTTGTAAATTAAATTTAACGCCATTGCGGCTAAAATGTCAAACGCAGGTGAGGATATTTTACAGCTCGAAAATAATATTGACCACTCGGATATGATTATTTTACGAAGTTTAAATCCTGCCTATATTTTCACTTATTTGAATGTATTGTTAGCAGAATTGGAATTTAATATTTTATAATATCAGAAATCAGAAATTTTAGACATTTGTTTTGTGAATTTCGGAGACACATCTTCAAAAAAAATCGTAGGAGTTGTATAACGTGTATGGATATAGAAAAGGTAAAAAATGTGTGTCAAGATAGTAAGTAAGTAAGACTCGTCTGCCTATTCCAACATGAAAACAACGAGATGGTATGTATGTACCTATTAATATTCGTTTTGTTATTACTATATAATATTTCACCACTCATTCTCAATGTGTATCCATACCGTGTCCAAATTTCTTTCTTCATGTTTCTGATATCCATCCGTAACAAACATACATATATCAAAATTCGATCATAACTTACTAAACCATACATTTCAGATATTTCTCAGATGAAACAATTTTTAACCGCTTTTATTCTATTCTCATAAATATCGCTTTTATACAAGGGTTCATTCTCATACACAAGAAAAAACTTGTTCTAAACTGCACATTTTTTAAATATCAGTTTATTGTTGAATCAAACTTTATTTTATTTAAAAACCTTGCTGAAAATAAATACTTCAAAAGAAAACAACGGATTTAGCTACCTTCTTCTTCTCATTTATAATAAAAAGTTTTCATTTAATCTAGAATTTACTTTGTATTTCTTTTAAATAAATACTCGATTCCCATTGAAAGTATTATTTTATTTTAATATATAATATAAAGCTCTCTTAAGAAAAGTTTGCTGTATTAACACGGTGATATAGAAATTACATATTTACCATCACGCAATATCCTTTGGGAGGTAGATGAGAGGTCTCTTCTCTTTTCTACCCACACAAACTTTCTTTGTTCAATTTACACTTATATACGTTGTCATTCATTTTCTTTTATTTCTCATGCTTCGCATCTTTCTCTCAGATCCTTTTGTCGATATTCTTGTTCCGTGCATTCCATTCATTCTAACATTTGTTTTGTAAGTTTTTCAGAACTCATTCCTTTAATATGCTCAAATCATTCCAAGATTAGTTTCTAAATTTTACCTTTATTCGACTCTCACAGATAACTATCCTTAATTCAGAAATTACGTACACCACCATACGAGCTTAATATTTTTTTTCCGTAATACATGAATTACGTTTGTTTTAATATTACCTTAATCGCGATGAATTTAAAGTGGATTTTAATTAAAATACGCAATTTTTTATTTTATTTTTCACGTACCTGTTTTTGCTATATTTTTTTCTGTTTTATATTAATATATTTTTTTCTGTTTTAATTTTATGTTAAACATATACATAGGCACGCGATTAGTGATTATAAAGAAAGTTAAGTTCCACTACGAGTATGATAATTAAAGTTAGAACGCACACGGCACGGACAACACTACAAAAAAAAAGAACTTAATTGGGAGCTCCTGCGTCATCCCCCTTACTCTCCGGATATTACCCCATGTGACTATCATTTATTTCTGGCTCTTCAGATTTTTTTATCGGGGAAAAATAAACAATTGAGATGAAGTCAAATAAGAAGTTTCTATTTTTTTTACATGAATGAAATTTTAAAAAATACCAGGTAGATGGCAAAAAACTTGTTGATAATGAAGGAAAATGTATAATGGATTAAAATATATAAATATTTTTTTTTTTAAATGCATTGTTTCAAAATTTCTCAAATATGCACATATTTGACCGACCTTATAAAAAAAACTCCAAAATTGATCTTACAATTATCATCTATAGATGTATTGTCTCACGTAGTAGCACAAAATAAAGTTTGGATCTAGAGTGAATTTAACTATTTTGGATTAAATTTCAGTTAGTAGATGTATGTTGAACTAGATATTAATTTTTTTGCTTTAATCATATTCAAGATCAAATTAAAACACGTATGTATTCTTAATTAAGATATTTTTTTTACTAAGAATAAAAACATTGAGTGTACTGTGCTACACAAATATCTTCTAATCAACCAGGCACAGAAAGGTTACATCTTCAATACCAAAAATATTGGTTGGTGCATAACTAATGATCGTTTTACCGATCTCCTTCAAATTTGTCAAATTTGTCATTTTGTTTCTTTTTTTTTACTAATATATTTCTTACTATCAAGACAGTAAAAATGCGTGTTTGTAACCACCTTCATATTAGTCTTAATGCGTTTTATCTTTTCGAAAGAGGGTGGACTACAACACAGTCACTACGCGATCTCAAATGATAAATTTTACAAATTCGAAAGGCACCGGTAAAACAAATGTTAATTATGCAGCAACCAATAATAAGACACACTTAAAACATTAAAAAAATAAATTTAAAAAAATTATCAGATATTTGCGAACTTTACCAAAATAGGAAACGATAAAATAAGAGTTATGGAGAAACATACAATACTCGTATTTTCTCATTAATTATTATATATGGTACATACTCGTATGTTACGAGTATTTTCTTTAGACCACTGAAACACGGTTTAATTTTTTATGCCTACAAAATATTCCACAGAGTAAGTATTATGTCAAACTCGATTTTTTTATTTACACCTATAATCTTATATAACATTTTATGAAATAAATTTTTGAATAAGAGATTTGAAAAGTCGTACAAGGATCAGTCACAAAGGACGTTTCAAAAATCACACCGTTTTCTTGGAAATATTCTCAACGAATATGAAATTTTAAAAATGCAAAAACTCATATAACGGAGACTTGTCAGCCGTTACCCCCGGGATAGAAACACGGGAAAACTAAACAAATAACGTAAAACCTTCGCTCCTGTACTCCTGTGAGATTTTCCCTATACACTAACGAGTGCGACGTAATATTTTATTTTTCGATACCGCTGACCTTAAAAATGATATTCCGTTTTGAAAGGGAAAAAATGCTTTTATTGTTGACATAATTATCATAACCATCATGCAATGTGCCAGTTGGGGCAGATAGAGAAAACACATCTTTACTTTCTATTTTATTATTATGGGCATGGATACCAAAAATAATTGTAAAAGAAAATGTAGAAACGACTTTCAACAAATCAATTCACTTAATGTGTTTAGATGAAAGTGTTAAATGTTTATATTTATTTTATTATTTTGTGTGCACGGTATTATTGTGCATGATTCAAAGAGCGGCATTATTGCAAAATAGTTATTTATTTCAACCAACTAGAAAATGCTAAATCGTTAATATTAACGGAAGATTTTGCAAAAATAAATAGCAAACTCGTATATTTAAATATACTAATTTCTTAACAATAATGAAATGTCTAAAGGAAGGGACCTTGTTCAATTATAAGAAATAGAAATAAAGGAAAATAATGAGAAATTAGTTTTCTAAGTAATTCAATATTTTTCCAATTCGCTCTTGAACGTGATTAAGGATGGTGCACATCCGATGACTCTTTGAAGCTTGTTCCACAGTCGCGCCGAGAGCGTATTGCTATATAAAGGAGTTTTTATCGCCCAATCCAATATAACTTACTGGTTTTGAAACAAAGTGGAAATTTTCGTGAAAATACATTTCAATGTATACTGGTACACAAATTTTGCTGCTGCCACATCTTAACACCTTGTCATGCATAATATTTTATTGTTAAGTCTTTTCGCTCTTCTCCTTTTCAGAATTTGATAATTTTACATTTTTTAAAGTCGTGCATAACTTTTCATTCTTCTTGAGTATATTTTTCAATAGTTGTTCATAATTCATTTCTTCTATTTTTAGGTCTTCTAAAACTTCTCAAATATATTTTTGAATAGTGGTTCATCATTCATTTCTTCTATTTTTAGGTCTTCTAAAACTTCTCAAATATATTTTTGAATAGTGGTTCATCATTCATTTCTTCTATTTTTAGGTCTTCTAAAACTTCTCAAATATATTTTTGAATAGTGGTTCATCATTCATTTCTTCTATTTTTAGGTCTTCTAAAACTTCTCAAATATATTTTTGAATAGTGGTTCATCATTCATTTCTTCTATTTTTAGGTCTTCTAAAACTTCTCAAATATATTTTTGAATAGTGGTTCATCATTCATTTATTCTATTTTTAGGTCTTCTAAAACTTCTCGTACTTCTCGAATATATTTTTGAATAGTTGTTCATCATTAATTTCTTCTATTGTTTTTATAAAATTATTTTAAAATTCTGTCGTATTCATATTTATTGGGTTACACAATTCAGTTTAATACTAAAACAATGCTGCTTAATTTTTGTCACATAACATAATATTGACTTTTAAAGTCTATATGGCATACCATATTCGTTTTTTCGAGAAAGGGAAATCAAAAAATTTTCGACGGCTCATCAAAATCATGGAGTTTAGACGTTTGAAAAGGATAGCGTTGCATTATTTGTTAAAATATATTAATAACTTAATATTTAATACAAAAAAATACTTAAAGTGTGTATATCTTGAAATTTTTAATTTTCGGAGGTACAGTATTTATTATCACACTGAACAATTAGCACACATTAGATTTATAGTATAATAAAGAAACGTTTTATCAAAGTAAAAAAATAATTTATCCATTTTAATAAAATTACTTTTTGTTGGCTTTTAACCTGAAAAGTAGCAAATGTGATTTAAACTTTAAGCTCAGGCATACCATTAAAATGCACTTAGAAGGTTCACTTGTATTAAAAGTTCTCAATTTGAAACCACATCGAAATTGTATTTTGGACAAGCATTATTTGTTTCCTAAGTTAATTAGAACGTTGAGATAATATATATTGTACATCATTTGAATATATTTATTTAAATACACAATGAAGATTATATTGGAATTAAGAAAAAAAATACTGTTATGTGTCGCCTTGTTTTTGGTTTCTTTTAAAAACTGATATAACTGAAAAAGAAATTACTTCCAAATAACTAATATACTTTACAATACCAAGCATCAAAACCGTCACTAAATATATTAGCTAATTTCGCATCACGTATTTTATGTCATATTTTATTTCCGTTTTTTCGCGGTGTGATGTGGAAAGCATAAAAAGAAAACCCACCACCAACATTAAATTATATTTCATCCAGAAAATTCAACTTGCGTAAAATTACTTCATCAGACAGGATGCCATTTTAGGGATATCTGCGACTGAATTTTCTACGAAACGGCTCGACTCACATAATATATTATGATAATATTAAGATCATTACTTCGTGAAATCTATGGAAATTCCAAGATGATATCTGTCAATAAAAATTCGAAATAAATTGATTCGCTTTCGTTATTTGTACCCTGGAACTATTTTGCGTTCTCTAATGATTTCGGAACGACCTTTCTTGCACAATCATATATCCTGATCATTATTCAAATATAAGAAGAAACTTTAAAATCATAATTTATCTCAAAACATTTTTCGTTTCCAAATGCTATTCAATTCGCATACTTAATTTAATAAATTAGCATTTCACTATTTGCATTTTAGCGCACACTATACCCTCCTCAGGCGAGTTCTTTAAAAGAGATTACCTGTTACTTACATTGTCTCTTATCTTACGAGAAATTAAGTAAAAAGTGGTTAGTTCTTAATTAGACCATTGACAGTAAAAAAAAGGTGTAATTTAGTTTAATTAACTTACTTTAAAAGGACACATTGTGCGTGTTAAAAACACATAATGCGTAAAAAATATAGTAGAAGAATTGTTATATTTTTAATCCATTAATCATGGATTCTCTCAAAGTTACGTCTGAATTATTTAAATAAAATCTGAACATTTTTTCCCTTTGATTTTGTGTAACTTTTGTTATTTAACTGTTAATTAAATATTAATTTTCGTTCATTGTACTTTTTATGTACGTTAACCGTAGTTGATAATAATTGAATGTGGAAACGAAAGCTGTGTGATTTGAAATAAAAATGCTTTAAAGGAATAAATTCACAAGATTAATATTAGTTGTATGAAGGTGTATATATTAAAAGAAATCATAGAAAATACGTATATTGTACAATAAAATATTTGACACTTATGAGGTTCTATTATAAACTCGCACACGAATATTTTTGGAAGTAATATTTCATTTTAGAACAGCTACATTCATTTTTAATATACAAAGTATTTTATTAAATTTCTACTAAAAATACTAACACCTTTTAATATATTGGCAACAACATCATCGGTTTATAAGTAATACAGTTTGCTGGCGTGGTCACAACATAAAAATATTTGGAGATTGCAATATTTTTATTGTCAATAGGAACAGGGAACAACGCTGAGTTTAAAATTCAGAAGTTTGTTAAAAGTTTTTTTTTGTGATTTTGTTCAACTGAAATAAAAATAATATGATTTAGTCCATGATGTTCACTGAAAAAAATGCAAAAAACGTATAATATCTCAACGTTTTATGGTAAAAAAAAATTTATCAAATATTCTTCTCCACAAAATAATCAGAACTCAAAAGAATTTCTTATATGTTAATTTTACACCACGACTTGAAAATGAAAGCAGCTAAGCAAACGGAGTCGTTTGTTACGGAGAGTTAAAGAATTGCTTGCCATGTGGAGAAGAAAATTGGACAGTTAGCATAATGTAACGGCAAACCTTGGTTACAAACGGCCCTGGAGACTACCCAATTTTGCAAAACGATTTGTAATGAAGTAAAGCTATTCTCGGACGCCACAAAGCAAGAATAGCAAATGAACGAAAGATTGAGCGGGTTCATACACCTGATGGAACTCCTATCCAATAATAAAGATAACTTGATTGTATTGTAAAATATATACGACAGTTTATTTATCGAAAATTAAATATTAGTTTTTTTGTTAATTTCTTATTATCATATTTATTTATTCTAAAAAAACTTTAATTCAAAACATCGATTGCCACTGTGTAATATATTATTTCAATCATTTTTATAAAAAAAAATTAAGTGAAATAAACATTAAATTTTATGTTATTCAATTCAAATTGTTACCTTTAGTTGCTAATCTAGATTGTTGATTGATAACATATTTTGTTTTATTCGGTAGTGATTATATTTATTTTATAAAATATCTAATGTAAGAATACACCATTTTTCACACCATCATGATCATCAGCCCTACAACCCAGGTTCGGTTATAGTAATCTGTAGGATTCTCTTTCACCTATCTCTCTTAGCAACGTTCGACCTTAAATATTTGATGCTCAATGTGCGGTAGTTCTCTGTCACACCATCCAGCTATCTCAGTTTTGATCTGCCGGCGCACTTTCATCCCATCGAATCGCTGACCAAAGATTTCCTTATACGAACAGCATGTGGTATAAGGCCCAAACCAGCACAGTCCAACATTTTTATAACTTTTATTTATATTGGAACGAATATTTAGATAATTTGTAAAAATAATCTTTTCAGGTGTATAGAAGGTAAGTTATGGAAGACATATAAATACTTAGCCAGACCATATTAATAATTTTTTGAAAGAGAGGAATCTGTGAAAAGTCTTCGTAATAAACGGGTAAGCCTAACGAGGTGAACGAACGTTTCAGAAGTGAACGATATTGTACTAAGATGGAATGAAGTGGAGGTCTATTTGCCTACATCAATATGGACATAGCATGATGATGAAATTTATCGTAACAATTTCAAGCTAGCCACGTTGAAAAAATTACAATTTTAGTCTAGAATAGCAATGATAAATACGTAGCACGCGTGCGAAACTTGGCACGTTAGGGATTTTCGGCTGCACGCCAATGAACTCAATGTATTTTACATTTTTAAAGTTTATTTTATTATTTAAAAAAAATATGTATTGTTTGAATTATAGTTATAATTTATTAATTAATATAATATTTAGTTAAATTTATTGAAAGAAAAACTTATAGTATGGTAGTGTGTCACTTAACATTTACATTGGTTGCAGTATGTGGCTTACTTCAAATGGTTAAGAACTTACTATTAGTTATCATATTTATACGAGTATATATTACGAGGACTACTGGTACGCGAAATTTTCAAATTTTATTTTCACTTATTTTGGCACATTATTCAAATATTGGTCATCCCTATTACAGAATATTAAACAGATATATTTGCATAAAAATTGCATCAAAATAAATCTGTAAAAAGTCAATAGAAATTTCAAACATGCATATTATATCATTTGAAATTTGCTCGATACATAAGCGAAATAGAAAACTTTGCCAAAGCATAAAATCATGTTAGGTTTACCTATTGGATATGTAAATCCATATTTTCGCAGGCGCATTCTCAAGACTGCACAATAGTATAGTGTGAATGAACGATAATTGTAGGGTGCAGAATATAATAATTAATAATACATTTGTATTATGAATCTTAGTCCTTATATTTATTTTTGCAAGAGAGACTTAAACGTGGCAAAAAAGTGATGAAATCAAGATAAATGAGGTAACCATTAAAGCGTTGTGTAGAATATCTAATATACAATGCGTGACAAAATAAGATATGAGAATATTGAGAAAAAATGCTTAGTTAAAAAATTTGTAATGCTTAAGATAAAAAAAGAACATTCAAATAGTTCGACCACGTAGATACTCGTACAATGAATAATATTTAAAAATGATTTTAAAAATTGTAAATTGTTTCGTAAAACACTGTTTATTCCACTCAACACAACGATATACCCAACCGGTTTCAAGGTGTTCACCTCATATTCAGGGGAGCACAAACACGACTGAATTAATTTCGTTATGTTAAGTGGAATGAACAGTATTTTACAAAAGAAATAACTATGTTTTTAAACTTCCACAGTGTTAACGCCTTAACTATAAAAATATTTTCTACAGAACAAAAAGATAACGAAAGTGACTTTTGAGAGATTTGGTCACTTAAGTTATATTTTATTAAATCCACATAACCATTCAAATTTGAAATTCCTCTCCAACAGTCATAAAATCATATTCAAATCATCTCCTTAAAAAAATATTGAAAAACGATTTATATCGTTTTATCTCGACGTACTTTCGTATTTCAAAAGATTAGGTAAGAAATTCTTCGAGATCCTTGCTCGGATGTCTCCCAAATACCGGATGAACGTCGTGGAAAAGGAATTCTGTGCCGCCTTGAGTTTCGATAATAGTTCTCCTAATAGTTGAAATTGCATTCTTGAACCAGAGAAAGGGGCAGAAAGGGGAACAAGATCAGACAAGGCTTCTTTTCATATAATGGGGGAAGGGATGCAACAAAAGCTTTGTGCAGCTTACAACATTCCTAAAAACGTTCTTTGTGATTCTTGGATATATATTTTGTACTTGTTTACCTTATTTTTTAAATTATTTCGTTTCTACAGTACCCGGGCATTCTTCAACATATCCGAATGGGTGATTAAAACATATTGAAGAGCGTGCCCAGGAGACAATCATGTCTTCAGCCCCGGAGACAGAGCCTTTGGATTAAGAATCACTGTAGTAGGCACTGAATTCGTGGTTTGTTATTGTTCATGTCGCAAATGAACGGACAAAAAAAATCAAACACGTACTCGGCGTGCGCGAGTATTGTTACCTGACGAACTATTTAACCAGACTGTTTAACTGACTATATAATTCAAATCTTGACTTTAACTCTAATATTAAAATAATAAAGTAGTTCTAGCCCCAAAGGTTCGATTAATGGGTCCGAAGACAGTGTTGTCTCCCGGTCAAGGATAAACTGAAAGGGTGCCAGAAAACAGAGATTGCGGCAGAACGATAGCAAGATTGATTGATTAGGCGAATGAATTGACAATTGAAGACTTGTCTCTGTAATACAAACGATAAGTCTCTGAGAAGAGAAGATACATGTTGATGCAATGTGCACCAGTAACATCCCATAGATCTTATATGTAAACATGTACAATACGTGCACTTAAGGATGATGTGTTGGATAAGATGAAGAAGAACACTTAAAAATGTTTTGGCATGTAGAACGAATGAATTAAGGAAGACTAACAAAAACAAATATACATTGCAAACGTGAGGAGAAGGCGTGGTAGAGGAAGATCAAGATAAATATGATTGAATCGAGTGAATGATGTTTTGAAAGAAGAAAATATTAAAAAGTTAACAAAATGGAATGTATTGTATGAGAAAATATATAAGGGGTGAAGGATGTGATACGATTTTGGAAAATCTAGCCCTCTGTCCTACCCCAACACGGTACAATTATAATAATTCTTACAATAAACCTGTGACTATTCAGTAGGTCCAAGGAATTATAATGTGTAATTCATCGCAGTTACTGGGACCCGTCGAGCATCCCTTTGCCATCCCAACGTCAATTCAGTTGGGAAGCAAAGCGCTGTGGAGTTTGCTTATTTTCTTTTATTTTACCCCTCTTTAAGTGAGTGAGCTGTTGCAATCCAGGAAATGGCGTGATAGTATAAACGAGTATATATGAAAGGTGAGAAAAGTAATCATCGGTGGCATTTTATTATTATCATCGATTATTAAAATATTTTATCAATAGTTATGTTATTAATCTAATATAAAATGATATTCGTTTCATCTGTCATTGTTTATATTGGACAGAATATTGAACACAAATTTAATTTAAAATTCACACAAAGATATTGCATGTATAACGTAATTTTCTGTGTGCAATGGAATTGATGAGTACACAATGAGCTTCCAGAACATTCAAATAATGCATTTAGCGAGGCTGAATTGCAGGAAATTACATTCTCCATGGCCGTTTGTTAAACGCCAAAATGGTGGATTCTCACCCCACATTTAGACCACCGTAGTCCGACATGTTGGCCTAGATTTATGTGGTGTACATAGACTAAATATGTATAAAAACTAAAACATTTATTCAGATTTTAAGCTTTTGTTAGTTTAGAATGCATAAAAATATAACAAAAAAAATAATAGCGAAAAACGAGATAAAAATAAGTGGAACGTGGTAAAATCCAGAAATATTGGTTGTTTTTTTTTTCAAGTACTTGTTTTCCAATTTCTAGAAGTTTTATTTTTACGTAAAATTTTAGCTATAATACCTTAAAGTTTAAAATTTAGATCAAGAAAAATACTGAGTTGCATTTACATTGTTATTAATAGGCTTTCCTTAATACTCGTACCATAAAGCTCAACACAATTTCATTTGAACAAATAACGTAAAATTACTGGAATGCGAGAAAAACTGCACTGGGATTAAACTTCCTAACACTGAACAGAAAAATCACTCAACAAGATATGTGCTTTGCAAAGATATCGATGGGAATGGAAAGCGATGGGAGTTCTTAGATGTGCACCATCCTTATTTACGTTCAAAAAAAATATTGCAAAATTATAACTTCACTAAGAATTTCCTTTCATCCTAATTTTTATTTTTTTTCCATTCCTTATTCTTGAACTAACCCTTTTAATTTAGTTCTACCATTATTGTTTAGAGATTACTAATTTATTTACTTCTTAAACTTTCTATAGACTCAAGAGTCTGTTACTGCAGGATTGTCCTCCTGTGATGCTGAGCTCCAGCTATCTCTCCATCGTTTCGGGGTTCTCCCTGGTGGACGCCGTCTATCCGGCACCCCATGAAGAGCTATGTATGGAATTTTTGTGAAATTCATTCTCTGTACATGTTGGTACTAGTATCGTCGACGCTGTCGTCCCCATCTGACCACATCTTGGACCTCACAGACCTCTCGCATTGTGGTGTTCCTTACACGATCACGCAAAGTCTTCCCAGCAATAGCACGTAGAGTTCTCATTTCCGTTGTCCTTAGCATACTTTTTGTCCTGACAGTGTCCGCCCTCGCTTCGATGCCATACGTGAGGATAGGTTATTTACTTCTTCTTCATCTTATTTTAGGCCTGTTGGCCTGTTATGGTCCTAAATCATTGTTTGCTTCTTATGACGTCGACTGCCAGCTGTCTTTCCATCTTTAGGGAGGTCGTCCTGGAGGTCTGCTTACTTGGGGGATACTGTCCCTGGCCATTCTTACAGCTCTTGGTTCCACCATTCTGGATACGTTTTCGTTCCAGAACCTTCTTTTCTGTCGTCCCCATCTGACAATATCTTCAACTTCGCACGTCCTTCGGATTTCTGTGTTTCGTACTCTATCAAGGGTTTTGCCAGCGATACTCCTGAGTACCTTCATTTCGCTGGTTTGAAGGAGATTTTTGGTTCTGACAGTGTCGGCTCTGGACTCTATGCTGTATGTCATTATGGGGCGGACACAGCTCTTGTATATCCTCACCTTGCTTTGGATGTTCATATTCTTGTTTTTCCAGATAGTGTTCTCCGGAAATCCACCCGGACATCCGGAAATAGCTGCGGCCTTTTGTGATTGTTCAAGCACTTCGCCATAGAGTTCATTATTGCACATTATGCTAGCACCCAAGTATTTAAATTTTGTAAATTGTTCAATCGGTGTGTCGTCGATCGCCACACTGCATCCAACTTGCTCTCTGGCTAGAGTCATGCATTTAGTCTTGCTGATGGAGATAGACATGTTGTATTTTTTGGATGCAGTGTGAAATCGATGTAGCATTTGTTGCAGGTCTTCCTCTGATTCGGGTATGATGGTGGCATTGTCAGCATAGCATGTGATGTTTAGCATATTGTCACCTATCTTGTATCCCAGGTTAAGTCGGCAACTTCTTCTATAATTTTATCCATAACCAAGTTAAATAGAAATGGGCTTAAACTATATCCTTGTCTTACTCCGGTTTGTGCTGGAACGTCATTAGAGAGTTCTCCGTCTACGCAAATTCTTGTGGAGCTATTTAGGTTTATATCTCTAATGGTTTTGGCGATGGAGGGTAACACGTTCCTTTCGAGCAAAATGCTTATTACATCTTCTTGTTGGATTCTATTAAAGGCCTTGGTCAGATCGATAAAAGCAAGGTAAGCAGTCTTGTTGTATTCCAAAGACTTTTCTTTAATTTGCCGCAGTATGAATATAGCATCTGTAGTAGATCTGTTTCTTCGGAATCCTTGTTGTTCATCTCTATTTTCAATTTTTTTTTTCTAATTTTACTCTTAAGGTGTTGGTGAAGAGCTTGAGAAATGCGCTTAAAAGAGATATTCCTCTATAGTTACCAGGATCAGATTTTTGTCTTTTTTTAAAGATGGGAATCTTTATACTGGCTCTCCACTCATCTGGTATTGTTGTAGTTTCAAGGATCAAGTTGTAAAGTTTGGGGAGACTTTTCTCTAGTTCTTCGCCGCCATATTTTATGAGTTCGTTTGGTATATTATCACTTCCAGGAGCTTTTCTATTTTTGAGTCTTTTCATTCCTTGTCTTATTTCACAATGTTGAGGGTTCGTTAATTATTATATCTAGAGTTGCTGGTGGAGATGTGTTGTTAAACAGGTCTATAAAATATTGATCCCATTCCGCTATATAAATCTTATTAGTTTGAACGTATTCATTAATTGGTTTCTTTTTATCTCTAAGGATCTTCCACACTTTCTTTTGGGTGCCATAGAGATCAGGTTATTTGTGTTTTAAACTGGCACATCTGGCGGATATAATATTATACAGCATTCTTTTCAACCTATTTTTCCTTGAATTTCATGAGTTTACTAATATTTTTTTGTAAAATAAACCATGGAATAAAACCACTTAACTTATCTAAGACAAGCTGATTGGCTGGAAGAAATAACGGTACAACTAATAAACTCGCCATGTATCATTTATAACCGGCGGTAACACACTTAAGTGTGAAAACATTTGTAGTAACGACGGACTTAAAGTCCGATCTCACGGGAGAAGGAAAACGTATTTCAGCCCAGTAAATATACTCATAAAACAGATTAAAAACTGGAGTTCTAGCACCTTTGCAAGTTGCCAATACTTATACAGAAA
The DNA here is from genome assembly GCA_949825065.1 of Odontocerum albicorne. Classification (NCBI taxonomy): domain Eukaryota; kingdom Metazoa; phylum Arthropoda; class Insecta; order Trichoptera; family Odontoceridae; genus Odontocerum; species Odontocerum albicorne. Next base: position 18,422,488 of record OX463855.1, read on the forward strand.
ACTTCAAATACAGCAAAACTACCCTTGCCACAAGATCAGAATAGCCAACAATCTACAATTAATAAAAATAATTTAGCCCATCAACAAACACACATTGATTTCTGTGAAGCCAAAATCGGGGTACCAAGTCAGTCGCCGGTCGCAATGCTATCCATACAGACATGTGCTCCAGTCGAATATATTATCACCGAGTTAGTATAAAAAGATCTAACCGAGACGGCGCGACTTCATTATGTTAAAACAATGTAAACAGTCGTGTGGATCCGAGTTATTGTAACCACCACTAGTTCTCAACTGAATGCCGCAGTTTGTGGGACTGAAAACCAAAAAATGGTCTCATACTAACTTGATAGGAATCTCTTTAGCAAAAAGTAACTTAATATCATTCAAAGCGAACGAAAATACCAACATCGTTCAACTACAAGAAACTTATATCATTGACCAGTGATTTTAAAACCTTTTTTTTTCACGGTCCCCTTTATTTTTTTTTTCAAGACTCGCTAAAAACTTACCAATAAATAAGACTGATATGAATGTTGTTCACCACATAGCTTCTCAAATCTAAGAATCAAACTAGACACAGATATTCTCATTACCTATTCCATGTACGTTAAGTTTTGAGCGATGTTTATTTTTCGCCAAAAAACCCAACCCTTCCGAGGTAAGTCATTACAAATGGAACCAGGATATTAATCTTTTACTAATATCCAAAACTTAACCAGTTTTAGTTAGATGTAGCTTCCTATCATGTTAGGGCGTCCTTTAATTTACTTGCGCTACGCTCAAACAGAGAGTAGTTATGGCCTTTCCGAGTTCACCGATCTTCTTTTTTTACATCGTTCTTCATTACACATGTAATGAGACTCTGGAACCAGTTATAAACCAATGTGAGACTCGCTCCGTTATTAGCACGCTTTAAAGAGCGACTGAAAAAAAACTCTTCATTTTGTCAGTGATATAACTTGTTTAATTTTTTACTTTTATTTCTTTTCCAGCACACTTTCCATTTCCTTTATTTTACTCGTATATTATTCATAAATTTTGTACATGGAAACAATCATTTGATTTTCTTGCAACCGTGTATCTTCCCTTTTTTACTTTTGTCTGGTTAATTGGAAAAGATTGCCATCTGGTAAAAAGCTCGCCAGACCGTTTTAAAATGACGTGTTAAACAAAAAAATACATAAATGCATATGTTAGATTGCTTTTAGTTATAATTTTTTTCGAATATCCCGCGACATCCTAGTGCGCCAAAATCTCTGAAGACCTCTGTCGTGGATGGTAACACCTATTCATTGTACCCGTTTTCTAAATATCAGCAGGAAAAAGTATGATAGTATTCAGTATAAAGACAAAACGAAGAATTATACTAAAAAACATTTGAAAAATCACTATTTGAGAAAGTTTTATTGCAAAGTTTTTAAAAGAAGAATAAAAGCTCGCAGAAGACGAAACATTGAGCTACTTGGTAAGACTCATTTTTTTCAATCCAGATTAAAAGGTTCTATTCTTCTTGGTACCATATTTAAAAAAGGTGTTTTATCTGATTTTTACTGCAGGCCTATTAAACATCCTTTTGATTATTAAGAGATTTACCATGTAGCAAAATAAATCTTAGTTGAATTATATATAACAAAAATGCCATAAATACAGAAATAATTTAACACATCTACAATTAGTATAAAAATGTTGTGAACTATTTTGTCTCCGTTCTCTCTTTTAAGTTTTATGAACTAATTTTTGAGGTCATCGACTTACAAGTCAAACTTACAAAAACATTATTTGACTTACTCTGAGAGTGTTTAACTTAATGAGTTCGAGCAGGTCAGCCTAAGGTCAAAGTTACATTGAAAACACTACTTTTATAAACTTTACTTGATTTTGGAACCGTTCACCCTTGCAGATTCAATTTGACCAAAATTTAACGAGATATTTACAAATGTTTTGTTTCATTCACATGTATTGAAATTTTACAAGGTACTTATTTTACTTATTTTTATTGAATAATTTATTTCATACACACGTTTTGAAATTTAACAAGTTACTTATTTGGGCGTATTTCTTAAAGATTTGTTTGATTCACATATATTTGTCCTCAATGAGATACAGGCAAAAATCTAGTTTACTGGGGATACGATAAACGAAAGGTAACAAGCCCTGATCCATTAAAATTTTGTGTTCAAATTAAAATACCTGTTTTTTTTTTCAAAAATTGTGAATTCATAGATTTATTTTCATGTGTAAATAAAATATTTTTTTAATCAATTTCAATTTAACAAGTTACTTATTTGTGCGTATTTCTAAATGATTTGTATTTAAAAATTAAACATAAATTTATTTGTAAGTCCACTAATTACTTTAATCCTCGATACACGTGTTTCTACCTTCTATCCCAAGACTATTTTAAGGCGCCAATTCGCCATGAATAGAGCCCCAGGAAAGATTGTATCACACTTACAGTGGATTAATCTTCTTTTTAAAATAACATAGTAATTTTTTGTTCAATTTCAAAATATTGAGTTCCACAACGTAAAAGCCAAAATTTTGATAAAAGATCTGTATTTCATTCAGAGGTATAATATAATTCACATATATTGTTATTTAATAATGGACTTATTTGCACGAATTTCTAAATAATTCGTGATTCATTTACTTGCTGAGTTTCTCAATTTACGAAAACGTAATATAATTTTGGATACAAAAAATGTTTTTGTTTGAGTAATTAATGTGTTAAGAGAAGCTTGTTTTTAATAAACGTAATAATAGAATTTGAAGAAATGAATCTCATTTTCCTCGATGGAAGTAAAAATAGTGGGTGCCAAAATTTGTTTCATCTCTTAATATATAATCTTTTGTTTCTCATCCTTCTCACCTTTCCAATAATATAATTTCTCCTTCCAATATTTTCTTCAATTACGTCTTCCGCAACTTCCTTCAGACGTGTTTATTTGTTTTGTAAATCTTTCACAACTAATTTTGTAAATATAATAAAATCATTATTCAGCTATTTGAATATTGCTTTCCTAATTGTAATATCCACCTCTATTAAAAAAAATTCTTTCATCCGATAATTTTTATTCAATAATACTTAACGGAAGTGAATTTCGCATAACAATACACCCGCAAGTTTATATTTTAAGTTACAAAAGTGTTATGAATACCATACATCAAAATACCAGGAATTATTCAGTAGGAACACATTTTTATGGTATTTCTTCTTTTCTTATCACTCCAAGCAATCTCCAAGCTTTTTTTTAATATCAAAGTAATCATATGACAGTGGCTTCAAAAAATCCATTATTTCATTTCTTTACATTTATTTCATTTTAATATATTTAATTGTTATATTACAAATAAAACCTAAATAAGTGAAATTTAAGAGTCAAAATTAACTATTACGTCGTTGTTCTGCGAAAGGCGTTTAAGTCCATTTTTGCTTAAAATGACTTTTTGATGCCATTTTACTTAAAATAAAAATATCTACGCATGTAAATAACATTTATGTCCAAAAGTTATATGGTTTCGCTGTTATGAAAAGATAAAAAGTCATATAACTGGATTTTACATCGTCTCCGAAACTTAAATTGCATTTATCTCAAAACTCAATATTTGGACTTAAACGCTTTTCACAGAACAACGACGATAGTTTCCATTGAATACTTTATGATTTCTTTAATTTAAATAAATCCGGCGCATTTATAGTTTTAGATCAATTTATTTAAATCCAACAGCTTTTTTTTTCATAGTTATTACCAATATTTACTTGTTTACATTCATGAAAACGAAACGTATATTTAAGAAAAAAATAATAAAAAGGTGAGAATTGTGTAGGAGTTTGAGACTAGGAAATGTTTAAGAATAATATTGCAGTTTTGTTTTCTCTTTAAAATCATGCGCATCTTTAGTTAAAATGTACTCATTTTCTAGCCTAACGATCAATAATATTTTATGTTGTTACAAGTAAAATTATATTGATGTTACTAGTAAAATTAACGAATATTGTTACCAGTAAAGTTATATTGATGTTACCAGTAAAATTATATTGAAGTTAACAGTAAAATTAACACACGACCGACTTAATTTCATTTTTATTAAACATGCATGTGATATGCATGTTTAATAAAAAAGTACTAATTTAAAAGGCTAATGATCAATAATATGCTACGTTATCTTTTAGTTTTTTGTCATCAGAAAAGTAAACGAATACACACGACCGATTTCATTTCAACATGGCAGGAAAATTCAAATGCCAAGTGGGTTATTTATTCAAATAATAAATACTACTCTTACTCTAAATTTCAGACTGCTTCTGTTACTTACACAGCTGAAAAGCGCTTATTATTATGAGTACTTATTTAATTTTGTGAAATACAGCATTTTCAGAAGAACCAGTAAAATCCAAACTTTTTGGAGCTTGAAACATTGATGAAGCAAATAAATATAGAATGCATCGAAATCCCCATATATTGTGACTTATATACAACGTCCCCTGAATATCCCCCTCCCCCAACCCCCTTACATCTTATGGAAAATGTTAAAAAAAATTAAATCAGACTCTCGCTGCCCTTCAACAAAGATGAGATTGCCTTTTCAAGTTGACTGATATTCATTTTTCACGTAGTCTTTCACTGTCCATGCTATTAAACTTCGAAACCTGTAAATTTTATTTTAGAGTCTTATCGTTGATACGCTTCAAAAAACGAATGTTAAATAGTATTGTATTACACTTTCGTTACATACAGTACAACCTGGCGGGTTGCCGTATAACAATCCCTTCAACCAGAAAAGTTTTAAAGTTGCCTTAAGCGTATCGGTATCATTGCGTGTTTTCCTGGTTTTCCAACATGCTTTCGAACCCACAATACTATTCTATCTTAAATTTGTATTTATTTTGGAATTGCCAGTTTTTTTTCTCTTCGTCTTTCTTTCATATACCAACAGCATCATAACCTCAACAACCGCATCAAAATCATGTGAAACAAGTCCTCAACATTCGTAATAGTAATTCTCTTACATGTCCAAGGGGGGAATTTAAATATTATCTTGGAAAATTTATAAAGAACCTCCGTAGCCTAGTTGGTAAGACGCCTGTCTCCCAACCCGGAGGTTGCGGGTTAAAATCTCGCTTTAACCAAGATTTTATAAAAAAGGACTCCAGTCTGGTATTCACTTAAGACCACTTTAACATCTTTCTGGTTCGTTTGAAGAGATCGCCACATGGCAATAAGCCCGCCAGGTTGTACTGTATACAACGAATGTTTAATACAATACAATAGATTTTTATTCTAGAAAAGCGTCGTTAAAAGAATACTTTTAGAATGCATTCTTACATAAGATCTAAGCGTTCATAGAATAAAAAAGTGACAGTGTGATATAAGCAAAGAAACAACTAAGCTATCAAATAAAATATTTCCACTGACGCCAGTAAACAAGATCTTACTTTTTGATACTTCTGGCATCAAGACTGTAACTAACTGACAAACAAATATATATCATTGAATGAATGCTGTTCACCAAGGTTCGCTCACGTAGTATATGATATATTTTTGCTTAAATCGCACAACTTATCAAATTAATGATTTTTTACGAAAAAAATTAATAAACAGCATAAATTATCAACATATTTTTTCAATTACTCTGTGAGATATAGACCAAAGCTTAATTTACTGGAGTCACAACAGATGACAGTCAATAAACTCTGACCCATATAATTTCACTTTAAATTATCCATTTTTGTATATCTTGTTTTATCATATATTATAGATTGTTAATAAATACTTTATACAAATAAAACGAAATTTCTAGTCGTAACTGTTTTTTTTTCAAACCGCCCTTTCATAATAGGGGTGCAATACCCGTAGCAGTTGAACAGCTATCAAAGAGAAACAATATATGGTTTTGAGGATGAATGATAATGATCTTAAAGTAATTTATAACGTTTATTTATGTAACATGTGGATCACGTACTTGATAAGATTTATGGAAGTAGATAGTTGATACGACATATGGAAAGAGGTACATCAAACGTATTATAAAAGAAAGTGATACAAAGTATCAAAAGCAGGAAATAATTATTTAAAATAATGTTTTTATTCCCAACAGTTACTAAGTTGTATCGTTAGAAAACAAAGATAACGGAGATCTTAATCTATAAGAAATATATGCTTGAATCGAACAATCTTAGAAATCTGATAATAGTCCTGAATCTGATACAGCAGTATTATTAACCAACTTTCGTGTATCGGAGTGAAATGTCAACGTATAAACATATTAAAAGAAACCGAATAAATGGTGTGGATATTGCGTGCACTTAGAATAATTACATTTTATATAATTATTCTTAGTGCACGCAATATTGGGTTACATTTTATGACAGAATATGTACAACGCAAACCTTGTTGAGCGTTGTGATTGATGACCATGAAAAGTATGGTTAGATGAAATTAACGAAATTTTGAAAAAAAACGAAAGATAAGGGATTACCCAAACCGAATGAGGTGTTGGAGAGATTTATGGATCCAGAGGTGTAGGAAGTTTATTGATATTGTAAATTATGACATTCTGTATTCGTTTACACCAACAGTGAATTATCGTGATTTTGTAGATGTATACAAAATATTTTGCCTTTTTCTTGAGCTATACTTGTGGTCTGTTATTATTAAGACTGACTATTTTGAGATTATGACTCACAGTTGTCCTTCCATTCTTTTGGAAATTTTCCTGGGGACTATTGTGCTATTCATCCTTTTCTCCTAGCCTCGCAAATTTCTTATGATTTTTCTATCCCATCTCACAATATTTTCACATATTTCTCTCATATAGAAATGTCTAATTCTATACTTAAGTATTTTACCTACAATAGCTCTGAGAATTTTCATTTAATTAATTCTGAGAATATTATAATTATTGTTTTGGTTGTATCTGCTCTACATATAGACTCTATTCAATAAGTCATGATGTACAATACCTTATATTTTATAAATCTTGACTTTTCTGTCTATTATCATATGTCTGTTATATCAGACTATATATTATAAGCATTCGGAGTTATAAGCCGCTTCTGAGGAATTACTACCTAAATAGCTGATTTTACAACTTGTTAAAAATTTTTCATTGTTCTCCCATATATCGTATATATTTTTTACATTTCATACATCTCTATCACCATAACTTTGGATTTCGCAGCATTCTCAGATCTTTCGCTTTGCATCCCTTATACAATTTATTTATTAAACCCTGTTATTAATCTTCATTCTTCACTAAAATTATCATGTCATCAGTATACAACAATCCGAACGCATAGAGTGAAAAAAATTATATAAATCCAAACCACCCAGTTTTATTTTATTTTATGCGATTCAAGGGGTTCCCTTGATCTCCCATTTGGACACCACCACTATTCATGAATTTATTTTGTGGGTAAATTACGGAGCCAATACACGAACTCCGCTACCCAACTACAATATGGAATTATGTTCGTGTGTCTATTTGTCTACCATTAGCCGAAATGTGAAATTAATATTTGACTTAGAGTTTACTGACAATTCAAACAATTAGCTGAAACCATGTCGAATCAGATCCTTTGTTATTTTATAATGGAGCTTTGCTAACTTATCAGGGTTACAATATTGCTCACGTTTTGTTGTGTTTAAGACGTTAAAAGATGATTTCCATTTAAATTTGGTACGACGTAGGGTGTCATATTACTCTAATTATGTTATAGTTGTATTGTAAAATTTTAATTAATTCGGAGAAATATCTTAATATACTGACGACCTCTGTAGCCTAATTGGTAAGACGCCAGTCATCGAACTGGGGGTTTGATTCTCGTTGTTATATAATTTATTGATACAGGGACCCTGTCTGGTTTTCACTTAAGGCATTTTTAACGGCTTTCTGGTTAGTTGGAAGAGATTACCACACGGTAATAAATTCACTAGATTGTGATGTATACAAATAAACATTTATAAAAAAAATGTGGATTTGTACTACATATATTTCATCACGCCATTTCTCTGTTGGGATAGACACTTAGCGAAGAAAACGAATGACGAAATACTAGTATTTAAGAAATATACAAGTCAAATTTGTATACTTTGTGGGGAAAATTGTAATGCATGGTCTTATTGGTAAAAAAACTTGTATGCCAATCCCATTGCGGACTCGATTATTTTTGGTAACTATTTTTCAAAGGGTTCCAGCAAGGTTTTCTCTTAAGACCTCATGAAAGTTTTCAATTTGGTAGGAAGACATTAACACGTAGAAATAAACGTAGCAGGTTGCATTATATACAACAAAAGTGTGAAACAATACAAAATAATAGATAGAGTGGACAGGTTTTATCAAATTTAAAACATGTTTTAAGATAAAACGAACACAGTAATACTCAGTTTTGAACAGATATTTTGGTACAGTTAATAATTTACATAAAATATCTATTTTTGCACTCTTCAAAAATTACATAGATAAGAAAGTGTGTGTCAGAGTACAATGAAGAAAAAAATTGTTCTCTCTGCCTATCTCAATAGGAACATAGCGTTATTGTAATGGTGATAGTGATAATGATCAGCAAATAATATAATAGTGGCTATTCAAAATAAAACTATGAAGGTTTTAAAAAGTCAATCGAAGTCATTCCCACGAGACTTGAAAATAAACCACTTTCCAAGCTGAAGAGCATTAAAATTGGCGTTATGTTTAAGGGTGTACCAAAAAATGTATACACACTTTTAATGACTATAAATTCCGCATTTATTTTTAAATGTCTATGATTAAAATTTCAAACTAAAAGAGATAAACGTAGAATTTTTTTAACTATCACAAACGCTCCAATCAGTTTCTGCTTCCAAATATTAACGTGAAGTCTGGGACACGGGGGATATTCAATGCTACCTCTATGTCCATCCTACAATTCGATAAATTTTCGGCAAGATAGGCCCTCGCATCACAATGGTAGTGAGGAGGTGCACCATCTGCTTTAAATAAATGTCTCTCTTATCCCTTAAATCTTCACGAATGTGTGGCATTACAAATTCTTGTAGCAAGTTCAAGTAAACAACACCTTGTCAAACCATGTGTGGGTATTTTTGAGACACACTATGTAAGTACCAATCATGTTTTAAAATTTTATTTTGTATTAGTCAAACACTGTTTATTCCACTTTGTTTGACGATACAACCCAACCGGTAACAAGGTTTCCCCCTCATCATCACCTGATGGTGAGGTGAAAACCTTGAATCCGGTATGGTTATATAAAGTGTCAAAATAAGGATTTGGCTAAACTAATTACAATGTCTCTAAACCTCCACAATATAAATTCTTTAACTGTAAATAATAAAATATCCAATTATTAAACTTAAAAAAACAACGGCTGCTTTCTTTACTCAAACATAATAAATAGTCATTCTTTATATATTCCGGCTGAACACCATGAGAAATTATATGGAATATTATGATTTGTATAAAAATATTTCTTACACTCAGAGTATACATTTATTTATTTATTTAACACTTTTATTGCAATACAATCTGGCGGGATTATTGCCAGGCGGCAATCTCTTCCAACCAACCAGACAAAAGTGAATGAAGCAAGTTACGTGGTCACATAAATCATTCAATGACTATCCATCTCCACGAAATCCATAAACATATACATGAGCACATGCCCACGAACCCCACAAAGACGGACAATCACCCGAACATTATTTTTCATATAAAGTGAGAAATCATCAATCAAAATGAAAGGAAGGGATGGTGGAGAGGAAAGGAAAAGTAAAATCAGGAATGAAATACGTTATTTTACTGACTAGAAATTAAGAGTTTTTTCAGCCACTTCTTAAAGCTTGCCAAGGATGGAGCGAGTCTTATGTTGGTATGTAACTGATTCCAGAGTCTCACTGCATGGACAGTAAAGGACGACGTAAAGAAGGAGGAGCGGTGAACTGGAAATACCAATAAACAATCTATTTTATAACTTATATACAATATACATCAATATACATCATTATTGGCCAATATACGAGTACATCATTATTGTCCAAATTATTTCAATATTACAACAATTCAGACAAATTACATAAGTATAGTCCTAATTTACCTTTTAAGGTATATGTTTAAAGGTAAAAGCAATTTAGAAATTGGTCGGATAATAATTTCAAGATACTTATTTAGTGGAAAAACCATTGTTTTATACTTATAATCGTTTTCAATAAATCATTGTCTAATTAAAATCGACGAAAAAACACTTCTTAACACAACTATGAAACTTAATGAAATGCATAAAGGAAATTCATCACATACTTATATAAAAAAATTGGCAGCTTCTTCTATTAAAAATAAACTACTTAAGTACAAATAAATTCCATTAAAAAAAGAAAACAACGAAAGCTTTCCGATTTTCATGCAAATGCGTTAATCGCTAAACAACGACCACGTCCTGACGACGGGGGGGAGTGATAAAAAATTGAAACAATCATAATAATTGAATTTTAAAATTCGTCCAATATCGCAGCTTCATATCGCCAGGATTACGGACGAAAAAAATAATAAAAAACAAACGTGTCCCCTTTTTAAAACACACAACGACACGAGATATATAAATTTCAATTTCAAATCACCTGGGTTCCAATTTTCCGAACGATAAAGTCGCTAGGCCCATTTTAGTGCCCCCGGACGCCATGATCCGTATAATTACAAACTGTTTAATTTATTCATTGTTTGACGTGATTCGCAATTACCTACAAGTATCATTCGATGAATTAATGTCTGCCGTGTGTCCTTCACTATTCCAGCCGTGCCCCGGTCCAAGTAGGGTTCTGGGAGAGGAGAAAGGGATTGAACCCTTGTTAAGAGAACGATCTTGATTTAGAGCTGACACAAAGCACAATGGTAATAAAACGAATTTATTTGACTAAGTTCTGATCCTAGAGTTCATGTTGGATAATACACCTGATGACGAATAACAAGAAACAATAATAACATTTTGAAAAACAATACTAAAAGAACAATTTATTTAGCGCAGTTTAGAGAACAAACTCTCCTCAAAAGCAAAAATAAGTGTTAAGGAATAAGAAATACTGTGTAATATCATTTTGATTATATAATTATCGTGATAATCAAAATAAGTCTTTGGGTATCATAATTACAAAAGAGACGAAGGAAGTGTGTCCTGTTCGGAAAGTTTGGCACTCTGTCTTCTCTGCCTACTCCATCAACGAAACGGCCTCATGTTAAGTTTATATGTATTAAACTACAGACATTTTCTAATGTAAAATACTGTGCTCGTGCGATTTGAGCAACAAACAATATTTCAGTAGATATATATATATATATATATATTTTCAAAACCAAAGTTTTTATTAACCCTCGTTCATATTGTTTTATCAGTATGCCAAACTAATGGGAACAGGTTTTTGTATCAAAATGATACATAATAAATATTTTTAAGGAGATCAGGAATTTATATATGCAAACTTCATAGAGAAGATCGTTCGCAGGATAAATAAAGCGATATTGACACGATTTAGTGATGACCAGAGATTAAATAAACAAAAACATGTAAAACCAACCTTCTTCAGCACCGCATGACCTCAATTCTGAGGCACATGACCTAACATACACAGGAATAGCTGTAAGTCGTGTACGTTATCCTCAGTCCTCCAGGTATTCCCCTGTCCCCTGAGGTTGTGGCAAAGACCGTAACACTCTTAAACTGGTCACTCCAACACACCTTTATCTGTTTCGGCAACACTCAACAATATCAGTGAACATGAGTTTTTCAAGAAAAATTGAAGAATGCTACAATTCCATAATGTTTATAACCTTACTCAGGTGATAAATTATTCTAGTATAGAATAATTTATTCGTCGTTATGTCCATAAACCACCCTGCAATCATCGTCAACACCGCATCTCAAAACAATATCTATGTGGTCTTTCTAAAGCCTTCGTGGTCCAAGTTTTTGAGGTGTACGGAAGTGTTCACACGATTTCAACAAAATATATTTAATTTTTTTATGAAATGTGTCACTTCCCCCTACGTATTCTTCTCTCGATTTCATTTTCACATCCATCGTTATCAACAATCGAAAACCAAAGATACATAAAACCACATACCATGTCAAAATATTTTGTAGGTGCGTTGATGGGGTCTCATTGATCCGATCAATGATCACTTCTAATTTATAACAATAAACAGGTATAAAATAATGATCAATGTGGTACAACTGTACTGAAAACAGGTTGATGAGATTATGAAATATGCTTATATTACGAAAACTGGTAATATTAAATAGAGCTTGAAGAAGTGCACAAATGTTGAAAAACCGATATGAAATAAATATTATAGACGAGGGGAGAAAGGTCTTTACTCGTTACCTATCCCGAATTTGATATTAAATTGTAAAAAAAAGTATTGATTCATAGGAGATGTTATACGAATATACCATGCATTAATAAAAAATGCAGTTCACGTAATATATTCAATTTAGTACCAATTATAATTTCGTTCATTTCACCAGGCACAAACCGCTATTTTATACTAATATTATAAGAATATAATTTAAAATGGTCCATGTGAAACATTAGCAATTATTCAATTTTGATATAATGATATAAACCATTTTTTTAAGTACATTTTTGCGGCTATGAATCCCTTATTACAAAAATTGTATTATATAAAGCCTTTATTGCATACAGTACAACCAAGTGGGTTTTAAGCCATGTGATATATTTTACATCCAGCCATAAAGTTGTCAGAGCCCTGAAGTAAAAATCAGGCTGAAACCTCTTTAAAAAAATGAGTATCAACGAAAATCGCACCAGCAACCTTCGGGCTGAAAGATAAATGTTTTACTAACAAGACTACGGAATACGTAATGGGTGACTTAATGTTGAAGTTCAATAAGAATCTGAAACTGGCAGTTTAAATATCAAATGTCACCTTTTTATCTTTATGACCTAATAACTAAAGAGAATGTATATGAAACAAAAGCTAACAGAAATATTTTAATATTGAATACATGATTAATAAGGGAAGCTTTTTAGTCTTTTATCTATGTCAAACAAGTACAAAGAACTCACATAATACATTTTAAACATAAAACCTTCTTCTTTACAGGCCTGCTATTGAAAAGTGGAAAAAATGTAGCGTTTGTAACTGTAAAGAAAGGTCTTGATTTAGAACTGACACAGGCGCAATGACAATAAAACAAAATTGAATGCAATAGCTTTTCAGTGGTTTATGTGAGCCATTTTCCATTGTTGAGAATATAAATTCACGGGACCACTAATAAATTCTACATAATTCGAATAATTGCATATTAAATTTCATCTCGGATCCATTCTGTTAAAACGTTTGCGCTGGTATTTATAATTTTCTGACATTTTAAGTGTATTTTCGAAGACACAGCAATTTTGAAATAAATGTTTTTAATATATAAATATTATATAAAATAAAACATTGCACTCTTTATAATGGCGAATACAACGAAAAATATATCCATTTAAGTACAATTTAAATTGAATATTTCATTACTTTAAAATCGAATAATCTAAATGTAATATTATTTTGTATTGTTTAACATTTCTGTTGTATACACTGTAACCCGGCGGATTCTTTTATCATTGAACTTTCATTAAATACAGTTCAACCTGGTGGAGTAAGTCAGTTGGCAATCTCTTCCAATCAACCAGAAATATGTTAAAGATGCATAATAAACTGAAAACCGTACTGAAACCATTTTTTTGAATTGGGAACGAATGGGTAACAAACCGGAAATCCATAAATTGGTAAAGATGCTTGTCTTCTGACTAGGGTTTGAAGGTCATTAATTATTGTAAAGTAGTCATTTATTCTACCCAAATATAAAGATAAGTGCGAATTAACTAGACTGGGTCCGATTTTTTTCTGTATAAGCGGAAATTGCAAGTGAAACTGTCGGGTGCAATATACATGTAAATGTTCTACCAAAAAGGTCACAGAGACCATGTAAATACAAAATAGGGTACATCATGGTTTATATACACTAGTTTCTAAATATATGGCACCAAAATTCATGAATATATAACAAAACTAATCTCCAAACTTTCTGAACATGTAAGAGATGTACTTACTCGTGAGGTAAGTATGTTCTACTAAAAAGCAAGATCATGCATGTACGAGCTAAATTCGATTAATGCTGAATGTGTGTCTTAAATGATAATAAAAAGTAACTATAAGAACGCGTAACGAATTTATGTTAAACAAAACCCATTGCTGTACTCAAATGAAAAAATAAATATGTTAATGTTATCTAATTCGAAGTCTGCTGAAAAATTAATCCTATATGCCAATTCTTACCTGATGAGACATTCAATTTCAATTCCATTACACATTTGACGATGTTTCAATTCCACTACACTATTTGAAGATGTTTCGCATCATAACGTATTCGTTCCTAGTGCCTGTTTTTCATTCCGCAATGTTCGTGCAATTTAACAAATTATTCGGTCGATTGAATAATTTATGTAAAAGTTTTGTTTTTATGTTTAATTTTTTACTCAGCAAAGGAACTTCAATACAATAGTTTGTCTTTTTACGAACTTTAAGGAACTTCAATACAATAGTTTGTCAGGAACCCTTTGCCACAAATTCATTAAAAAATATATTTACAAAATATTAACTATTGGAGTAGAATATTAGGATAACGCGCATTTACGATACAACCTCGGAAATATTGAGAAATTTAAGTACAAATTCATAGTCTAGCCTAAGTTCTAATTTCTTATCTGAAAAGAGTCATGATATTTATTTAAAAAAATCATACATTGTTTTCACATTCGGACCAAACAAGCTCCAAACTGTCAAAAGAGATAATGAAACCTTTATTTAAGGGAGTTACGGCAAATTCGTGCGAAATATAACTTTATATGCTTATTTCTTCAGGTATAAAAAAAAAGTTAAGATTTAGTATTGAGTATTTAAGTCCGACTTTGGATTCGGGCCTTAGTATTAAAACTGGCTTTAATGAGTCAAGGAAGACTTTTAAATAATCTTCACAATGTTTATATAGAGTCCCCAATTAACAGTTTAATGTTTGGATTTTGAAAGCAATGAATGTCACAGCTATTGGAGGTCACATTTATTATTTGTAGTCTTATCTCATATTCATACAGCCATCGTCAAAATCAAAGTTACCACTTATTAAAACTTACATTTTAATATGGTTATGTAAAAAATGACACACCGAAAATAATAATTTCAAAGAAAGAAGTAAACTCTTCGTAATGGGAGAAAGGTGCAAATATGGTGATGGTTATACCATATTTCTATGCCATGAATTGTTATTTAAAAAAACTGCTTTAAGGACAGCCTTTGGACATCAGTTTCAACCATTAGTTGATTTCGCAAGAGTTTGAAGACGAGCTAATGTTAACATTAAAACTAATCCTGGACTCAACCAGCGAAAATCGATGGGAAAATCCAATTTGATACAAAGAAATACTCTGTAGTAAAATATTTTTCTTCCTGTATTTATCTATGTAACGTGATTATAACAATCATAACCAGTATCATATTTATAATGGCTATTGTTTGCGCACGTCCTTAAATGGGCGCAAACAATAGCCATAGGTTTGCGCACAGTGGGACAAAGATACTCAAAAATGTCGTTAATTAATATTGACTACCTATGACACTCAAAAGTTAAATAAAACCCAAAATAATGTACAATGTCATTTATTTTATGTAGAAAATGCATTTTCAAATATTAATCGTTTTCAGAATTTTTTAAATCTTTATTACGCGCTTCCTGCGCCTCTTCCGTTAACTGCTCTATGGGTAGTAGAGCACTTGATATAATTTCTGGTCCATGAATAAAATATTTATGAAGGGTGGGTGGCATATTGCACCATGGATACTTTCGGATGAAATATCGGGCAGTGTCTAACGCATATTTTCTGAATTCCTCCGTATTAATTTCATGATCACACGATATCATGAATAATATATTATGCATTTTTTTATTAAATCCACGTTCACTCCAGTGATTTCTGCAGATATTGTGGCATATTTAAAGAAACACTTGGCAGTATTGCCATCAATGGGGTTTCCAAAGCCCGGTTTGGGCTTGTCAAACTCAATTTTTCTTTGAACTCTGCTTGAATTTTCTTTTTTTGTTCTTGAACTAAATGCTTGTCTGATCCTCGGGCTTGCCATTTTTGAATGGGTAATTTATAAGCCAAATGGATGAGGCATTAAAAAATACGTGTCCAGCCGTGCAAGACTGAGATACCAATACGTGTCCAGCCGTGCAAAACTGAGATACCAAATTTAAATTTTCTATTTTAATGCTCCTCTTTAACACTTTATTGATATCGTTAAAATCTTTTGATATAGCGCTGCATATGTAACACCTCTGTGTAGAGGTATTTTCTGCAGTGGCGTTACAGACTTTGCCGTCTATCATTGCAAAGATGAGATTATGTGTTAATGTCACCGTGAGTCCGCCTACTGTTATTGTACTTATTGTTAAATTTTTACAGTATTTTCTTTAATATATTGGAGTGCCGGGTCGAACCTGGTCTCGGATTTT